>JAXCLR010000001.1:74293992-74304598 GCA_035584095.1 Annona squamosa
CACCTATTTTTTTTTATTTTTTTTTGAAAATTTTTTCATGAAGCTGTTAATATAGGTTTATTTAACATATGTATCAAATTTTACTATTTTTGGAAATTTTACCTATCCTGCAGCTTCTGTTCTTTAACCTTTCTACGAGCATGCCACTCAGTTCCACGGCTGATATAGAAATACAGGATGATTGACGAGTGTAATGTTTACGTGCCTCTGTAGGTATTGAAGTTTTAATACATCCAGTGCAAACCTTATTTTTCATTTTTTTCACTTTTTAATAAACAGTTAATCTACGTATACTTTATCTATAAATCATATTTTACCATTTTAAAATAGATGTATATTTTTTAAAAATTGGGGATTTTAGTCATTTTTAAATAACAAAATAATCTTATTTTTAAAAATTAAAAACATATATCTCCAAAATGAAACAATTTAATACATGAGTTAAATATACATATATTAGCCATTTTATACAAAATTTTTCAAAAAATAAAAAATTTACACGGCAGATATACTAAAATTTCATTGTATTCGGATGCACTGATTCAGTGGATAAAGCTGATTACGAGGCTAAGCCTTCGTTCATATAGGAAAAGAAAAAAAAAAAAGATTAGGACTTCTCCCATGATTGGGCATAGGAGTATAGGACTATTTTGTCGCTCTATTTTTTATTATGTTATTGGCCTTTATTTGAAAAATATTTAAAATTTTAAGAAATATAAATTTTGGTCAATAGGATGGTCAAAAGGTCAACCTGTACGGCTGCACATTCACGTGAAGAAATTTTTTTTTGTTGAAAATCTCATGCGGACTTGCCCGAATTGTGTACAGAGGCATGGGATCACTTCCCGAAATATTAATAACAAAAAGATAGTTCCTCCCCAAGTCGATCCGACTGGTGACGGTAGGCACGCTCGGATCGGGGTGGAGGTTTCCTGCGTTTTCTCCCTGGTTTCTGGTCGCCCCTGCTTCATTCGACATGTCGCTACAAGGAGTGCAGTTCAGACTCCTGAACAGGGTGTTGGTTGCTGAACGGTGGTGGGATAGGGGTGGAGGTTTCCTGCAATTTCTCCCTGGTTCTCGTCGCCCTTGCTTCATTCTGCACGTCGCAACAAGGAGTGCAGCTCAAACTCCTGGACAGGATGTTGGTTGCTGAACGGTGGTGGGCGACAGTTCAAACTCCTTCGTACAGGGATGATGACCCCCAGCGAGGAAGACCTCTTGGGTGAGGAGCTCCAAACAATGACCCTCTCAGCAAGCGCAATCAGGAACATCGATCCCGGTACGGAGGATGCTGTCCTCTGTTCGGTATGGACATCAAAGTCCTAAAACAGAGAGCATTTCTTCTCATCCATGCGCAGATTGTGGAGGACTCGTGGCAATTTTGTATTTACGGAGATGGGGGAGAACCTGTACCGCATTGCTTTCTCGACACAAACGGACAAAACTCGCATCCTAGGGGGCAGACCGTGGCTCTTTGAGAGAAATATTGTTTTGCTTCAAGATCTACATACGGAGGTGTTAGCTGCTCAAGTTGTGCTTGTTGAAACGCCCATGTGGGTGCATGTTGTAGGGGTACCGTACCTAATTGATAAAAATCAATTGGGGCAGCGCATTGGAAGCTCCTTCGTGAAATTGCATGAAGTTGTTGTAGATGAAAAGAACCTCAAATTGCTGGTCACTGTAAACTGCTCGTTGCCGTTGAGGAGAGGGGTCTTCATAAAAGTGGCCTCACAGCTTAAGCGATGGGTTAGCTTCCAATATGAAAAGCTCCCATCTTTCTGTTTCTATTGTGGGGTCATGGGGCATGTGCACAAAGACTGTCCCGAGCTAGCTAATAAGGAAGAGAAAGTATGTGAAGCTGACATGAAGTACGACAATTGTTTGCGGGTGGGAACCAGGCCAATGACAATCCGCGTTCAGTCACATTATGGGAACCGTGTGGCACCTATGAAGTACTTTGGTGAGACGGGCGACATCCATAGGGAACTACCCACAGGCAATGCGGGTGACTCAAGGGATGCTACCATGGGTGAACAGCAGCAAATGGGGGCAGTCCATCTGCCACCTGAAGATGTGATCCCGTTCAGCAGTGGGTTTCCTCCAATGGCACATTGCCTTGTGTCGGTCGGTGCTTCTCAACACCACACTGTTGTCTCTCATCCAGTCCCAATGAATTGTCTGAACCCAGCCGATTCATGCCTGGCAAGTCTTAGCAGTCGGGACGCCCAATCGAACCACAGGCTGGGGTCGGCAGCTGATGCTCAGACTCTTGCTGACGGCCACAACACGCTGCCAATGGACCCTGGTAATGCTGTTTTTCAGCAAGCCTCAATGCTGAGCCCTTTCGTGAATGCCAGTGATGTGTGTGATTCCCGGCAGAAGGACCAGTTTCTGCCTACCTATGGTGATGATGCATGCGGGCGATATGATCAGCCAGTTTCATGCCCAGATGTGTTGCATGATGGACTCCAGTGCATCATGAATGTTGACCTGAGTGATGGGGCGGAATCCACGGGCACGAAGTCAGACTTTTACAAGTTTGACGCCTCTATGGAGGGAGGCGGTTCAATGCGGGAACACAACCAAAGTGGGCTAGTTGCAGCGCCCTCATCTAGTGAGCTTTCAAAGCCTGGTTCCCACACAAAAACCCACCATCTGATGGCGTGTCCAGCCTGGGAGGGCGGCAACCAGCGACGCGTGTCTTCACAGCAAGAACACGCTTCAAAGCAGGATACGCAGCATGTGGCTGCTGAAGAGACTTTGATAAGTAATCAGCCTCCTCATCATACCAGCGTTGCTGACCAAATAAAAGACCCCCAAAATCAGGTACATATGGGTATGGGACAGTGTAAGAGAGATAAGGCTGCTCCAAAACCAAAGGGAAGGTGGAAAAGGCTGGCAAGGGGTGTGAATGAAGGGGGTCTCTCAGACGTTCATGGTGGGATGGAGATTGTGGGCCAATCTGATGCAACCAACAAAAGAGGCCAGTGTAGTTCCCCCGAGGAGTGTGGCCAATGCACCAAAAGGGCGAAAGCAAGCGATATTATGGAGGTGGTGACTGAGGGATGGCCTCAGTCCCACCTCGAGTAACGTGGCCACCCTTGCTTGGAACCGTTGTGGGCTTGGGAACCCACGGGCAGTTCGTTGTCTCCTCGACATGTTCAGGAATCAAGGTCCCAATCTTGTCTTTCTCTGTGAAACAAAACGCACGGCTAGGGAAATGGAGGGAATTAGGAGAAAGTTGAATTTTGACTCTTGCTTCGCTATGGATCCGGTTGCTAGAAGCGGTGGCTTAGCTCTTTTGTGGAATAATTCTCAGCCTTTTAAGATTTTGAGCTTCTCTGCACACCATATCCATGCGGATTTTTTGGGGTGGCTATTTACAGGGTTTTATGGTCATCCGGTCTCTCAGCATCGTCATCTTGGTTGGCAAATGCTGGAGCAACTAAAAGGTGGCCCAAATGATCGATGGCTTGTTTTGGGGGACTTTAATGAGGTTATGGGACACTCAAAATACTTTAGCCACAGGAGACGGTCCCAGACCCAAATGGACCTTTTTTGTGATGCAGTGGACAGTTGCAATCTCATGGACTTGGGTTTTGTGGGTCATCCCACGACTTGAAGTAACAATCGAAGGGGTGCTCAAAGGGTGGAAGCTCGGCTGGACAGGGGATTAGCGACACCTGAATAGTTATCTCTATATCCTTTTGCCAAACTCTCCCATTTGTCGGCGGCTATTTCAGACCACTGCCCACTGCTTCTGTTGCTGGATTCGAGGAAAGCTAGGAAGAGACCCCCAAGGGAATTTCGCTACGAACTGTTTTGGGCTAGAGATAAAGAAGCTCATCGCATTGTGCAGCAAGTGTGGGATTCGAATCCCCCCGTTTCTGTTCCTCCTTCGGATCTCATGGAATGGAAGATCACCAATTGCGGCAAAGCGCTTTCCAAATGGAATAGGCTCAAGCAGGGGAATTTAAAGCAATCAATTGCGAGGAACCAAAAGGTACTGCAATCCCTTTTGTCTAAAAGCCCTTCTGATCTAAGAGATGACCAAATACAGAAAACAAAAGCCGAGATAAACTTGTTACTTCGAGATGAGGAACAAATGTGGAGGCAACGTGCGAAAGCCCATTGGCTCCATGCTGGGGACAAAAACACGAGATTCTTCCACCGATTGGTATTGAACCAGAGACGAGTGAATTCCATTGAGGCTCTCCAAGACCAACATGGCCAGTGGGTTTCGAATCAAGATCAGTTGCAAGACCTTGCCCTCAACCACTTCATCGACATTTTCTCTTCCTCAAGGCCTTCGGAGGCGTCGTGGGTCCAAAGGTTGATAACTAGGAGGATCTCCCCTTTTCAGAGAGATAACTTGATGAGGCCCCTGACCTTCGAGGAAGTGGCATCTGCTGTCAAGGCGATGGGCCCCACTAAGGCCCCGGGGCCAGATGGGATGTCAGCGGGTTTCTTCCAGAAACATTGGAGTACTGTGGGCCAGGATATCTTCCGCTGGTGCAAACGGTTCATGGAGACTGTCAACCCAACTGCCCAGGTTTCCCAATTGCAATCAATCAACTCAACTACTCTTGTTTTGATTCCTAAACAGGCGGGGGCTCAAAATTTGTCCTGTTTTCGCCTCATTAGCCTCTGCAATGTAATATATGAGATCTTGGCAAAAATTTTGGCGAATAGACTTAAAATGTGCCTTCATGAAGTTGTTAGTGAGCAGCAGAGCGCCTTTGTCCCGAATCACCTGATCACTGATAATATGTTGGTGGCCTATGAAGCAGTTCACTACCTTCGCAAATGTCAAGGCAGGAAACGAAAAGAGTTGGCTATTAAATTGGACATGTCAAAGGCGTATGATCGTATTGAGTGGTAGTTTCTTCTAACGGTCATGGATGCAATGAACTTCGGCCAGACATGGATTAACTGGATTATGAGCTGTGTCACTTCTGTATCCTACCATATCAATGTTAACGGCTTCAAGACGAGGTACTTCCAGCCCGAGAGGGGTCTTCGACAGGGAGACCCGCTCTCCCCTTACCTGTTCATTCTGTGCGCTGAAGGCCTTTCTGTTCTGATTTCTGATGCGGCAGCTCGAGCGAGTATTCATGGCTTCAAAATTAACCCTCATGGGCCTACCCTTACCCACCTTTTGTTTGCAGACGATGCTATCATTTTCCTGCGGGCCTCTGCCTATGATATCGGCGCTTTCCTGGATATTTTTCGCCAATATTCTGAATCCTCGGGGCAGGTGGTAAATGTGGCTAAGACATCTGTCTTTTTTAGCTCCAATATCGATACTGGTGCAAGGGAGGATATCTTTACTCGATTGGGGGCTTCTGGCAATGAGTTGATGAATTACCTTGGACTTCCGGCATGGCTGGGAAGATCTAAAAGGAACATGTTTAAGGGCTTGAAGGAGAGGATTTGGCGCAAAGTTTAGGGGTGGAAGGGGAAACTCCTCTCCTGGGGTGTTAAGGAGGTTTTAATTAAAGCTGTGGCTCAGGCAATCCCGACATATACCATGAGTATTTTCCTCCTACCAAAATCCTTCTGCTCTGAACTCAATGTCATGTTAAGCAGGTTTTGGTTGGGAGAAACGGGTAGCAAACGGAAAATGAGTTGGGTAGCGTGGAAAGACATGTGTAAGACGAAGTTTTCGGGCGGGTTAGGTTTTCGGGACCTCAATGTCTTCAACTATGCCCTTCTTGCAAAACAAGCCTAGCGACTCTCATCGGTAACGACTTCCTTTTGCTTTCAGGTGCTTAAAGCCAGATACTTCCCGAATGGGGATATCTGGAGCTGTTGTGCTAAACCATCCGACTCTTTTACATGGAAGAGTATTTTAGGGGTGAGGGACATGATCAAGTTTGGGTGCAAATGGCAAATTGGAAACGGGAGCCGGGTGCGTTTCTTCAAGGATGAATGGGTTGAGCCCATGATCACAAAAGCTGGTCCCCCTACCATCATCTATCTCTGAAGACGTTAAAGTTAGTCATTTTATCAGTGCGGCCTCGTCCACATGGATTAAAGACCGCATTCTGGCGGTAGCTGGGGAAGAGGGGTGGCGCATCATCAACCAGGCCGCCCCCCCTTCCCCCTCACAAGAGGACACGATCTATTGGAAGTTTGATCCTCGCGGGGTCTATTGTGTTAAATCGGCCTACAGAGTTCTTAGCTCGGGAGATGGTAGCTCTCCTCACTCCCTCAATTTCAAGGCAATCTGGCGGACAAAACTTTCAAACAAGATCCTTATCTTTGGGTGGAGGCTTTTCAGGGATAGGCTCCCGACTCTCCAGAATCTTCAACAGCGAGGTATTGATATTGACCTAAAATGTTTGTTTTGCAGGTCTGGAATGGAGGACTCCGATCATCTATTTTTGGACTGTGAGCTAACTAAAGGGATTTGGTTCTGGATCGCAAGGAGGTTTGTTCTCCCGGCCACGGTCTAGGAATTAATCACCTCTCTTGTTCAAAATCAGTGGGTGGACAACCTGTGTCTTTTTATCACCTGCTGCTGGAGGATATGGTTTTTGCGAAACTCTTTCAGGATTGACGGGCTGAAGCCGGATTTTCTAAATGTTCTCAATTGGCGTAAGGAGTATTTGGAGGAACATCGCAGAGCCTCTCCCCTCATCTTTGCAGGCGCTTTTGATAGGCCCTGATTTCCAGATGGTCTAAACCTCCGGTTGGAGTTTTGAAGCTTAATGTTGACGCGCGCATGCATCATTCGAACTTAGCATTGGGCTTCGCTGCGGTAATACGCGATTGGAGGGGAGCCTTTGTTGCGGCGAAAGGATGGCGCCGGGATGGCTGCATGGATCCATTGCTTATGGAGGCACACGCTTTTCTTCTTGGTGTATCATGGGGATTGGACTCTAACCTGCCTGCTCTACAAATCGAAACCGATTCGCTCCTTCTTGTCGACATGCTTATGACCGATGGTCCCATTCCCTCTCCTATTGGGAATGTGATCAGCGAAATCAAGTCTTTGCTATCTCCCTCTAATTCTGTAACTGTTCATCATGTCCTTAGAAAGGGGAATGCTGTGGCACATACCTTAGCTGATATTATCTCTCAATCCTCTGTTGATCAGCAAGTTTGGTGGGATACCCCCCCACAAGCTTTACAGGAAAAAAATTGTATAGACAATTTTTTGGCAATGAAAGCTTCTGGATCATCCTATCCCCCCTCCCTTCCAGGTGATTAGGGGCGTGGGATACGGTGCTTCCTTTCTAAAAAAAAAAATAACAAAAAGATAAAATTAAAAAGGAATAAACAAAGATCTTGATAATATTAATTACAAAAAGGAAAGGTATGATCCTATGAAATCCAATAGGAAGGGCTTTTTTTTAAAGTTGTAAAAATAAAAATAAGAACGCGAGAATAGAAAATTTTTAATAAATAAGAAAGTAATATAATATGGAGTAAAAAAAAATAAGTTAAAATCACGGAAGTAGTTGTAAAAAAAAATAAAAAATGATCTCTCTTATATTTCTTAAAAATATTTACTTCCCTCTTTTCTACTTTTTTACTTCCCTTTATTCTCAGATTACTAAGCGTAAGTATTTTATTTGAATAGATAATTAGATATACACATGCAACCCATCATCAGCTCTCACAAAAGTTACGAGATCCAGTGCAACCCAGTAAACTAGCTTTTCATACATGAGAGTGCAGAACTTATTTTTTTAATTTTTTGACTTATTATATAAATTAAATAGATATAGATTAACAGTTTTATTTAAAAAAAAAAAATCAAAAATAGTATATAAAGGTAGGTGCACAGCGCCCACAAATTCCCGACCCGTCAACGCCACCCTACGCCACCACGTCTGCATTCAGCCATTTGTCTGGCAAATAGACTTAGCCGCAAAATCTCTTCGCCCGTTTGCTCCCTCCTCTGCCTCCCTCAAGTCCACCACAGATACCAACCCTCCTAATTGCGCCTGGTATTTCTATTTAAAACCTGGACGTTAGCAGGAAAATGAGAATGGGTAACCCACCCAAATTGCATTCCTAGTCCCTACCTCTGACATTTGTCAATAAGCTACTCGGTTCAGCGTGTTACATGTACCACGGTCATAAAACAAAACTTATAGACGAAAGACTTTTTCCTTGCATAAAGCAAGCTGATTTATGAAACCATCAACTTCTCCAATCAACAGATAAGTATTAATAATAAAAAAAAGGCAAAATTAAATCAAAAGGAATATAGCAAATATCCATACAGTACTAATTAAGATGGAAAGACACGAAACCCAGTAGGAAAATACTATATTCAATTTCCTTCCTTACGGGAAACTAGATTCTGTTTTTATGTAGTCTCATCCAAATTTAATTTTTTTAAAAATAAATTAAATCAAGTCATTCTTATTTTTTCAATTTAAATCTGCTTTTCCGTAACTTTTATGACGCTTTTTACCTTCTTTTTAAATTTTTTTGAATTTTTTTTTATACAATTGTTAACAATGTTGTTAAAACTGAACCAATTAGCAAACAGGTTAGCTGAGTCATTCTGGTCCAATCCGTTTAACCATTTTTGAAAACATTGCCGAATCAACATTTGTCAATTAATGTAAAATATATTGTAAAATAATAAAAAAAATTAATTTTATATCTAAAAATAATAAAATAATTATAATTTTAATTTTAAATATTAAAGGATAAATTACTTATTCTTGTATTGCATACAATATTTTTCTAATATTAAATCTTATTATTATTTAGCTTGACCTTTTATAATTTATGTACCTTCAAAGAAAAAAAAATTAAAGATACACTTTTTTATGAAATTAGGATACTCTTATTTATCCAAACAAATGAAAATTTTTGAGTGAGAAATAATTTCTATAGATTCTACATTATTTTCATACTTTAAATATAGAAAATTTTATACGGAAATTTTTTTTTGATAGCATTACATGGGAAATTTTAATAATTATATTTTTGCAAAATCTTGTATTTAAATAATTTAGAATTTTTGCTAAAATTATTGGAATAAATTATAAGACAATCCTAAAAGTTCTTATTAAATAAAAGCCCTGCATGTGTACCGATTTCAGTACACTAGTAGAGCACAGGTTTAGAGCTTATCTTTCCCAAATCCGTTCAGCATCTGCAAGTGTTTGGAACCCATCATCATGGAATAAATCCAAAATGGCAGCCATCCTCTTCTCCTGTCTTGACCAGTGTATTCCTATTTTGTCAGCATTTTCTTCATTAAATCCAACATCTATCACCATGAATCAGGTTATCTGAGTATAGATTCCATTTTCAAATCCATAAAATCGCATCCCTACCCAGCAGTAGCTCTTTTCTACCTCTTTACAGTGTATATATATATATTTTTTATAATATGTAACAAAGCAACTCACATATACCAGACCAGTTGGACCGTTTTGAATTAGTTGGTTAAACCGATTCTTTTTTTGTTTAGTTTTTTTTTTTTTTTTTTTTTTTGATAAAAGTTGGTTAAACCGATTCTAATTAGCTTGAGAGGGAGGATTGGAACTCGGCGTGGGCCGGACCGACCATAGGAAAGGTAATCAATCAGACTGGCTGAAGCGGGCAGTCTGATCCGGTTATTATAACACTGACGGTTAATATAACTGCATTTGACATCAATTTTTTATCATTTCGAAAAGTTTTAGATATTTTTCCGATTTTTTAAAATCAATAACAATTTTTAATTTATAAATTTCGAAAATTTCACTGATTTTAAAAAATAAAAAAATTTAAAATTTTTCGAAAATAATAAAAATTAATACACATATTAAATATGCATAAATTGATAGTTATATAAAAAATTTTCAAATAAATATAAAAAGAGTTTTTGCACCCAATTGTGCTATATATTGACCTAACTTTTATAAGAGGAATGATCTTATTAGTCGAGATTGAACAAATGTCTTACTTAGGCTATCTCAAAAAACTTATTTATAACAACTTTTTTTCTTTTTTTATTCATCTATTTGTTTATATAAGCATATTTAATATATAATTCAAATTATTATTTTTGAATATGTATATATATATATATTTTTTCTTGAGATTTTTAAACATGACACCTAGATGTTTAAAATTTTAAAAAATTTATCTACACAAATCAAAAAATGGTAAAAATTTAATTTATATGTTAAATATACTGAGATAAATAAGTGTATAAAAAAGTAAAAAATATTATTATAAATAATTTTTTTAAAATAAGTTAAGTGGCACGTTTGCTTGGCCCAAGTTAACTGGACTTCTTTTATAATGTCAGCAAACTCGAGGGTCGCCGCGATTGAAATAGAAACGTGATAGAAACCTCTTCTTTTATAATATGTGCTAAAAACCATCATCAAAACCCCTCCACAAAAATTAACTGTCTCATATCCATTCCCACAAACCAACCTCCGCCCCACACCCACCACCACCGCCCTGCCTGCGTTCACCCTTTCATCTGCCAAATGGACGTACATGTCGAGACTCCCACTATCCAAAATCTCTTCCTCTCTCTCCTCCTCCTCTTTCTCTCTCTACTCCCCACCTCTGCCTCCCTCAACTCCACCACAGACCAACTCTCCCTCCTCCATTTCAAAGCCTCCATAACCGCCGA
>JAXCLR010000001.1:74332702-74351415 GCA_035584095.1 Annona squamosa
AATAAAAAAAAATAGGTGCAGTGCACCCGGGTGCGTTGAGGCTGAGTGCACCCGGGTGCACTGAATTGCACTCCGTTCTCTTATGAGCCTTATCTTTCTTTTACAGCGCCAACGCCAAGCCTACAACCAAAAGGCGATGTATGGGTGAGCCGTCTGGTGCGAGATACGAAAAAAGATGTTTCTTTCCTCCTCGTCGTCCTCGATCGCTTTTTAAGATGATTATTTGATTATACCTACCGCCTGTCTGCATCTGCTGTTTGTGTCATCACCTCATTCATGTTTGTTGCTTTCGAAAGAATAGGTCTTTTATTTCGTTCGGCAGGGCTTGGAGGAGGCTAATCTGCGCATATAAAAAATATTTTTTGTTTACATACATCATGGTGCAGTTTAAGTTAAAATATAATATTTATTTATTTTATTTTCATTTAATTTTTTCTTCGTAAATATATTTTTCTAATTGTATTTAATCTATATGCAGAGTGTTGGCATGTTACAATATTTTATATATATTTTTTTATTCGTTTAAAACTATCAAGTTTAAGAACACTTAAGTCATTTTGTCACCCTTTTAAAAACTTACTTTTCACCTTAAAAAAACTTAATTTTAAAAAATAAAAAATAAAAATATAAAAGTATTATAAAACAAAAAAAGTTGGTATATAAATCAAATCATTGAATGCACTTAGGGGAATATATTTTAAAAAAATAAAAAATATAACTAATTATAGAAATAAATGAATGTTGTATCATGATGTATATAATCAAGTTCTATATTTTTTTAATGAAAATGTTACCCAAACCCCCTATTTGATCACCTTTTTCTAGTTTTGTTTTTTAATAAAATTTATGAAAAAAATTAATATAATAAAGATAATGATTGAAAAATAAGATAATTAAATGAAAAATTGTGAAATTTAATAATTAAAAATTAAGGTAATTACGTAAAAAATGTTATAAAAATGATTGAAAAATAAAATAATTATGAAAAGTGAAAAAGTTTAAATTAAAGGGATGATTGTTCACCCTAAAAACTTTTCAATTTAAAAATTTTCAATCTCCATAATTATTTTAATTTTTAATTATTTTTTTCATTTTTTCCCACACAAATATCATACTTTTCAATTATTTTAAATAACTACCCATAATTTAACATATCTACATTAGTCTTATTCTCTTTATTCATCAACGTTACATTTATTTTATTCTGTCATTTTTTTCAATCTCAAACTTTTACGCAGTAATTTTCCAAACACAATCTAAAATTTTTTTGTAAGTAGACAAAACACGCCATAAATAAGTAACAACACAGCTTATTTACAGTGGTCGGTCTAGAAAGATAGATAGGGAAGTAAAAATCAAAAGATAGAAATTGAAAAAAAAATGTAAAAAAGAGAATTGTATGATATAACAGCAACAGTGATAAAGATAAAAATTAAACTTAAAATAAATAAAATAATTGCATATCAACATATGAAAAACTAATTTGGCAATAGGTGTAATAATGAAAAAGACAATCTACTTTAGCTGCTTAAGATTAACATTTTGCATCAAATCACAGCAAAAGTGAGTGGTGTGAATTATTGGAAGCTAATCTTTCTGGCGTGAAATTTTGTTTTTACTTTGTTGACGTCATCGGACCTTAATTACGGGGAAAAAAGAAAAAAAAGTTCTCTCATCCTCTTTCGTTTAAAATCTCTCTTCCCTTCTGTTTCGGAACTTTGCTTCTCCCTCGCTTCTGCTTGCTTTGGAAGGGGGGGGGTATTATCGTTGCGCGAGGCTGCCTCTGCTCTAGGATTCTCTTTAAGAGTTCTAATGATGTCCCTGACCATGACCGGCAGATCTAGGGTTCTTGGGGATTATGTGATTGGGCGGCAGATCGGCTCCGGATCGTTCTCCGTCGTCTGGTACGGACGGCATCGGGTCCACGGGTCGGAGGTGGCTATCAAGGAGATTGTGATGGGGAGATTAAACAAGAAGCTACAGGATAGTCTATTGTCCGAGATCGAGATATTGAAGAATATTAACCATCCCAACATTATTCGTCTCTACGACATTATCGAGGTCTGTGAAATTCGTTAGTTTATTTGTTCGTTTTTGGCTCATTGCTTCTTTCTTTTTGGTTGCTAAGATGAATTTTTTCTCTTTTATTTGATGTATAGAGTCCTCATACGGTGGAAATTTGGTCTTTTTGTTTTCGGTTATTTGTAAATGCCAAAGCCGAAAGTGGGAGCTCGTGACACAAGCTTTGAAAACGCCATTGCTTAAATTGCTGAGAATTTGCCTTTTCATCTCAAGAATATATAAGTTCAGTACTTGAATGTAAAAGAGCGGTATTTTTTCCGGTTTTAAATCATGAAACTGCTGAACTGATTGGGATTTTGATGTTTTTAAGCGATTCAAAGTGATCAGTTGAAGTAGAAATATGGAATGATTACAATGTCGTTGCAGTTGAACGTGTTCAACAGCCTGTAGAATGTCTCCTGATGATTCCACAATTTTGCTGAAACTGAAAATTAGAAGACGGCAACATCTATGACAGGAGGGTCAAACTCGAGAAAAATTCCAGTCTTTGCTGGATGTAATTATCGCATTCTGTCAATTGAGTTTCTGTCTTGCTGAGTTGCTAGCAACAAAGATCAAACAGAACCACTTGCTGTTGCATTTCTGGTTTTGTTGTAAGCAATATTTGTGTGCATATGTGACTTGGGAGGTTGAACTTAAGCCTAGAGATGCAACCCACGTTATAACTTGCCTTTTGGAAAAAGTCATTGTGAAAGAATATGCTTCAGGGAATATGATCTACGATTTCGTTGGAGCTTATGGTAGTTTGAGAAGTCTGTTTATATAATCTCAAAATTTAAACTTGTACAATTTGAGGCAGAATTACCTTATTTTGGCTTTCGAGCGTATCTGTAATTTTGTTTGTTAGGCTATGTAAAAACTTTTGTGCCTATCAGTGGGTTTATCGATGATATGTGGTTCATAAGTATAAACAGTGTGACTGATATTAATGTCTTAGACCATAATTAATTTCAATTTATTTTCCTTTGCCTCTATTTTTGTATTGTTGCTAATAATGTCAGGCAAAACTGTTTTATCTATGAATTCCACATTCCTACGATTTTCTTGTGATTGATTTGCTAGCATGACCCTATATTGTGGTTGCTGCTGTTTGTTACCTTCATCTGCCGTCTTTGTCACCCAGTGTGTGCATACATATTTTACTTGGGTGATAAAATAAAAAGCAAAACTTCAAATCCAAGTATCATAAAATTATCTTTCCTATTCTTATTTGCAATTGATATTTTGTTTGTTATTTTTAGACTTCTGGAAGGATCTATCTGGTACTTGAGTACTGCAGAGGTGGAGATCTTTCTATATACATACAACGTAATGGAATTGTTCCAGAACTAACTGCCAAGTACTTCATGCAACAGCTTGGTACACAGCTATTATTTAGAAATTTACTTGTTATGTTTGCTCTGCATGGGTATCTCTTCCTGTGCTGGTTTTAGATTATGTTCTTAAGATGTTCTAAGGTTTGTTTCTTTAACAGCTGCTGGTTTACAAGTGCTCCGTGAAAACAATCTCATACACCGAGATCTAAAGCCACAGGTTTGTTAGACATTCTTTTAGTTTTAGTTATTGCTTATTCTGTACATGTCTTGGTAACTCTTGTGGCTAGCGTACTTCTGATTTTTTTCTCATGCCTTCTTGTTATTACAGTGCATTGTTCAGGTGAAAGTTGCAATTTCTTGTTATTATTCTTATTTTAACTTGACGACTAGAATTCTGTAGGTTACATTGTTCTCTAATTCGTGAATAATTTAAATCACTTTTTATATAAATGGTTCGTCTTTGAAACTGTGAGCATGTGGGATACACATGATACAATGTGTAATATTCGGTCATTCCAACGATTGATAAAATGATTGACGTCTTTTTCCATAGTCTTCTCCATCCTGTTTAATATCAGAGGTCTTCTGTTCTACATTGATTATTCCCCATTGAGATGGTTGTCCTCTTTTTATTGAAGTATTCTTCACCCTGCTTTCTAA
The DNA here is from genome assembly GCA_035584095.1 of Annona squamosa. Classification (NCBI taxonomy): domain Eukaryota; kingdom Viridiplantae; phylum Streptophyta; class Magnoliopsida; order Magnoliales; family Annonaceae; genus Annona; species Annona squamosa. Next base: position 74,336,761 of record JAXCLR010000001.1, read on the forward strand.
AGAGCTTTTGTGGTGTTTAGAAAATTATGGGAACTACATAAAATCAAGCTGAATGTAACTTAATTCAGCAACATTAATTCCAGGCAAAATAGCTCTGTGAATAGCCCTTGCATAACTCAAATGGATAAACATATAATACGAAATATGTTTTGCCTTGACAAAACTTGTTGGGAGAAAAAGATCAAATCAAAATTTGGAGATTATAAAACCTATCCAGGACTAAGCAATTGAGAGGTTTTAGCAGTTTCTGCTCTTATAAGTTACACCAATCACTGGACTCAATATCATGCTCCTTGTTATAGGTTTTTATGTTTCATCTAGCAATTCTTTTGCTTTGCAAAACTTGGAATGCTTTTAACTGCATGAACCTTCTAAGCCATGTGACTCTCTTGTGGTTTCATAGTGTTTTCTTCCTCTAGGACTAGGAGGGCATTTTGGGGCCTTTATTTCAGTTCTATGTACTTGAATGGAGTTTGTTGTAGGAATTAGTAATGTAAAAGGTCCAACATTTCAAGCTAAAAGTTACATGCATGCTGTCTTTTTATCTAATGCTTCCTGAAATTTTGTCTGGAACAGAATCTCCTTCTTGCCACAAATGATGACCATTCGTTGTTGAAGATTGCAGATTTTGGCTTTGCAAGGTCAGTAACTGTTACATGAGATAAATTCGTCTCTCATTTGTGTGGACAAAATATTAGAGTAATTTCAGGCTGTTAATTATTCTTTTGTAGAAGTCCATTAGGAACCTGCAGATTCATTTTGTAGTGTCCTTAAACTTATTTACTTATTCATCTCTTCAGAGTCAGGTTATGTCCTTCTAGGCATGGTTGATGGAAAACTAAGAGTGTGTTTGGGAAGTGATAAAAACCTTCAAATGAAAAGTTTTTGATGTAAATGTTTTTGAAGTGAGAGAAAATGATGTGATAGGATAGGAGTAATAATAAGGAATAAAAAGAATAAAGTTAAAATAGATAAGTTAATAGTATTGGTAGTTTTGTAAAAATGATTGAAGAGTAAGGTAGTTTGTATAGGAAGATGTGAAGAAATAATTAAAAAATGAGTTAGTTGTGGAAAGTGAAAAGTTTTATTGAAAAACAAACACACCCTAAATCAATTACATCGTCATTGTTGTCTTTGTCACCATTATTTTTTGTTGCTTTCATTTGACTGAACTATTCCACCCTGATACCATAATAGAATTCTACTGAATTATGTGCAGCTGTTTGATTAAATTTAGCATAGTTAATCCAAATCATACTAATTTTCCTGAAGTACTCCCTCTCTCTCATGTTTGTTTTCCCTTGTATTGTCTGACTAGGTATACCATTATATTGCTTTTGTATTTAAGTGTGGATGTGTTCTGCATGCATTTCTTTCCTCAAAGATGGCGATCTATCTGTTGTTGAGGTTTCTCAGGAGAAGTATTGTCATTCAATGTTGCAATAAAAATTATCGATTCTGTCAGGTCTTTACAACCTCGAGGTTTGGCAGAGACATTTTGTGGTTCACCCCTCTACATGGCTCCAGAAATAATGAAATTCCAGAAATATGATGCTAAGGTGATTCCATCTGTTTTTCACTGGGTTCCAACTATACGTCTTTGTTATTTGGGTTGTTCTTTTATTTCCTCTATGTTAATTGTTCAGGCAGATCTTTGGAGTGTTGGTGCTATCTTATTTCAGCTTGTGACAGGGAAAACTCCGTTTTCTGGAAGTAGCCAAAGTCAGGTTTGGGTGCTTACTGTGCTTTCAACAATGTTTTTACCTTTCTGGATGGTATTTCACTTTAGAATTAGAAGGAAGTCTTTAATCTACTTGGATCACTTGATTGTAATACTTAACCTTGTCTTGCTTCAGTTGCTGCAAAACATTGTGAAATCAAGTGAATTGCAGTTCCCTTCAGATAAAAGTGATTTGAGTCCTGACTGCCTTGATTTATGTCAGAAGTTGTTGCGCCGTAACCCAGGTATGTCATTCACTTATTCTTTTGTTTGTGCTTGTGAATAGAGATGCGTCAATTATGCAATTTATAATCCTCTTTTAATGAGAGCATATGAGCATTCTAGGTGGTATGTGTGCGTTATGACACATGTTTCTTACTCAGCATTTTCGGGAAGGGATTTCTGGTATGTGTTTGGCAGGTGAAATAGTTTTGATTGAGAAGATTAGAGTGGCCAAGTAAGAAAAATGGAGGAATATCTTTGAATCTTAGTAAGGATAATATATTGATTAAACAGATCATGAGAGTATATGGTGTTGGTAAGAGTGGAGAATATATACAAGGAAATTAGATAAATCAAATAAAAATAAAATATCACAATGACTGTGAAAAATAGGCTGATTCTGGAAAGGATAGGATTTCTTATAGAAAAGACAGCTCAATTCTGGTGCGACTGTAAGGCTTATTGCCTATGCTTTTGGTGACATTGGTTTGAGTCTCAAAAATTTCCTCCTTAAGACAGAGAGATAAAACTTGCATACTCCACGGTCCTTACTTCTTGTATTGCCTACGTTCTTCCTTGCATTTTCAGGAAGGGGTTTTGGTTTTTTTTGTTTTTTAGCAAGGGCAGTTGTTTTAAAATGAGAAATCAATTATGAAAGATGAGTGAACAAATATAAAATATATGGCTTAATGGTAGAAATTGATGAAGTTGATATTGAAAAGTAGGTGATAATGAGAAAAAAGTAGGTTTGTAGAAGTAATTATGGTAAAATAAAACCTCATATCAAATAAGAGGTTTTATTGTATTTTATTTGTTTGGTGTCATTAGCCTTTATGTTTGTCTTTTCTTATTGCTTAATTGTGTTGACCAATTGGAGAAAATTTATTAATCTTTCATCACCAATTCCTTTTTTCCAGTGGAAAGGTTGACATTTGAAGAGTTCTTCAATCATCCATTTCTTTCTCTGAACATGTTCAACCAATCATTGAGGTGAAACTGTCAATTCTTCACCTTTTCGCTTAGTTTCTCCTTTGTCAGGCTCTGCTGTACACTAGAGTGACTAAATGACTAAATACTTTAACTCCAGCAGCAGGACATTGTCCAGGCCAAAGGATTCTTTCCCTCAGGTTGCCTCTAGTCTTCCAAGACAAACAGAGGAGGTTTCTCAAGATGATTGTCTACCTTTCAGCATAGATGATGATTCTAGTGGGCCTGATGGAAGCACATTCATGCCTTTGAAGGGGAATCTTATAGTGCCCACCTATAGTTTTTCTGCCAACAAGGATGTAAATGAAAAAAAGGGAGTTTCTAACACTTCCACTGACATGGTTTATTCTAGAAATAGTGTCATTCATAAATTTGGCAAAAGTGCTGTGAGGCATGATGCCCAGCGATATTCTGATGCATATCTTAATGATGCCATGGAGGACATGGATCAAAGACCGAAGAAAGTTTCCTCGGAAGGTGTCTAACTTGGTCCTACTGTTTCATGATCTATCTTTTGTGTTTGTGAATCACATGATGACTGCTCTTTATTTTATTTGTATAAATTTTACAGGTGTTGATTCATTAGAGTTAATTGCTCAGGATTACGTTCTTGTCTCTGGGCCTTCTGTGGAGGCCTCTTCTTCATTGAGTGTATCCCATCGACGCCACTCACCTTGTAAATCAGAAGGATCGCCGATGGCATCCATGAACAACAATGCCTTAAGCAGACCAATGCCAATAAGTGGTGCAGCTACAAAGCATACTTGTGGCTTTGGAAGTTTGGGAAGTCATAGCTCTGCTCCTTCTGGTACTTCTCAAGGATCAACAGATATTGGAGAAGCTTTTGAGCAGCCATCAAGTGATGGAGTGACAAGGATAAGGTCATTACAGCAATGTGCATCTGCCATTACAGAGTTGGTGAATGAGAAGGTAATTCAAATTTCTGTGACAAGAACTAACAATCAATGCATTATTCTAAGGTTTTAAATCTGAGCATCGAGCCATTTATAAATTCTATATGATGAAACAAATAAATTTCACCACTGAGATGGACAAATTCCAAAGGCACCTTATTTGTTTGGAACATCAACTTTTCTGCAAAATAATTTGAGTTGCAATGCTCACTTCGAGTGCCTGCAAGTTGCAATAGTAATTTATTTCATTCATCTTATGCTCAATTTGGCTTAATTTTTTTCCTTCTTGATTCATCAATTGTTTCCTTGCTACCAAGTTCCTTCCCATACATATGCGGGAAATTCTCACAATAATACAACAATTTATATGCTTTCCTCTTTATACACACCTTTGGTATAATATATTTCTATATTGTATTTGCTTGCTTTTCTTCATGGTTTCGCTTGTGTCATGTAATATTGTCTGAATAATTAATCATTTTTCTCAATATTCACAAGTTAGGTTTCTTTTGCATAACAGTAAATGAGTCACTTTTGCTTTGTAAACACATTTTATTTCAGATGCAGTCAAAGGTATGCAGGACAGGATGTTTGTATTGGTTAACTAATGGTGATTCCAGAAAGCATTATTTGTTGATTAACTCCATTTTCGTTTAAAGGTTGTAGCTCCTTTGGCTACATCACAATAAAATAGCATTACCAAGAGCATGTTTATTGTGCTTAATGCCAGTGGTTCATTGACATGATTTGCTTGGGTTGTCTTGTCTTTGATTTTGTCCACAGATTGAATTCGGCAGGCGGCTGGAAGCTTTCTCAGTTCAGCTGGTAGTCCTAGCCATATGGAAGCAAGCTCTACATATTTGCCATACGCAGGCAGCCTCTGCTATAGAAGGAAGTCCACAGGAAATTGCAGTTAGAGGAAGCACTAATCGGAAGCATAATCCTGATGCCCAAGAATTTCATAATGGTGTTGACTCTGCTAGGTCAGCTTCTATCTGCTCTCAGATTGAAAAGGAGTTCCTCTCTGAAGTTGCAAATGCTGAGGAACTTGCAAGGGATTTGGGGCCAGATGGTATGCTTCCTTATTCCATGGAACAGATTCAAATCTTAGGCTGGTCTGCATTATGCTAGTTATGTCAACTGATTATATGTTATATCATGTGAATTAGCAAAAGAACAACCTTTTGGCTGAACTAGCTGTAATATACTTCCGAGTGAAAACTTCACTGATTTTCATTCTTCTTTGATTGCATCACGATTTGCCCTACTTTCATCTCCTCTAGCAGGGCCTGCAAATCAGTTGGGGAATATTATCTGTGCAGGTCCCGTGCAATGGAGTGGACATGGATGCTAGAGGTTGTGTGAATATGAATTGCAATTGTTGCAAATTGCAACAAAAGAATCCAAGCATCTCTGTTGGATTCAGAAACTTGCTTAATCAGACGTTAATCTCCATTTTCAGTCCCTAGGCTTACTTTGATATTATTTGGCTTGTCTCAATCTCAGGAAGCACAGAGATGCCTGATGCCATGGAGTCAATCTTTCAATCTGCTTTGACATGTGGTAGACATGGCGCTGTAAGTATTCATCGATGTAGATACAATGCTTTCTGTATGTTAATATAAACTAGGAAATTACCCAAAGCAATTTGTGTTTCTGACTTCTCATGTCTTTGTTTTGCAATTTTGCTCATCATTTTTCCTCATATGGTTGTTAGTTGGCTCTTGATTATTGCCAGAGATAAACCCCAAACAAAATTTGAGGCCATTATAAATGTAACATGCAGGTTGATGAGCTGATGGGTGACATGGATAATGCAGTGTCACAGTATACAAAAGCAGTGCGCTTGCTTTACTTTCTTCTCTCAGAAGCACCATTACTTATCCTCAATCCTCCTTTCTCGCTTACAAATTCGGATAGGTATAGGCTCCGGACATACATTGACATACTGAACAATAGGCAAAACCACTCCAAGTCTCAGAGGATGGCCCTTCTCAAGTGTGAGGATCAACAGAGTCCTTGAATTCGGCTTCCTTGGATGGTGGACATGTTTGATTGTATATTCATTTTATTTGTACAGTGATTCTTTGAGTTTTATCAGATGTTTACATTGAATGGTGGTTTTGAGGGTGCTGTAGTTGGTATTAAAAACGAAAACGTGTTTGTGCAGTAGTTTCATAGGGTGATTCTGTTTAGATTGATTGGTAGATTAGCTGGGGAATTGGAAAGACAACTTGTACTGAATTTCTGATTGGCTTAATGCATTAAAAAATGCCGTCTTGGATCTTTTTAGAGTCTCTAATTGCTCATTTGTGTTCTATTTTGGGATAATAGATCTCGATAATAAGGCCAAATGGAACACACGGGACGCAGACGGTTCGTGGTGACTGGTCTGGCACACAGGAAATGGAGTTCGTGAGACTCTTGCATTCCTTTCATGTGTGGCATTTGCCTTTATTTGCAGTTCTCATTCTACGTATGTTTTTGTTAATTGCGGAGAAATGTTTAAGGTTCCAATTTGTTCTATTGTATATTGGACCTCCCTGGTTTCTTCCATTTCTTGCACCTCGGCTTCTTTCTCCTCTCCGTTGATATCTACGCTCCGTCGGCTCTCCGTTGTAAGTTATGCCATCCAACTTGACGTCTGTCTAAACTCGTGCCATTTCTTTTCTCCGCAAGTTCCAAATGGTAAAACAAAATGGGTTAGTAATTATCTTACCCAAAACTATTAAACTACCCGCCAATATATAATTAGCATTTTGAAATAAATATTTTAATTAAATTAATGTTTTAAAAATTCGAAATCATTTGGAAGTTCATATATTACGAGAAGGAATATTCATACTAATATGAGAGAAAATAATGTCAACAATTCTAAATTGTTGTTTTGTCTCGGGATGTGGGAGAAGTAGTATTTGAAATTGCGAGAATAATATTATTCATCTGATCTACATCCTAATCTTTTCCCGTCCACTCTCATCTTAAACAGGGGCTGTCCAGGTTGGTGGAAGGGGATGGGAATCATGGGGATGATAAGATTTGCCGGGACACTAGAACGGGATGAAGATGAGTAGAGAGACTAGATAAAATGAGAAATTTGCTGTCCTCGTGTTAGAATTGAAAAAAGTATTAAAAATGAAAAAAAGTAAAGTTCTCATGCACTTAAAATGGAAATTTTTTTTGAGAATAGAAAATCTTATCCCCTCCCTTTCAGGCCCATTCACTGTCACTAAAGATTAAAGAACATTTCGTAAACCGCGCATTGGCTGAAAATAACCCCAATGACGTGTAAAGTATCCTCAATTTTCGCAACAGAGGTCTCTTCTTTGTCAGGCAAGAGGCAACATATACTCCTAGATATTTAAGATCAAAATTTCGGCACGTATAAATCATATCGAGAAATTTCTTTTGAAATGTAAAAATTTCAAAGTATAAATCATCTCAGGGAAAGAAAAAAAAAACTTGTACGTACTTTTCAAGCCGTTTATTGTCCACGACCTTTCCCTAGCTAACGCCATACATCTAATTATCTAGAAACAATCTATTTATGAGGCCGAACTTTTCCCTTTTTATCAAATCTTGCGGGAGGAAGTCAAATGAATCTATCCACCGCTCTATTTATTGTGCTTTGTCTTTTATGAGATGATTGTCCCCTTCTTCAATGCCATTGTCGTGATGGAACTGGTAATATTTTAATAGATGTGGAAGACTGAATCCGCCTCTCAGAATTTCTTGCGTAGGTTTCACGTTTTGAAAAACGAAAAGAAAAGAAAAGAAAAGAAAAAAACACAGAAGTTCGTTGTCTTTTGCAAAGGAGAAAAGAAGTTTTTCCCCTGTTTTTACGTGCACTTCTCCGTACAATTATTTTATTTGACCATTATTTCTCACATTAAATAACTAATCCATTTATTTTTACTCCTAATCATTATTCTTATTGTATCGTATTATTACCCTATTTATTTCAAAACTTTTTCTAGCAAATGTTTTCGGGAACATTGACGAAAAATTTGGTGACGAATTTTTTCTTTTGAACTGACAGGGTAGTGATGTTATATAAGATATGTAATGATTAAAAGTAAGAAAATAAAGTTGAACAATTGTTCGTAAAGACATGAAAAAATGATTATAAAGTAAGATAATTATCTAAAAGTTATATCGAAAAGTAAAGATTTTTTTTCTTTTTCCCTTTAACAATTTCTCCAATTTTCTCTGCTAGCCATTTAAGAGAAAAGTTTCGAGGTTACACATGATGTTTGGTAATGCTAGTGCGGAAAGCAGAAACTTGGTAAAACAGTAAAAATTTTAAAATAATGTGATACGATACAGATAAAGTGATAATAAATAAAATAATTATATGAAAAATTATTAAAATACCTGAGCAAAAATGAAAAAAAGTAAAATAATTTAAAAAAAGGTAAAATGAGGGTAACAAATGAAAAAACATCCTCTTCCTACCAAACGCGCAGAGCATTAATTCTTCATCCGGAGCCCATCAGCCTAATTTTATGATTTTTCCGCTAGCCATGCCGGTGTAATCATATGGTTTGAAATGATATAAGTAAAAATTATTTTAAATAAATACATGCATCACGCTTAATTTAGAAATTTTAACTGGTTTATATATTGTCAAATAAATTTAATTTCATGGTATATTATGATTATTTTGTGACGAATTTTTTGGGCTCCCTCCTGTGTATTCGGATTTCCCACGAGCGATGCTGTGTAATTCCATCCATTTTTAATATACAAATAATTGATTTAAATTGTAACTTATTTATTATATTTAAAGATTCATTTTTAATCTAAATCGAATAGGTGCATGATTTCATTTGCTTAAAAATAGATATATTCGTGTGTAAATTAGAGAAAATGATTAAATCCATTCACATATATATTATAATATAATAATACTTTATAGAATCATTTATTCATATAGTAGTCATAATTTTTTGATGAGCATATAGTAGTCATATTTTAGATGGTTTAGATATTGAAAATACTATTTAAAATTTACTTTTTAATATTAAATTATCTTATTATATTAATTTATACTTTTGTAGATGGAGGTTATATATAATGATATTAAACAAATGAGAGGATTTTTGTAAGAATATAAATGGAGAAATGATTTTTGTAGCTTGGGCTAAGTAAACTTTTTTCTTAGCCCACTCAAAAAATCCATTGAAAATATTTTTTTTTTTTTTACCTTTTTTTTCACACACTTGTTTATTTAAGTGTAATTAACACAGACAAGTTTTACCATTTTTGATATATGTATATATATTTTTTGAGATTTTAAACATAAGAGTATTTTAAAATGACTAAAATAACCTTATGTTTCAAATCTTTAAAAAATATATACATATATTTAAAAATGATAAAACATAATTTATATGTTTTAGATAAATAAGTACGAGAGTGATCCTATAAGCCAAGGCTAAGTAAATATCCCACTTGGCCCATCTTAAAAAACTCATCTAAGAACATTCTTTTTTCTCTAGACACTTGTTTATTTAAGTTTATTTACCGTATAAACCGAGTTTTACCATTTTTTGGATATGTGTATATATATTTTTTGAAAATTTTAAATATCTAGATGCATATTTGTGTTTAAAATACCCTTATGTTTAAAAATTTTAAAAAATATATACACATATCTAAAAATGATAAAACTTAGTTTATATATTAAATATACTTAGATAAACCAGTGTATGAAAAAAGTAAAAAAAAAATTAAGTAGATTTTTTTAGTTGGGCTAAGCGGGGCATTTGTTTAGCCCGAGCTAATAAGATCATTCCTCAATAAATATACGAAGAAAAAATAAAAAAGAATATTTTAAATGTGTTTAAGGTTGACTAAGTAAGTCGTATACTTAGCTTGAATTAACGAAATCATTTTTCATACAAATGATGTCGGACACAATAGATGATATGAATTTTTTATCAACCATCAACTATCAAGATATAAAAATATAGGGATGCATAAAAAAAAACTAGAGAAAGTTACATAAAAGAGAGATTTCATAAAAGCGGGCTAGGATTTTTTTTATTTCCTAACTGATTGTAACAAATTAAACATATTAAATAGTTTAGATTTCATAAGATCACCTTGTTAACCCTAAATACTTGTGGAGAAATATTTAAATATTGCCACAGGTTGCAGGAATCGCGAACTTGTTTCTTCTCAGTTTTAACTCGAAATGTACCATCTATCAAATTTAATTAAAATTTATTAGTTAATTTAAAGTTAGAAATAGCTGGTTTAGAAAATACGTATAGTTTTAAAGTGAATAAAAAAATATTAAAATCGTTACCTGATGTAGGGCCCACATAAACATATTCAACACTTGCTTAAATATTAACAGATTACGGCACCCAAGGCAGAGAGGCAAGTGGTTTTGTAAGTCTTTAGACGCTGTTCTGTTCCAAGAGATAAGACACTTGAATTGAATAGAATCTGTGTCTCTCTCTCTCTCTTTTTTTTTTTTTTTTCAAAATAGTTTTTTTTAAATTTTCAAGATAGTTTCTTAATTTTTAATATAATATTTTATATTTTAATATAACTTTTTATTTTTATGATTGAGATTTATATGTCATGGTAACTAATATTACAATAATCGCAACTCTCGCGTTATCGAAATTTATTTATTTTTTTACAAACAACCTGCACAAGAAGAAAAGTGTAAAAACGCCCCAAATCACCGAGAAATTGTAAAACTACCAACACAACAGGTGCGAATGGAACTGCTGGTCACCTGGGAAGAAATCCACCTGCGTTATTGCTGCAAATACAAGTTCCATCACCCCATGTGAGCGGTGTGGCATATTTCCCGCGCCGTCATGTTCTTTCAGCGAAGAAAACTGAGGGCTGAGGGTCCCGCGACTTGTGTGCATTCGTTCAACCCCGGACATGAAAATCTGGCCGCAGAGTTCACACGAGGGAGCGGCCAAGTGGGACGGTGGGACGGCTTGAACTTCCACAGTCCACACCACTCCGCAGTCGGTTGCTTCGTAGGATGCTGCGACGCCCTTTTATTGATAAATATACATGGACTTTTATTGAAAATTGCAAATGAAAATACTAAAAATTACGAGTGATGAAGATGTAGAAGTAAAAATATAAAAAAGCGCAAATAAGAAAAATCTAAGTGCCTATTCACGAGTATACCCAAGGGATGAAATGTGTGAACAGGTCGAAAATGTACGCGGGATGTAATTTTTTATTTATAGTATTTTCAATACTTTTTTTTTTATTTATAAAATGCCGATATTATACGGTGGGCCGCATGAGACTTCTCCTTCAGCCCAACCATTTATTCCTTTTTATCTTTTAGTTTTTTTTTTTATTTATAAAAGCATCGTGCAAAATGTATTTAGAGAAATGATCCAGTTAACCTGGACTAAGTAAAAACTTACTTAGCCTATCTTAAAAAATTTATTTTAAAAATGTTGACTTTTTCCATACATTTATTTATTTAAGTGTATTTAATATATAAACTATGTTTTACTATTTTTGAATATTTGTATATATTTTTAAATTTTTTTTAAACACATAGGTATTTTATTTTTTAATCATTGAAAATGGCTAAATATCCCTATATTTAAAATTTTTTAAAAATATATACACCTATTCAAAAATAGTAAAACTTAGTTTATATGTTAAATATATGTATATTAACAAATTTATAGGGAAAAAATAAAAAAAATTTGAATGGGTTTTTTTGATGTTCGGGTTAATAGGATCACTTCTCTTTAATTCATACACAAAGTTTTATCTTTTTTAGAGATTCGTATATATTTTTAAAATTTTAATATAAGATCATGTTAGTAATTTTAAAAACCTTTATAAATGACTAAAATATCCTTATATTATAAATTAAAATATATACACATATGTTTCCAAAAATAGAAAACTTTACATATGTATATATATTAAATACATTTAAAATAACACTTTTATAAAAAAATATTCAAAATCAAGGAAAATATTTTTAAGTTGTCTTTATAGAAACTCTCATGAGCAATGATGCATCAAATCATACTTATTTTATATAATCTCAATATAATCTCTCATTTACTAATACACAATAATTCTTTCTCTTTTAACATTCTTATTTTATATTTATCTCATTCCATATTTTTTAACACTTCTAAACGCTCAATGGAAGATGGGGAGATTGAATAAGAAGAAATTTTTGTGTATTGAAAAATGATAAACTATATTGAAAATAAAATATTAAAAATATAAAATCAAGATTATTATGTATTAGAAAATTAAAAAAACTTTTCTTTGTATCAAATAATCTCATTTCTTTTTTAAAAGGAAAAACCCTATCCTGACTCCCTTAGAATATAAAGGGAAGAGAAATGAAGTTATCCGATAATTTCATTGCCAAAAAATTGTCTATACAAATTTTCTCCACTATAACAAAAGGTGGGTTACCCCACCATACATAGCTATCTAAAAAAGACACAGATACAAAATCAGCTAAGGAATGAGCAACCATATTTCCTTGCCTTAATATATGGTGAATGGAGATATTGCGGGAAGTAGAGAGAAGAAGTTTAATCTCATCAATCACATTTCCAATTGGAGAACGGATGGGGCAGTCATTCAAAATAAAGTTGAAAAGGCACAATAAATTAGTCTCCGCCTAGATATGATTAAAGTTTAGGTTGAGTGCCCATTTAACCCCTAAAAGAAACACGGTAGCCTTCATCAGCAAAGGCTCCATAGTGCCCTTCTTCTCCACCCCTTTGCAGCAATGAAGAAACCCCTAGAATCATGAATGACAGCTGCAAAACCCAAAAATTGTTTATCCCTCAAATTTCGGGCATCCACATTCATCTTGAAAACACCGTTCGGCGGTTTTGTCCATCTAGCCACAAGCGGCCTATCCGCCAACCATTATGAGTGAGGAATCTTGCCCTCCTGTACTGATTCAAAAATTCCATACACCAATCGATAATATGAGAAAACACCGGTTAGACTCCCTCCATTCTAAGCTTGTTCCGTAAGAACCACACTCTCCAACAGCAGAGAATGAAAAAAGCAAGGTCATTAATCCTCTTTTTCTCAACAAGTATTCTCAAAATATCTTGAATCGTGCCCCATGGTATAGTGAGTCTTGCAGCTCTCTGGCAGATTATCCTAATAAAAGCACATGCCGTGAAGATGTGGTTCGAGTCCTTGTTGCCATTCCTGCAAAAAAGACAAAGGGAATCCACTCCAATACCCCTACTAATCAAATTCTTCATTGTTGGTAGAGCAACTTTGAACAGCCTCCACCCAAATATGACGACTTTGCTTTGGAGCTTTGTTCTCCATATAGCCCCATTGTCGCTTTTGTGATTCTATTTGAATGAACACATCTCTCCGCAGTGATTCCCTGCAATCTACCGTGACTTTGATCTTGAGTTCCGATTCCGTGATAGCCACCTCCCACAGCTTCTCAAACGATTTGCCAATGTTATTTCCAATACAGTGCTTGTCAACTAGATAAGGAATTCCAGAGATGTGTATCCACACAGGCATTTTCACCGGCACCACCTGGGCATGCGCCATCTTCTCCCTCAAATCAGCTAGAAGCACCAATTTTCATTCAAACAACCAAGGTCGGCCTGCCAGTACCCTGTCCTTGTCCCCCCTGTCTGAGAACGATACCTTGTATAGATTTTCCCCAATGTCTGTGATCTGAAAATTTTCTTTTATTTTCCACAATCTGCGCATCATGGATTTAAACATCTCCCGATTGTATGATTTGCATGTCCAGATAGAGCAGAGAATAGATGCCTCATCACCCGGATCAATCATCCAAATCGAGCTTCCCGAAATCGCCATTGTCTGAAGCTCGGTACTCAAAAGGTCCCCTTCGCTTGGATTCATCCTTCTCAGCAACCGTAGTTCGTCAGCTCGTACCTGCCTTCTGCTCTCTTCCACCCGACACAGGCCCCCAGTTCAAGAAAGATTAGTCCTTCACTTCCACTCTGTGATTCAAAAACTCCGATAACAGCCTGGGACCTCCACCCAATTTCGATCGCGAACAAATCGCCTATCCGAGCAACTTGGGGAGCGACTTGTGATTAGCTGCTAATTTCGAAGATTAGGAACCGAGGGAGAAAGGGAATCAGAAGAGGGGAGCTCGGATTTGGATGTGGCAGCAGGTGGACCGATAGTTGTCTACAGTATGGGAGGCTGACGAGCAGGAGAACGATGGGGAACGAGGCCGTGCTTCTAGGAGAGAGACACCCTCCTTGACACTTTTGCTAATTCAGTTTGTCTCATTGCCATTTTCATGGAAGGGTAATTTCATCGAATAGATGATGGGCATCAGAAGCAGGAGCGTCTAGGCAGCTCTCCCTTGGCCGAACATAAAGAAAAACAGATGATTGGCTCAAAACTGGTGGGCAGAGATAAGAAGCTCCTCAATACGCAGCTGCAGCAACTTCGACCATTCTGATTCGCCGTTAACAGGATTAGGGAAGACTTTGGAAAATTGCGGACGATAGCAAGCAAAAATGCGGGCGCCCCGCCGTCCACCGCTTCGAAGGAGTTTGCGAGGATCCAAACGACCCTGTCCAAATCCAAGAATTGATTCAGCAGCCTGTCCTAGTAAGTCGCATCGACAGCCGAGTCCGAAGAGATGAAGGTGGACGGCGGGTTCCTCTGGTTCACCTCTTATTTCATCTTTTCATATAATTGTGACCAAGACCTTAAAAGACAGTGAAAGAAAGAAGTAGGGTGTGTTTGGTTGGAGGTAAAACTTTTGATGAAAAGTTTTTGGAGTAGAAGTTGTCAAATCAATAGAAAATG
>JAXCLR010000001.1:74406469-74419138 GCA_035584095.1 Annona squamosa
AATAGATATGAAAAGTGACAGGTTTTAGATTGAAAAGTTTTAACTTGACAACTTTTCTAAATTGCCAAACACACCCTTAGTCGTAGATTTTTTTTTTTTGATGAGTACTCATATATTACAATCTCAACTGATATTACAATTAAATTCTGAGACATTCTTAAAATTTGACAACAATTATTTACTACTTCTAAACTTTTCCACGGTGGACGGCTCCCACAAACTTGGAGAGATTTGCAACGCCACCACTTCAGAAATGCTGCTGGGGAGATTTGAACCCAGGACCACTTACATGTGAGGCCATGTCCTGTACCACTGAGGCACAACCTCAGTGGCAGTCGTAGATTATTAATAGTCAATAGTTTTGGTAATTATAAATATAATCATATAATTTAATTATAGTTACAAATATATTAATATAACTTTAGAAATTGCAAGTAATTTTACATATATTGACCATAATTACAAATATATCATTATGTCATTACTACACTATCATAGTGGGCATATTTGTAAGGATACGCAAATAATGTGAGTATATTTGCAGAAATTAAATATATCGACTTAATTTTTGAAATTATGAATACACTCATAAATGTATATATCTTTATAAATATACACATGCCGTGACGATACACTAACATATCATGACGGTATTGATATATTTTGATTTCATTATAAAAGGTTATGTTTTGATTAATATAAATTATAAATATACTCAAATTGTTATAATTCTTTGAATTCATTAAAAAGTTTTGAAATTCCAATAATACCTCAAATATGAGTTAATGATTTTTTTTTTCAAAAGAAAAGTTTGCAACGTGATGAACAAATAAAATTTTTCAGAAGAAAAGTTTTCAACGGGATGAACAAACCTACACAATTTATTGACGAGTGATCCGGCATGAATTAAGTGAATACAACGTTTAGTTCACCTGAAAAAATTCATTTATAATAATTTTTTTGACTTTTTTGATACTGTTGGTTTATATATCAAATATATTTAGATAAATAAATATATACAGAAAAAATTTATTATAAATAAATTATTTAAGTATTTACTTAGCCTCGCTAAGAAAATCATTCCTTTAGTTTATTACTCTTCACGATGGATAACTTACATTTGAGGGCAATTGAACTTCGCACGCTAGAATAGACGAACGCAGGTCTATGAGTTTGGTAGGCTTGGGTCCCTGAAACTGGTAGGTAAAGCCGACAACTGCGTGTCCTCCTACTTTCAAAGTAGCTACTAGCTGCCTAGGTACGTGTCCAACAATTCATTCCTTCCATTCAACTGATGCGACACCCCTTCGTCTCTTTCAATTTTTTTTTATTTTGTTTGAACCGCTTTTCTCAAACCCCACCGTGTAATTTTTTTTTTTGGTTTTGTTTTGAATGTTTTTATGGTTTGATAAAAAAAATAATAATGTTATCTATTGTATTTAATATTATTTATAATATAATGAAAATTTATTCATTTATATAGTATAATTATATATATCTTATTTATAAATGTGTAAAATTAATATAATTAAATATTAAATATTAATTCTAAAGTTATATTTTTCAGCATCTAAACTGTATAAACTATTTTTTAGGTGAATAAATAATTATACAAAGTATTATTATATTTTAATATATGTATGAATGTATCTATGTATTTTTTAAATTTATACATAAATATACTTATTTTTTAGCAAATATAACATATTTGATTTAAATGCAACTTCATTTCCTAACTAATTAAATAATGTTAAATACAATAAATAGATTTATTTTTTTATTAAGAATAAAAAATTTTAAAATTTAAATAATTTGTATGAAGTCATTTCTTTGTCACCTGGTAACATAGAAGTGGGTTTGCCTTTTAATTGTGAGTGTGTTTGCATTTTATAAAATATTTGAAAGGTTGTAAAATAAATATGGCAATGGAATAAGATTGTTAAGAATAAATAATTTAAAAATATGATAGTTATATGGAAAGAAGAAATAATTTTTAATTGAGATATTAATATAGAAAGATACATAAATAATTAAAAATATAACAGTGAGGAAAAGTGAAAGATTTTAAGTACAAGTTTTCAAGGTTGCATGTCTCTATTGTTTTTACTTTTTTAACATTGATTTTATCTATTTTAAATTGTTAACATTAATTGTATTTTTTATATATTGGAACTAGCTTAAAGAAATTAATTCCTTTAAATTTTTAAAGTAATAAACTAGTTTAAAATAACAAAGGAATATAATAGTTTGATATACATACCCACCAATTCTAATCCCAATATATCAATACTTTTATATCTAATTTCAAAAATGCACATTTTGTTAAAAACCGTTGAATTAACATTAATTTGTTTGAATGTTGGTTATAGTTTCATAAATGTCAAAAATACTCCTAATGTAAAATAATAAATGATGTAATGACATAAAATGAAAATAAAACTAGGGCTTTCCTGATTAGAACTTTTGCCGATTAGGATAACATTCAGTTATTATACTTGACTTTTTGAATTCAATCCTAAATTTGATAGGTATATTTATAATTTTGCAAATGAGCTAATGATATTATTAATGTCCACAGTGGAATAAGCATTCTTAGAATTAGATGCAAATGTGGTAGTATATTTGAAAATTTTAAAATGTAGCTAGTATATTTGATATTAAGGTAAAATACAATGGGTATATTTGCAGAAAGTCCTATTTTAATATAATTCAAGTGGTTCATTAATTATACTTTAAAACATATAATTATTATACCTGTAAAAGTTTTGGTAAGTAATAGACTTTTCTCATTCATAAAAAATAAAAATTATATTTTCTCATTTTTATATTATTTTTCACCTTTTCATTCATAATGTATAATAATACTTTCTACGTTATCTTACATTCTTTTACCCATCCTATCTCATTCGTCCACAACAAGTGATGTAAGTTGATAGCCGTAACTACTTTATTAATGTGATAAATATGTTTTCAGTAAAACATGAATTTTTATATATAAAAAATAAATTGGATTGTAGAAAATTACCGGGGAAGCAATTAAATGAATTGATTCCCTTTGCTTTTAAAAGCGAGAAGCCTTTAATGGATTTTTCTTATTTATTTATTAGTATCTTGCAAATATACTAACATAATTTGTCTATAGTTATAAATACATTTACATTGTCGTGGTGCCATTATCATGCCATCGGGATGTAAATATATTTGCAAATATATGTAAACTATGTGGGTACATTTACAAAAAATAAATATATCCAATTAATTTACAAAATTGCAATATATATTCCACCGAACAGATGGATAAATGAAATGAGAATGTAATAATACGAATAGAAAAAGTTATATTAGATTTGTAAAATATTATATTAAAATTTTAAAAAGTTGTCTTGAGGACGAGGATATACAGTTCATTGAAGAATATTCTACTTCAAAACACAAATATATTTTCTCTACATATTTACAAGTGGCCACACGCCACGCTTTATGTGCATCATAATTTCTCTTCTTTCCACAGTGAGGCCAAATCCCATGCGGCCACCTGCGTCGTGGTTCAATATAGGTTGCGAAAAAATTTTATTTTTATTGAGTGATTTGCAAATCGCCATAAATATATTTACATAGTTTTAGAAATTATAAATAACTCGCAAATATACTGACGCCGTTATGATGTTGTTATTGCACTTTCATGACGCGGGCACTATTTGGATATGTTTGCAATTTAGTTTGGATATGTTTGCAATTTCAAAAATTAAGTAGAAATATTTAGTCATTGCAAATATACCTACATCGTAACAATGTAATAATGACTTGGCTATTTTTACAATTATGTTCAGACTATACGCGGTTACTTGTTATTTCTAAAACTATGTGAATATATTTGCAGTTATGGTGAAACTAAGTGAGTATATTTTTAAATTACTCATTTTTATTTTATAAATGTGCAGGTTTGCTTAGATATTCTTGATGTGAAATTTAATATTTTTTAAATTTATTCGACATTTTATTTTAATTTTTTGAAAATCGTCCTACGCGTGTGTCCGTGCTCTTTTCGTTTCATTTTGTTGATTTTCAAATTTCAAGTGCTTGTATTGCATCGCGTGGCCGCAAAGCTCTGCAGCGAAAGATGGCCGTCTTCCGCAGTACCTACCGGTGAATTTCCAAATGCCAGTGCATGGTGGCTGACACACGGGCCACTTACCCCAGGCAACTTGCACTACGGCCAAAAACAAAGTGCCAAATTATATTGAAGCTGATACTCAAATTCTCCTTCCACTGTCGACTTGCTTTCAATGCTTTGTTCTTTTATTATTATTAGGGATAATTTCAAATATACTAACAACCTTTTTCTTTAATTTTAAATATACTCATTAAGTATGAAATTTTTTTATAATACTCTAAGAATGCTCCAAATATCAAATACTCCTACAAACCATCAATGTCTACATTTTTCAATGCACAAAGAAAATGACAAATGAAAAAGCAAAAAAAAAAAAATATTGTAAATGAATTTTTTGAAGGGTATGCTAAGTGGAGCATTTGTTTAGCCCGGGCTAACAGGATCACTGCTTTATATATATAGGGTTGTTCCGGTGCAGTTGCCCAAAAATGGGCCCCACACATATTAGAATGCAGTGAAACTTTATACAATCATTCATCTATATATAAATTTTACAGCAAATAGTTTATATGCTGAAAAAACTACTTTAAAGTTGTTATTTACATTACATTAATTTATTACGTTGAATTTGTACCATTTTCAGACGCGGCCCATAGACATATCTGATTGGGATGAAAATTAGTATGGTAACAGAACACATGATTTTAAATACAATGGATGTAATAGATTATGATTTGATGATCACGTGAGGCCCATTTCAGCGATGCTGCACCTGAATATCCCTCGTATATATGTGTGTGTGTGTGCGCGTGTATTCACACACATCAGTCCTGCTTCTATGAAATTCCTTTTCTATATAACCTTCTTTTTTTATATAACCCTATTCATTTTTAATATTTCAATAGTTGATAGAAAATCTACTCAATTTATTATATTTAACATCGTATATATTACTATGAAACTCTTTCATTTATTTAGTTTCACTGTATATAAGTCTCATCTAGAAATGTATCAACATAATAAAATAATTTATATTAGAATATCAATTTTAAAGTAATTTTTTCAACATCTAAACTATCTAAAATATCATTAGTATATAGATAACTAATGTTATAAAGTATTATTACATTCTAATACATGTGTGAGTGTATCTAAACATTTTTCATAATTTACACATAAATATAACTATTTTTGAGCAAATGTGGCCCATGCATATACTTAATTTTGATGAAAATTGATCTACTAGCTAAATAAGCAATGTTAAATACAATGAATGAAATAATTTTTACATCAATCATCAATATTTTAAAAATTGAAGGGTCGCATGTGGCTGCTTTTATGTAATCTGCAAAGCTCATATATACATAAATGACCCATTTAAAAAATACAAAACTACTATCTTAAATTATTTGGCTTATGTATCCAACACATTCATTGTATTTAGAATCATTTATTTAACTAGAACATAAAGTTTTATTAAAATAAAAAAATATGCATCTAGCCCGTTTGAAAGGGTAAAAAAATCAACACCGTAAATTGTTTGATTTATATATCCATTTAAAAATTGCATAGCAACATTTAACCTATCTAAAACATTATTTCTATATGGTTAAATAATCTTACAAACTATTATTATATTCTAATATATTTGTTAATGGGTCTAACCTTTTTTCCTAAGTTGTATATGATTATCAATACTTCTAGAATTATTTATACTCGTACCTATCTTTTTTCTACACAAAATGAATTTATGTTTATGATTTAAAACTTATTTCAAATAGGCATATATACATATTTTTTTAAAGTAATTTTAGTTATGCCTATGACAAGTACCAACCTCTTTGTTTTTTTTAATAAATGTTGTCAAATTTTGATAAATTTCCATTATGTTCATTAATGACAATTTAATTAATACTCTAGAGATGATCTTGGTGGCCCATAATCAATTTTAAAATAATTTTATAAATTTATATTTATTAACATCCACCAAGTAATGTAATCATGGTGCTTTTGGTATATTAACTAAATTCAAATTAATAAACATAATGATTCATTTGGATTTATCAAAAAATAAAAATTAAGATGCCAAAACTTGTTATTGATCTAATTGCAAATATTTATTTATCAAAAAATAAAAATTTAGACACCCAAACTTGTTATTGGTTTGATTGCAAATATTTTAAAGGGCTTCGTTTCTATGTAATTGATAAAAAAAAATTATATTCAGTTATTCGTTTAGTTAAAATATTTAACTTCATTTAAATCAAGTATGTACACGGGACATATTTGCTCAAAAATATATACTCATATGTAAATTATGAAAAAAACTTATATCCATTTATATATGTATTAAAATATAATAATATTTTATAAAATTAATTATCCACATATAATTGATATTTTAAAATTGCTATTTTAGTAGTTTATAAATAGGATCTTTATAGAGTGGTACTAAAGAAATAAGAAAGTTTCTATAATGATATAAATTATGCTAAAATATAATGGATTGAGGGACTTTTTTATCAACTATCAAAATTTTAAAAATGAAATAAATTACGCCAAAAAAGAGTTTCATAAAAGCATACCCGCATTTTAAATATTCATAAGCATGTTTTCGATAAGTTTAATTGCATAAGCATAAATGTAATTTATGCTAAAATCCCTAAGTATAAGAGGAACTAAGATTAAAACAGTCCATGATAGTCCTTGGACCTATTAGCTCCAGGCCAGCTTTGACACTAATCAGTAGTGCTTTAGCAGACATCCTACTATCGTGGCAACTCCAAGCTTCAAGGACTGTTTCCTTGGGATAATCCTTAAACTGTACTAATCCAGGTGCGGCATAAGAGCAAATACCTCATACTTTTAAATTGGTATGGCGTGCCTGAGATTTTGATTGAAATGATTTTTATTGTCACGGTAAAATAAATGGTTTTAACCATGCGAAAGGTTGAATTTTAATTTCATAATCAATATAGCACCCACTGCCCCAGTTCGCATGTTTTCACCATTCGTTACGGTGGGACATGCTTGCACCAACGTATCATATTCTATAAAATAATAATATATCGAGAGGGCGATGGGCGAGGATGTCTGTATCAGGCGAGAAGATAAGAATGAATCACTAGATCTGAGATGGATGGGAAAGGATTCCGCACTCCTTCCTTAATGGTACATCTCGGCACATAACTACCACTTGACGCTAATTACTAATCAGAACGATCGAGTTTTCCACTTTCTTTCGGTCGATGGGCAGGTTAAATACTTAAAATTAGGGAACTTTTGGTAATTTGAATTTTTTAAAGATTATGGGATGGATGAGGAATAGAAAATAAAATGTTTTGAAGATTGTATAATTGATACGGAATGTTAGAAATAAAGTTCAAATAAATATATTTGTTGAAAGATAATTGGCGCCAAAATGATTGCACTTCCGGAGTGAAGTAGAAAAATATAATTATTAATTGATTAATAAATAGCCTCAGAAATTGTGACTCATAGCTTTGTATCTCATCCCAATGGGATTTGTTTCCAAAAGCCCTCTTACTTTCTTCAGTAAAAGAGTGCATGATGATGGAATGGTTTTAATAAATTAGTACTTTTAAATACTTTATTTTTGAAGTAATCGGTCACCACTTGCAACTTGAAAAGTCATTTAGTTAGAGTTTGGTCATCTTTATAGGTTGACACTAATTTTTTAAGCCATTATAATTTCATTGCATGTTCAAATTGCCAGTAGCAATCTTGTAAGTAATTTGTGAGAAGAATTTTTTTTATAAAATATTGAGTTTTTCCAAATACATTCATTATGTTTGATTTTAATTCTAAATATGTTTACAATATTTTTAAAATCTTAAATATACTACAATATTTGCATCTAATCCAAAATATACCAATTTCATTTTAGACGTGAATAAATGCCGCTGTTGATATATGAAATTGCCAACATGTCTATCAAATTTAGGATTAAATTAAAAAATTTGAATGTCACAACTTATTGCTACTCTAATCGCACAAGACCTCAAAATTGGAAAACCTTAATTTTACTCATCTTCATTTTTTATTTTATCTTTCACTATTTATGCTAGGAGTAGTTTGGGTAGTGATGAAAATGTAGTTCGCATTTAAATAGAGCATTGCTAGTATATTTAAAATTAAAAATAGAGTTAGTGGGCACAAGGAGGAAAAAGCATGCATAAAAAAAAAAGAGAAGTCTTAAAATATAGGGTGTGTTTAGTAATGAATAAAACTTTTGATGAAAAGTTTTGTAGAGTAAAAGTTGTCAAATGATGTGATATGATAGGAGTAATGATGAATAGTAAAGAGTATAAAGTTAAAATAAATAGATTAGTTGTGTAGATAGTTGTTTAGAAATGATCGAAAAGTAGGGTAGTTGTATAGGAAAATGTGAAAAAATGATTAAACAATATGATAGTCGTGGAGATTGAAAAGTTTTAATATGACATTTTTTTTTCAATTGCTAAACACCCCCATAATTGTCTATGTTGATTTATACCATCATGAAGTCATAAATATTTGGGTTTACAAATATAATTATTACGTTTGACCTTAGTCCAAAATATACCCACTATATTTCAGAAATCCTAGATACACCCACCATGTTTACATATATTCTCAAAAATGTCTACTCCATTAAAGGTCGTGAAGTAAGTTAGGGGTCATTTGTATAAATATTGGTTATGTATTTATAAATGCCAAAAATACCACTAGTGTAAAATTATAAAAGATAAAATAAAATGAAATGATAATAAAATTAGAGCTCTCCGCATTTAAAACTCTCATATAATTAGTGTAGTAATGAGTTATGATATTCAAAATTTAGAATCAAACCTTAAATTTGATGGGCATATTGAAAATTTTAGAAATGAACTAACTATGTTTATTAACGTCTATAATAGAGTGGGCATTTTTGAGATTACATACAAACATAATAAGTATATTTGAGATTAAAGTTAAAGGTAGTGAGTATATTTGAGAAAAACCCTAAATATTTTTATATCTATTTAAGTAAAACTTTTATCTTATCTCTCTTATTAGAATAACCTCTTACCACTATTTCATCTACATTATAGCTTCTTTTTAGTTTTCTTTTCATTTAAATTATTTTTTTTTAATTGTGCCATGTCGTGCAATTCGTATTCTGAGCCTCGGTCTGCTCACTACTTACGTATCTTTGTTAATTTTTAAAAAGTATGTTGCAGCTGAGCGATCCTTTGAGATGGATCTGGGCTTGCAAGCGGACTATTTGTATTATAAAAGGGGTCCGCTGTCCCATTACATTTTCGGATTTTCTCCGTCGTAACGCTATACCACTTGCACTAATTAACAGGATTCCTTCTTCTTGGCTTATGGTCCCCGTTTTCCAAGATATTCCCGGCGCCATAAGAAAAGGCGGCCTGATTTACTCCCTTAGATAGTCTTGTGTCCTTAAACACAAATATTTTGGTAAATTCTTTTAAACTTTCAGTTTTTTTTCCCCTCTTTCTTGAACATCTCTGTTTATGCTGCTGTCTCTCTCCCTCTCTTTTTTTCTTCTTTGTTTTTGATGAAGGCTTGGAGCGGCCAAACTCTAGAACCACTCAACGAGATTTGGCTATATGCGATAGTTTTAAAATTTCCTTGGTTTTTTCTAAAACTATTTATTTATAAATCAAAATTTACTATTTTTGAAGATATTTATTTTTTTTGATTTTTAAACATAGGAGTGTTTTAGTCATTTTGAACAATTTACCATTTAAAATAACAAAAATACCTCTATCTTTAAAAATCCAAAAATACTAGCATATAATACATCTTAAAAAAATGTCAAAACTTGATTTATAAATTAAATGAGTCGTGGTCATTTATGGCTTTGGTCCAAAAACATTTATTTATTATTATTATTTATTTTTTATGGACAAGTAAATCTAGGTGTGTTAAATCTTTAAACTAAGTTTTACTATTTTTAGATATTTTTAAGTATTTGTTTTGGATTTTTAAAGAGTGACATTTTCGTAATTATCTGTCTCCATTAAAAAAACGAAAAAAATAAAAATATATATTTCTGGGTGGACGCGTGCCTGCCCCCATGTGTTCGGTTGTAAATGATAAGGCCCCAAATTAAATAAACTTAACTTAATTGTTTTATAAACAAAAGTTGAAAAAAAGAGTGTATAGAGCACATGCTAATTGTTGCATTTGTTAGCACACTGACAAGATCATGTATCTTAGACCTCCCGAGTGGTGCCACTAGCAAGTGAGATTGTATCTAAAATTCTGCCACCTTTAATCATATCATGCGGCTAAAGTAAATGGGATTCACGCTAAATGCACTTACATACACTTAGCCTAAGTGCACTCATGTGTATTTAATTTATTTTTTGAAAATTTTATACTAACTTTTAATGTAAGTATATTTATTATTTGTATTTAGTTTTACCATTTTTAGAGATTTTTGAATATTTTTGTATTTTTAAAGACAGTGGTATTTTAGTAATTCAAAATTTTAAAAAATGCCATTGTTTTTTAAAAATCCAAAAAATATCTATAAATCTTCAAAAATATAAAATACTATTGTTTTTTTAAAAAAACAAAAAAATCCATAAATCTTCAAAATGGTAAATCTCGAGATACATGTTAAATATATTTAAATTAACAGTTGTATAAAAAAAATTTAAAAATAAAAATCAATTTTTACACGATAGTGTACCAAAGTCAAGTGCACTCGAGTGCAAAGCATCACGATCCAAGTAAATTTTCCAAACATCATCAGATGAGTATATGATTTAACCGGCAGCTTATATGCATGCATCCTACTTTCTAATAATATGCAATAAATAGGTTTTGTTTAATCTTTTATCTTACAAGTCAAATCATCTAACGATCATGATACTATGGACCTAGTTGCACCTATTTTCGGTACACCTCAGTGCCGAAATTCATTTTTTTAATTTTTTGAAAATTTTTTATATAACTATTAATCTAAATGTGTTTAAAATATGTGTCAAGTTTTAAATGTGTTTTAGATTGTTTTTAAAAAAGGGACATTTTTGCTTGGATGCAAATCTAATAATGTAACTAATAATATATGCATAGAAGACATTACTCTTGAAAATGGAAAAGAAAGCTCTCCACAATTGGGAACTAACTCATGATACGCAAATGCAAAGGCTAAAAAATTACCAGTTAAGCTATGCTAGTGCTGGCAATATACAACAAATAGATTATGAGACAATGAATTCTGCTTTTATGAAAGCTTAATTTTAGATAACTCTTTCATTTTTCTCATCTTGATGATGGATAAAAAACTTATTCTATTATTATATTTAACATCATTCATATTATCAATAAAAAATCTTGTCATTTAGCTAGTATTATTTTTAATAGCCCCATCTGCACAAAATCAATCTAATAAAATGGTTTAGTACTAAATATTAGTTTGTAAGTTATATTTTCAACATATAAATTGTCTATAATGTTGCATAAATTATTCTATTAATATTGTTATATTTTAATGCATATTTGAATAGATTTATGCGTTTTCCATAGTTTACATGTATACTTATGTACGCAAACATGGCCATGAGTCTCTTTTTTCTCTTTTAAGGTGGCCATAAATGTTTTTGATCGGATGAAACTTAGTGTCTTAGTTAAAGGAATTATGCTAAATATAATATGTGAAATTGATTTCCTATTAAGGATGAAGTTTGAAAAAACGAATGGTGCATGAAATAGAAGCGGAACTATGAGATAATAGCCTTGAATGACATGATTAAAATATTGACGGGCCAGAACCCATACAAACAAATTAAGGAAGCGCATGCCATGGCTGTCTCATATCGTAAGATCATTCATACGGAAGCGTACATGCATGATGCAAAGTTATAAACGAGCGCTCACCTGGACAGCTTATTTCTACTTAGCTACGGATCGACTGGCTAGCTAGTACCTACTAGCACTCGAACAGCACCACCAAGATGAAGCATCCGAGATACATTTCGAGCTTTGCGAGGCACTCGAACAGCCTGCGGTCCCATCCTGCGATGCTGCTGCCGCTGCAGCATCGCATCCCCATCGTCGGGGTCGCTGCCGGTCTTGGTCTCCCAAATGACAGGCCCATAGATGGCGAGGTTGCCGAACTCCGTTAAAGCCAGGATGTAATCGTCTTCGTCGTCCCTGGCCGAGCCGCTGGCCCACTGCGGAACGTAATTGGTGCTGTAGATCACAAGGTTGCCGTCGGGCTGGAATGAGAGTACACATTGTAAATATGATCTCCGGCTGTCTGAGGTCCATATCACTTCCTCATTTTCAAGTAGCACTAATTCACAGTCATCCTTCAATCTTAGCTTATAGTCCCCGTTTGCCAAGATATCCCCGGCGCCGTAAGAAAAGGAGCTTGTGGATGCGATGTGGTCCGGGATTTCATCGGCTGCAGCCAAGGAGGGAGCAGTATTCCCGATGATGGCTTGTGCCATCGTTGCGACGGCGAGGATCAAAGAGAGGCTGATTGCTCCATTGGCCATCAACGAAGTAGTCATAGTGAGATGGGGTTGGTT
>JAXCLR010000001.1:74430424-74468169 GCA_035584095.1 Annona squamosa
TAAAAAATGTCAAGTTAAAACTTTTCAATCTAAAACTTTTCACTCTCCACAACTATCATACTTTTTAATCATTTTTTCACAGTTTCTTATACAACTACCATACTTTTCAATTATTTCTACACAACTATCCACACAATTAACCTATCTATTTTAACCTTATTCTCTTTACTACTCATCATTGTCTATATTATATCACATTATTTGACAAATTTTACTCTCCAAAACTTTTCATCAAAAGTTTTATTCATTCCCAAACACACCATGAAAAGTTTTAACTTGACATTTTCTATCAATTGACAAACACTCTCTAAATCAATCCATGACTGACAAATCATGGCTACGGACAGCTCTCATTCATCGTAAATATATCTTTAGCTATTGGAGGTCCATATCACTTCCTCATTTTTCAATAGTACTAATTCATAATCATCCTTTAATCTTAGCTTATAAAACCCGTTTGCCAAGGTATCCTCGATGCCTGTATTTTACAATTATCTTAATTTGTATTGCAATCAGCCCTGAAATGTTTTTACCATTTTCATTTAACATTCTAACAAATCTTCTAATAATATTCCCTATTTTCTTATGAGATGGATACTCCAAAAAAAAAAATATGGAGACATGTTGTCACCACTATTTAAACACCTACTACCACCGTGGCATTTTGTGGGCATACCAACATGGTTGAGTTTTAATTGGCGAGAAACACTTTCAATTGCATTCATTTATAGATGGGTCTTTTGAGGTGTTAATGGTCATGATCAATTTGTCAACTTACTTGTCCAACTCGTTTATAAATAGGTTTAAGTTGGAATTTTTGAATAAATAAGCTACGATATGCTAATCCGTTTAATTATTTAATTAAATGAATAGATTATGGTTAAAATTTTATAGCCCATCAACAAGTTTAGTAACCTTTTTAACCTATTTAACTTATTCAACTCATTTAACTCATTAAATATATATAAATATAAACTCCTTGGTTATTTCCTTTGCTAAGTCTTTCTTCCACCACTTAATTTTCATATTTTCAGTGCTATCCTAATTTCATTTTCTCATTACTTCTCTATTTTAATTTTCCTTTAGCCTAAACCATTCTCTTCCTCTCTTTGTGAGATTATTATGCACTAGAGTCTAGGACTTCAGGTTGTTTACTATACAACCCCTTAATAACCAGTCATCTCATTTATTAAATTGATTAGGACTGATATTTTTTAAGTGGGTTAATAAACAAATTAGGGTTGAAATATTTTAAATGAGTTAAGATTAGAATTAAACTTCAATCTATCCAAATTAGTTTGTTAACATCCTTAGATGGGATAGATGTGTGCATAGGATTAACTGTGCACATACTCGATTCTTTCTATCTACAATTAATTCTTTATTTGTTGTCTATTACTTGTTTTTAGGGGAGCCCAGTGGTATACATTACTTGCTGAATGCATAGATGAAGAGATAGAATACACTTATTGCTAATTATTAACTGTTCTATTGATATTTTAAGGTGATCTCATTCTATAACCACACAAATTTTGATTTTTGGCAAAAAAAGATTTTCAAACGAAATGTTAAACTTTGGTTTTTTTTAAAAAAACTTAGTTGTGTACCTATGTATCAACCACTAAGAAGAAAGTTAGTAATGAATAATGTATGATTTTTGTCTATTGTGATTTGGTTGCTAAAATTTTCTTATAAACAAGGAAAATTAAATTTTCCTTGCCTACGAAAGAATCACTAGAAGCAAGAAAGTTTTCTCTGCAATTGCATTTTTCTTACTAATAAAATTTTTTAGTTGTTATTTGTTAATGAGTGCAAAAAATATATTTTTTGGTAGTGTATTTTTTATGTTTAAGCTTATATTTAGTTATCAACTTATTGTTCAAATAAATCACTTACGCTATAACATAATTAGTGTTTTAATTGCATATAGTATAAATTTAAATTCAAATATCTTTTTACCATGTGTACCTAGCTATATGAAATCTTTGTAGGTAACATATATTATTTGCAACTATTAATTTGACTATGGGCTCCATTATAATAAAACACTTCTTTTATGTAACCCTTTCATTTTTAACATCTTCATAGGTGATAGAAAATTTGTTTCATTTATTATTATTTATATTATCATAACAAACCTTTCATCTATTTAATATCACTATATATAAGAATCATCTGTAAATATATAAAATCAACTTGATGAAACAATTTAATAATAAAAATCAATTTTAATTAATATTTTCAACATTTAAACTATCTAAAATATTACTATTATATGTAAATAAATAATTCTATAAAGTATTATTACATTCTAATATATATATGAATGGTTCTAAACATTTTTCTTAATTTATATTTAAATATTTTTTTGGCCCATGTATATATTTAATTTAGATGAAATTTAGTCTTTTGGCCAAACAAATGTTGTTAAATATAATAAATGAATTGAATTTTACATTAATTATTAATATTTTAAAAATGAAAAAGTTACACAAAATCACTTCTACGTGACAAAATGAAGCTCACTGTGTATATATGTGGCTACAAGCAATATTGCACTAGGCTTATATTTAGCATGACTTAAATGATGGGAAGAGAATGAATATGTTTAGCATAGTTAAATGGTGGGAAAAGAATAAAATAATGAACTTTGAAAAATACGAAATGATATGATATAATATAAGCAATGGAGAGTAAAATAAAAATAAATATTTATATGAAAAGAAGTGACAAGATGATCGAAATATAAGAACAAAATTTAAAAAAATAATTTAGTTTCCATAGACTTTCCCATTTCATCAGTAGATTCCATTATATTTGTCTCATGACAAATTACTATATACATTTGTAGTGATTTAATTTTTCAACCTGCGAAAATGTCACCTATGTAATAGCCTTTTTTTATTCAATAAATATTTTTAACACAAATTATGGTTTGAATTTTGTAAATCAATCCACCAAACCATTAAACAAGAAGATTGGGATGAAATTATAATCTTGTAATAGAATTAGATTTGAACGTGGAAATTAAGTTAGGAGGATTATTTATGGTAGTTATATGTCAAATCATATATAGAAAAATAAAACAATCTAAGTAGATTACAGGAAAATTGCGATGTTTCTATATTAGGAAATAAGAGCTTGTATAAAAAAGAAATGTAATATTAGAAATAAAAAAGTAATTCAAAAACTTTCTTATCCAATGGTCTAAGGAAACCGGTTCCCTTGAATTATTCAAGATCTTAATTAGTTTCACCCAAACCATTAGGTTGCGTTTGTTTAGATGAGAATGGAGTTGGACCCAAACTATTAGGTTGCGTTTGTTTAGATAAGAATTGAGTTGGAAGAATGATAATGATAGAGTTAACATCTAATTATTCTATATTTTTTCTATTTTTACTTTTATTTTGGATAAAATATACCTATATAGTTGGCGTCATCACGAAAATACCCACTAATTATATTAACATTAGGTTACGGTAAGATGAACTATTTTTATTTTTATTTTATTTTATTTTTATCATATCTATATTATTCCCTAATTTTTCATTTTCAGGGGACCTTTGTCGGCAAAATTAATTACTTATTCACCTTAGAGATTAGAATTAGCGGTTTAGTTCATTTGTCATTATCATGAGCTGGCAAGACTACTGTAGGATGTCGATTTTCTCCTCGGGAAATAATTGCCGGACTCAAGCTAGGAAAATGCCCGTTCAAATCACTTGGAAAGTATATATTTTACAACTACCTCAAGTTTTATTACAATAGAGTCTTGAGATATTTTTACTAGTTTGCGAAAAAAGTGTATTACTTATATATATATATATATTTTTTAAAAAACGTACTGCTTTTATCTACTTTTAGCAAGATAAATTACCGCCAACTATCGGATCTGGAGCATTGAACCTCAATGCTCTTGGACGTATATACTTATTTATTTTTATTGTTTTTTATTTTTTCATAAAATTGTTAATCTAAGTATATTTAACATGTGTATCAATTTTTACTATTTTAAAGATTTTTAGATATTTATTTCTAATTTTTAAAAATCAGTGTTATTTTAGTAATTTTAAATGTCATTGATTTTTAAAAATACTATTGGTTTTAAAAAATCCGAAAAAATATTTAATTATATCCAAAAAGGTAAAAATTTATAAACACGTTAAATACACTTATATTAACATTTCTGTAAAAAAAATTTCAAAAAAATAAAAAAATTAAGTAAAGTACACTCGGGTCCCGGGTGCATTTAACCATAACCCGCCAACTCTACCAAGCGATCACCGAATATGAAATTCGAACCGTGAACCTGCACCTACTGCGCTAGCTGTACTTCCCGGGGGTGTGGCGCCCGCTTGTCAATCACGTGACATGCAGGAGTCTGACCAAATAATGCAGCTGCTGTGATTTATTATTTACACAATTGCCCGTCGATTATCTACGGCACTTCGTTCTCCACGTCACAGCTGACATCACCTGATGTAGTGGCAGTGTTTCCTCTACCTTGGCATTCGTATCGACAATCAATGGGTTAACGTCAACTAGGAAAGGATATTTTCTAATATAATTTTTTTTATTTTTTAAAAATATTTTTATTATTAAAAAATAGTCTATTCTTTATTTTTAATATTATTTTTCTTAATTCTAATATAAATTTTTATTTCTAATATACTTTTTTTTTATATTTCTATATAAATCATGATATCTAAATATTACAATGAAGAACATTTAGGGTGTGATTGGTTGGAGATAAAACTTTTGATGAAAAATTTTGAGAATAGAAGTTGTCGAATTAATAGAAAATAATGTGATATAATAGGGTTAATGATGAATAATAAAGAGAATAAGTTTAAAATAGATAGGTTAGTTGTATTGGTAGTTGTGTAGAAATGATTAAAAAGTAAGGTAGTTTATATAGAAAAATGTGAAAAAATAATTAAAAATAGAATAATTATAAAGATTGAAAAGTTTTAGTTGACATTTTTTTGCCCCAGACAAACACACCCTTATACCTTGACATGATGAAGCAATTTTTCCTAAAACCTCACAACAATGAAAAATTGTAAAACTTTCATTATAGAAGGATTAAACTGTAAAATATTTCCTATCAGACTTACATACTACAGTAGTCGAAACCATGCACTGCCTGCAGCGGGACAGACATGTTACTGTATATTTTTATCTTACGCTGTGTTTGAAAATTTGAGAAACTTTTAAATAAAAAATTTTTAGTATAAAATTGTTGAAATTGTAAAAAATAATATAATTTAATTTAGGTAAACGAGGTATAAAATAAATAAAATTAAAATAGATATATCAATTGTACAGATAGTTATGCTGCGATAATTAAAAATAGAATAGTTGTATAAAAAAAATGAAAAAATAATTAAAAATACCATAGTCATGGATAGTAAAAAAATTCTAGATGGAAATTTTTTTGATTAAAAATGTTTTATTATAAACAAACACCGCCTTCGATTGTCATTTCATTCTTTACCCCGTCCAGGAGAACGCCAGCAACAGTGACCGTACTTAGACGGAAGCTCTTCATGTTGGTCGCCAGCAGTGCACTTCCTAATCATGCGTCCACTGCTGTTGGTGGCAATTACTAGAGCAATCCATATATAACTGCCAAATCATCACTAATGACATAGATTTAAGTGACATTTGCAATAAAATTAAAGATAATCAACTTCCGGCCAGTTGCACCATGCAAAGAGTATGCGGGCAGCATTAATTTTTGGCACTGCAACCATAACAATACTTTTCTAACATCTTTTTATAATAAATGTGGGATTAGTGATAAATAAAACTTTTGATGAAAAATTTTAAAGAGTAAAAGTTGTTAAATGATGTGATATGAGAGGGGCAATAATGAGTATTAAAGAGAATAAAGTTAAAATAAATAGGTTAGTTGTGTGGATAGTTGTGTAAAAATATTGAAAATAGGGTAGTATTATAGGAAAATGTGAAAAAATAATTAAAAAATATGATAGTGTAGAGAGTAAAAAGTATTAGATTGAAAAGTTTTAACTTGATATTATTTACATATTGCCAAACACAATGAGTGTTTGGGAATTAATAAAATTTTTGATGAAAAGTTGTAGAGAGTAGAAATTATCAAATGATGTGATATGATAGGGGTAATGATGAAGAGTAAATAGAATAAAATTAAAATAAATAGGTTAGTTGTATAGATAGTTGTGTAAAAATGACTGAAAAATAGAATAGTTATATAGAAAAATGTGAAAAAATAATTAAAAAATAAGATAGTTGTGGAGAGTGAAAAATTTTAACTTAACCATTTTTACTTACTAACAAACACACACAAATCATATGTATTGGAGAAAGACGGAATATCTTTTCGGAGAATATTTCAGTACACCAAGATGCATTGAATTAATATAATTGTAAAATTGTTTATATAATTATTAATATAATTATATTTAACGTATGTATTAAGTGTTATAATCTTTAAGGATATATAAATATATATTTTTTTATTTTTTAAAAACAGAGGTATTACAGTCACTTAAAAATGGCTAAAGTACTATTCTTTTTAAAAAATAAAAAATATATTTGTACATATATTCAAAAATGATAAAATTTAGTTTATAAATTAAATACAACTAAATTAACAATTTTATTAAAAATTTTGAAAAAATATATTAAAAAATGAGTTTTGTACCTTGGTACATTGAAATTTGAATGCTACATGCTGCATTGAAACATTTTCCTTTCTTTCTTCCCTAAATACGCAAATCAGATGTATTGAAATGTGTTTTTTTTTTTTTTTTCCCTGAAAGTGGACAAGCTGGGAGCGGAATATATACCCCATCTGGTTCAAACAGTAAAAGAGTAACTGCTGAAGCGATAGTAAATCCGTACCATTCAAAGAAGGGTTCAACTGTTTCCTTTTCTACAACTAATCTGGGTGTTCAAGAAGCAACAAATGGCAATCTTCTTTGTTATCTTGCCAAAATCTCACTGGCTATCCATTGAGACAGCTTCAGCACAACAATGCAATTCTCTTCACCTGTCTGTTTCAATTGAACAGAGTTCCACCACACGGTACCCAGAAATCTAATCTAGATAAACACGCTTTCAATTTGAAATTCGGATCCACAACAGTCGAGGAGAATCTCTAAAGCGGTGCTTCCACTAAAAAAAATTTCATCGCTTAATTTGAAGTCTGTCTATCATCGGTATGTTACTGAAATATCTCCTTATCTGTCTAAGAGTAATAGTTTACCCACCAACACTCAACCAAGATGACGTTTAAGCGAAAATGGGATAGCGTGGAGAATGACGCTAAGGCCGTTCCCACCTCCGATACATCATCATTTATCATTCTATCATTCTAACCATTTTATTTTCTTTTAATTTTATCTTTACATTTCAACCATTTTTCCTTCCAATTGTCCTAATTATTCCAACCTAATTATAATTAATCCAACTTTACATCTATTATTCCATATTAATCATACAAATTTTAAAATATTTCATTTCCAACTATACACCATGGTCCCACAACCACACAAAAATTCTTTCTCAAATCCAAAATCTAAGACCAAGATACAAATAGATCAACTAGCGTTCTAAGTATTTCAAGATCTTGTCCACCATGCATAGTAATAAGCAACCAACAAGATCCATAGTCCAAATACTGTCTTCATCATTAAGTCAGAACAACAATATTTTAAAAAATTAAAAGTTTTCGATAGAATTTTTTTTTGATTTTGATAGAAATTTTTTTGAAGTAGTAGTAAGTGATATAATATGATAAAGATAATAATAAAGAATAAATAAAATAAAGTTAAAAAAACACAGTTACATGAAAAGTTACCAAAAATGATTAATGGTATTGTAGATGTATAAATAAACGTGAATAAATGATTTAAAATAAGATAATTGTAGAAAAAAATTAGATGGAAAAGATTTTTTCGATGAATAACAAATGCACTTTGCTGAAAAATATTTAACATTATTTATTCAACTGTGAAACTTAGTTTGATCTAAATTAAATATATGTAAGTTCACATTTACTGAAAAATATATATTCATACGTAATTTACGAAAAACTGTTAGATTCATTCACTTATGTATTAAAATATAATAATATTTCACGGAGTTATTTATCCACATAATAATGATATCCCGAAGGATTTAAATATTAAAAATACAACTTTACAATAAATATTTAATATTAAATTATTTTACGATATTAATTTTATATATTGATAGATAGGTTCTATGCATAGTAATATTAGAAAAATTAAAGAATTTTTATAAAAGTATAAATAATGATAAATATAATAAAGAAAATATTTTTTCATCAAGTACAAGATAAGAATAGAAAAGGTTAGCTGAAAAAAGAGGTTGTTAGAGCGAGGTTGCATCTACGTTCTTTAAGAAGGATCAGCCTTGCCCCTATCAATTCCTGCATAAGACTAAATAACCATGCAATACATAATGAGACAGGCATGTGATTTGACGACCATGCATACACTATAAATTCTCCTATTTAGGAATTATACACAATAATTAGATTGTGAGATAATAGTAATACAGCATGTAAGAGTTCTCATATGGGGGTGGTCTGTCAAAGAGTTGAAATAGTTTCAATAGAGTTTTGACAGAGGGTCTAGAAAGATTCCCAAAGGGCTTAATAGATTCCTAAAGGGTGTGAGAGGATAAACAGTAGGAATTAGATAAGTTCGAGAAATCAAGAACAACTCCCAAAGGGGGTAAGGCGAAACAAAAGGGGACGTGACATGAGTTCTGATAGTTCATTATAGGGATATGAGTATTAAGAGAGATTAAACAAAGAAATTACAAGTATAAAGTTGGCAAGAGTCTAGTAGTGTTAGAGTCTTCATAGAACTTCCTCTTCAAGTAGTAGAAATGATATCCTATTTACAGAAATTTTGTATATCCTGTTAGAGTAAGAGTATGCCCATGTTTGTTTCTCATATCCCTTGATTTTAGAAGATATTATAGGGCTTAGTGGCAATTAGTTAGGGAACATGGCTCATTTTGTGGAAGTAGTTTTGAACTAGACTTTAACTGACATACATTTCCACATGTTAATTTGTCATTGGTTAATATTATAAATATTATTTTATTATAGGTGTTTTCCTACACTGCATATCTTAATTAAAATTTTAATCATAACCAATATGAAAATGGGAAAGCTCATGCAATGGCCATCACATATCCTAGTAGGGTTGTTAATGTATCGATTGGATAAGTTAGAGCTAATCCAAATGTTAATCCATTTTAAATATTCCAATTGTAATTCCTTTGTTAATGCATTTAAAAAACTTTGATCCCTACCCATTTACATCTCATTTTAATAAACAGGTTGGTAGATCGTATAACAAGCGACATGAAGGCTTAGACTTCGGCAGATAATGATCTCGCATAGAGAGGCACGGAGGTTTATTTTAGCATGGGGAAAATAGAAATATGACAGTAATGAAAAAAATAAAAATTAGGTAGTAGGAGGAAGACTTCGTGAGGAAAAATAATTAAGGGTTTGCGCGCGCGCGCGCACACACACACATCTTAATAGTTGATAAAAAATTCATTTTTATTCATTGTATTTAGCATCATTTATAGTATTTTAGAAACTCTTTTATTTTTTAATTTCACTATATATAGGTCCTATCAATAGATGTATAAAATCAATATGACAAGATGATTCAATGCTAAAATATTAATTTTAAAGTAGTTTTTTCAACATCTAAATAGTCTAAAATATCACAACTATATGGATAATGATTCTATAAAGTATTATTAAAGTCTAATACATGTATAGATATATCTAAACATTTTTCATCATTTGCACATGAATATATATTTCGGCAAATATAGTCCATACACATACTTAATTTGGATGACACTTAGTCTCTTACATAAATAAGTGATGTAAAATATAATTAATGAATTGGATTTTGAATCAATATCAATATCTTTAAAATTAACAGGGTTACAGGGCACCTCCTATATGTAACCCAATTACATAAAAGCTGAGTCCTATATATACATATATATACACAGTCCCGCTTCTATGAAATCTTTTTTCTATATAACCTCCTTCATTTTTAAAATCTAGATGATTAATGCAAAATTCACTTCATCCATTATATTTAATATCATTTATAGTATATTAAAAACATTTTTATTTTTTAATTTTACTGTATATGGGTCCCATCTATAAATGTATAAAATTGACATAATAAAATGATTCAATGCTAAAATATCAATTTTAAAGTAGTTTTTTCAACATCTAAACCATTTAAACCAAGATACAAATAGGTCAACTAGCGTTCAAATATTTCAAGATCTCGTCCACCATGCATAACAATAAGCAGCCAACAAGATCCATAGTCCAAATACTATTTGCATCATCAATAAAAACAACAAAAATTTAATAACTTTCAAAAGAAAAGTTTTTCATAAATAAGTTTTTGAAATATAAGAAAATGATGTAATATGATAATAATAATAATAATAAAGAGTAAAGATAACAAGGTTAAAATGGATGGTAGTTATATGAAAAGTTGCGAAAAAATAATTGAGTAGCATCGTAATTTTTTTTTGAAGATCAATAGTATCATAATTGTATAAATAAATATGAAGCAATGATCGAAAAATAAGATCTTTGTGAAATAAAAAAAATTTAGGTGGAAAACGTATCTTTAAAGACAAATGCACTTTGCTGAAAAATATATGTTTAACATCATTTATTTAACTAGAAGACTGGTATGATCCAAAATCAAATATATGCATTCCTCATTTGATGAAAAATATATACATTCACGAGTAAATTATGAAATTTACTTATATATGTATTAAAATATAATAATATTTTATAAAATCATTTATCCACAGAGTAATAATATTTGGATGATTTAGACGTCGAAAATATAAATTTAAAAAAGATATTTATCATTAAATTATTTTATTAGATCAATTTTATATATTTATAAATGAGACCGATATATAGCAATACTAGATAAATCAAAAAGTTTTTAAGATAATATCAATAATGGTAAACATGATAAATAAAGTGAATTTGCTTTTAAGCATAAGATATTTAAAATGGAAAAGGTTTGTTGAAAAGAGTGCTTGTCTCTCACTCCCGAGGCTGGGCTGCGCCTATTGGCATTCTTTAGGAGCACAACCATCCTACGTCGGAACCATACAAAAGAAATAGTTTGTGAGATAATAATAGTCTAAAGACGGCATAGCTTGACAAAATATTGATCGGAACCCATACAAACATAGGAAGCGCATGCCATGGCTTTAGCATATCATAGATCATTCACGCGGAAGCCCACATTCCGTGATTGATAGAAAGTTACAAACGAACACTTGCTTGGACAGCTTATTTATAAGTAGCTACGGATGGAGCTAGCAGTAGTTGGCGCACGCTCAAACTGCACGACCCGCATCAAACATCCGAATTACATTTGCCGCTGTGCGAGGCACATGCACACCAGCTAGAGACTGGGGCCCCACCTTGCGATGCTCCTGCTCCATTGCATTGTAGCTACCGGTCTTGGTCTCCCAAATCGGAGTCTTGTAGATGGCGAGGTTGCCGGTCGCCGTTAATACCAGGAGGTAATGGGCGTCCTCCCCGTTCGTGCCGGTGGCCCACTGCGCTCCGAACTCGTAGTTGTAGATGACGAGGTTTCCGTCGGGCTGGAACGCGACCGAGCAACTCATTAATGATCTCTTGCTGCCGGAGGTCCATATCACTTTCTCATTGTTTTTCAGTATCACTAATTCACAATTGTCCTGCAGTTGTAGCTTATAATCCCCGTTTTCCAAGATAGTCCCGCCGAAATTATTGGCGGTTACGGGTTCGAGCATGTCCCGGCCGACAGCAGTGCTTTCGAGGATGGCTAGTGCCGTCGTCGTGACGGCTAGGATCAAAAAGAGGCTGCTTGCTTGATTGGCCATCAACAAAGAAGTAGCGAGATGAGTTTGATTTGGGTGTGGTTGTTTTTTGGCCAAGGACCACTTCCAATTGCATGCTTTTATAGATGGGATACATGGATGCGTGGGCCCATGAAAAATAAATATTATTGGTACGTGTCACGCGTGCAGTCGGGTTTGGTGCCGCAGTCGATTCTCTCTGTCTACAATTATTGGTAGCTGTTATTTTTGGGGACCACTGGTATATATCACGTGCTCAATGGAGGGAAAAACAGAGGAAGGCATTTTTACTGATCCTTGCAAGAGGATAGAATTTGGTTGCCAAAAGAAATTTTTTTTTTTTTTTCCTTGGGATAACGGTTGCTGAAAGAACATTTCATTTCAATAGTTGGAGGTCTATGTATCTTGTAACAACCAGTTGAAGAAATTTAGTTGTTTTGATTTTTATAATTTTGCAACCAAATTTATTTTGGCTGTAAAAGCATTATAATAATGAGCAGAGTTTTCCTTATATATGAAAAGCTTATAGTCAGTAGATTTTTTCTTGCTTTTAAAAGTATCATCTTAACCAAAAGAATTTTTTCTAGCTGATATATTTTCCTTACTAATAAATATTTTAAGTTGTCAATAATCAACTCTTCTGTAATGTTAGTGAATTGCTGATGGCATTTAAACTGTTTATTTTGTTTAAAAGATTCTTTTGGTGATCAATTTATTGCTTAGTTAATACTCCTATGCTATAACAGATGTCTTTAAATACAACTAATATTTTGAGACATAATATAAATTTAATTTCGAATATCGTTTGATCGCGTACAGTCGGTACATAAGTTTTTGCAGCTAAACTTTGGCTATCTATCATATTTAATGAAGTTCTTGCGTTTAGCTGCAAGTATTAATGCATGCAGCGGCGACGTTTCACCGCGCTGCATTACATTTCGTAGCAAAAACTGGTTCATATTTATAATTCTTTTCTTGGGTCAATTTTTTGAAACGATTTAATTTTGGAACCTACCAAAACCTTTACCTATCTAATAACTATTTTTTATTTGAATAAATATTTTTAACACTAATTACGGTTTTAATTAGTCCATCAAGCATATTTGTAAACAAGAAGATTGCGAAGAAACTAAAATTTTCCAATGGAATTGGATTTGAACGTGTAAGTAGGATTATTTTTAGTAGTTATGTGTAAAATAATAAATTAAAATAAGAAATATCAAGTAAATTATTAGGGAAAAATGCGATGGTTATGTATTAAAAAATAAGAGCTTGCATTAAAATAAGAAAAGTAATACTAGTAATAAAAGAAAAGGTAATTCAAACCTTTTCCTATTCAATCGTCTAACCGGTTCCTGGATTGTTCAAGATACTGACTGTACTAGAGTTCGCCAAATCACCACACTGTGTTGTTGAGTGGATGAGAATAATTTATTGATAAAGGTAAAATTAATAGTGAAAAAATAGTGTAGTAAACTAGTAATTGGGATAGAGGGTGCATTTGCTAACACTTGCGGAATGGAAAAAAAAATGAGAATTTAAAAAGTGTACAGTAGAATATATATGCAATTCCATATGCACGTGATTTATCCAAACACCCTCGAACTAAATTAAAGATGCCTATTCAATTCCAGTGGCGTGTACGGAGGAAGCAGGCAGCATCTGCCTAAATAATGCAGCTAGTGGGATTTAATTTCCACCTCTATTCTGGAATGCGAAGGACCCACGTAATTGAATTGGTCACATTATTATGCAGGTCAGATTCCTATTCTTTACTTTTAACAAGGTAGTTCTTTTCTTTGTCTTACCTAAATTTTCACTTTTTAATTTTTGCTTTTTAAAATTCATTAAATAAGAGTAAAAAATGTAATTTCAGATGACTTCTAAATGTAACAATTAAAAAAAGAAATTTTCGGACTCCTACTAGCATTATGCTTATTCAATTCCTGTGGGGAGTATAGAGGAAGCAGACGGCATCTGCCTGAATAACGCAGCTGGTGGGATTTAATTTCCACCTCTATTCTGGAATGCGAAGGACCCACGTAATTGAATTAGTCACATTATTATGCAGGTCAGATTGCTTCTTTACTTTTAACAAGGTAGTTCTTTTTTTTTGTCTTACCTAAATTTTCTCTTTTTAATTTTCGCTTTTTAAAACTCATTAAATAAGATTAAAAAATGTAATTTTGGATGACTTCTAAATGTAACAATTAAAAAAAGAAACTTCCGGACTCCCGCTGGCATTATGCCTATTCAATTCCTATCGGGAATATGGAGGAAGCAAGCAGCATCTACCTAAATAATGCAGCTGGTGTGATTTAATTTCCACCACTATTCTCGAATGCGAAGGACCCACGTAATTGAATTGGTTGTATTATTATGCATGTCAGATTGCTTCCTTACTTTTAACAAGGTAGTTCTTTTTTTTTTGTCTTATCTAAATTTTTTACTTTTAGATAAGGTAGTTCTTTGTTTGTTTTGCCTGAATTTTCGCTTTTTAATTTAAGGTATTTCTTTGTTTGTTTTGCACATTTGACACACAAGAGGAGCTTTTAGCTGTAGCAGCAACAGTTTCAGAGAAAGATCAGAAGCTGTTTAGGAATTAGTATTCGGCGCAACATGATGAAGTTTTTGAACCTTGCGTGGCATGACGTAGGGCGCGAAAAGGGTGACAAGATATACGGAGCATAAGTTATATTAAAGTATTAAACAGGTGTTATACACTGGCAAGTTAGTGTGTAAAAGTTTTAAGATGGGCGAGATGATCTGATATTGTAAAAGTAATAATGAGAAGTAAATAAAATAAAATTCAAATAGATAGGTTAGGTATATGAATAGTTACATAAAAATAATTAAAAAGTAAAGCAATTTTATAGAAAAAAGTTAAAAAAAATTTTAAAAAATAGTTGTAAAGAATGAAAAGTTTTTTTTTTGTATAAATGAATACCTTTACAATTTAATTTTAGTATTTAAATCATTAATTACATTTCACTTAAAATTTACCATCATCAAAATCAAATTTTTGATTATTCATGTGAGGTTCTAACACTTAAATTTATTAAATAACTTATTGTAGAATTAATATTAGTTCAATGAATATTATACGATGCTAATCTTTTTCTTATGAGTATATTTTATCGTGTTGAATATAACGGATGGATTTGATTTTAAAATAAGTAATTGATGTTAATATATCATTTAACAGTTTAAATTTCATTCCTAAATACTAGTTATAACGGATTATACACATACTCAATAAACTCAATTTTCACGTACTGACTTTAAAATGAAAATTTTGACTGGTTCGGATGTTTCATTAAATATCAGCATCATCATCATAAGTCATTTTCCACCAAAGTGGGATCGGAATGGTTCATTAAATATAAATATAAATATAAATATAAATATATGATTCTAGAAGTGCACAGCTCTTCGCATTTCGGTTTCAAACGCTCTCTCCTATCCGTTCTAGCGCATTTCGCAGAGCCGCTCAAGGAAATCTCCGGATGCAGAGGAGGGTACGGCAGTGCAAGACCAAATTCACAGCGTCTCAATAGGCATAGCAAAAGTGGACAC
This sequence comes from Annona squamosa, assembly GCA_035584095.1. NCBI lineage: Eukaryota > Viridiplantae > Streptophyta > Magnoliopsida > Magnoliales > Annonaceae > Annona > Annona squamosa. The sequence goes on from JAXCLR010000001.1 coordinate 74,445,947, forward strand.
GGATTACTGTGGATAATTCCCAATAAAAGATAGCATGCTCTACTTTTATAAGATGACCGGCGCAAGACAGCTTACGAAATGTCTTGATCCACGTTCTAGCAAAACCCAGAGTCATCAACGGATTTCATCCATTGTCCTTCCGTTCATGCAGGCCGCACACACTTTGTGCTTTGCAAACCATATTCGAATGTTCATGTTGTTCACCAAATTTTATGTTCTCCTCTTTCGTTATCCAGTTCGCCACCGCTTCCAAGTGCCACGGAAAGTACGCAATCACCTGTTCAAGAATAGGATGTGGAATAGGATATCAAAAGTTAGTGCATTAAGAGTAAGAAAAGTAGCATCGGAAAAAAAAAAAATCTAAAAAAAGAAAAAATCATATGAAAAATGAAAAAAATAAATATTTTAGGAAATGTGGAAAGTGTTTTTTAATCAAATAAATAATCCTATTAGTCTGAACTAAGCAAATGACTTATTTAGCCCATCTCAAAAAACTCATTTAAGACGCTTTTTTTTTCTCTTTCTTCTTCGTATACTTGTACATCTAAATGTGTTTAACACATAAACCAAATTTTATCATTTTTTAATATATGTACATATTTTTTAAAAAAAACTTAAACATAAGGATATTTTAAATACATATATATACCAATGTTGTCAGAACCGAACTGGTGATTGAACTGGTAAAGGAACTGGTCTGGTTCGAACCGGTGACGTCAGCAGGCACCACACTCTTGTATTATTCTCTTTTTTTTGCTTTTCTTTCCCGTCAAGCTTCCAAAATAATGCATTGGCTTGGTGTGCATTACATTCAATATTGTCCCCGCTTGAGCTCTCCTTAATTCTCCTTGAGCTCCCAAATCAGACCATTAGGTTGATTCATTGCACAGCCAGAAACCACCTTTACATCCATGAGTTTTGCAACATGATTTTAAAAATAAATATTTTTTTTTCTCTATTTTGCCCATTCACCCGTGAAAGTCATTTGGTTGGATTATATGGCCATTAGCCTGCAGGTGAAACTTGAATGATAAATCTTTGCAATTGGAAATCATTTTTCATGATAATCCATTTACTGAGTCAGCTTTTTGACAGCCATATTTGCATGAATCTCGACGCCTGCATGCGCTCAAGAGGGCAAGGGGATGTGGAGGCCGGTTTCTTAATGCCAAAAGCAACAATAATGAACAAGGGGATGCAAAACCAATTCCTGACAAAACACAACCAGTGAATGGGATCAAATCAAACAAGTCAGTTTCAGGAAACCGGCAGCAGCAGGTACCCCCGGAGCAAGCATCCTGAATGCAGATAGCTAGCCATTTTAAGAAGGAGAACATCTTGCTGCGACAGATTCGTTGGGATGCTTGAGCAATGACCATCATTTTGTTTATACATGTTCCCAACAGTTCTTTCCGGATTTGTTGTTGGGCGGCCTTGTTTTCTTGTAGATTATGTACGGTTGGGAAATGCTGTCTAGCAACAGCAGCTAAATTCAGGGTTGTGTAACATTTCTGGTATGGGTGAAGGCTAGCAAGTGCAATGTGTTAGGCTTTTTCCTTGCTATGGTAGAGGGTGTGAAAATAGGTATGAGCTAAACAGGAGGACCTTTCCATGTGGATTCTAAGAAATCGATTGGTTCTGAGTTATGACTCGTATTGTTTTTTTAAGTATGCTGAATCAAGTGCATTGAGGTCGTGTGGGTGAATATCCATGTTCTACCAACGTAGATTTCCTGGGCATTGGAATGGCAGATGGTGAACAGCTATTGGTGCTTGCTACGGCTGCGGGACGACGAACAGAGACGGAGCTCTGCTGCGGCTGCGGGACGACGAACGGAGGTGGAGGCACGGAGCTTTGCTGCGGCTGCGCCCGTTTTTTTTTCCTTTAGTTTATGAGTTCATGCGTTTTAGGGTTAGCAAACCGTCCGACCGGTCGAATCCGGTCCAACCGGGAATTCCGGTTCGACCGCCGGTTCACCGGTTCGGACGGTTTTATATGATCAGACCGAACCAGTGCGAACCGAACCGGAAACTGGACCGGTTCACGGTCGGACCGGTCCGACCGGCCGGTCCGGTCCGGTTCTGATAACACTGATATATACAAATGTTTAAAAATCTCAAATATATATATATATACACATCCAAAAAATAATAAAACTTAATTTACATATTAAATATACATAAATAAACAAGTGTACGAAACAAAAAAACAACAAGTGTTTTAAATAAGTTTAAGTAAACTACGCAAGCAATTTACTTAACGCGAACAAAGATGATCACTTCTCGTCAAATGTAACATTTTATCCCATCCTCATCCCATAATATTTGAGAACAGACTAGGCGCGCACAGAAAATTTCCTAGAGACTACCATACAAAGAACTACATGGCATTTGAAGCAGCGTCAGACTGATGGACATGCAACTCTCCATTAAGTCGATCGGTGTGATTTGTTTTATACGAAAAGACCGCCTATGTTGGTCTCATGGTTGCACTTGTATGGAAATGGAAAAAGAAAATAAACAGAACAAGAACAAAACGGGTTCAACAGAAATTTACCTCCCTTCATTTCCCATTTTTGTCAACCACTAGAACAATGGAGAAATTGAATTTCAAGAAAAGTCAGATAGTTGCACCCAAAACAACAGCAGACCATGGACATTCACAGAACTTTCCCCATCGGAAAAGCTGTTTCCACTGGTAGTTATGGCAGTACACTTCGAAATACCGTGAATAGAATGGTTTGAGACTGAATTGACTGTTTTCCCGCGTACACAAACTACCAGCTGCTGTTGAGTTAGAGGTCCAATGTATGTACAAGACCAAACCCCTTAAGTTTAACACAGCAAGATAAAAATCCAGCATTTTGCTGTAAAAATCAACACTGCTTCTGGATTGCCTTTTTTCCGATGAACTCCCAACTCACAGGAAGATTCTTCCACCAACATGGATGATAGCCAACACAATTGCATTCTCATATGGAGCTTCTGATTTCTTTAAATTCTTATGGGCTACAAAGGCTCTGCGACAGAAGAAAAAGCTAAGAAACTCATCTCACATGAAAAGAACGGCTACAGGATCAGATAGATGCTAAAACCAAACGAAGTTGACAGGAGTGCTTGAAGGCACACAATAATTGGGTCGGGATTTCATGCACCCAGGTTCACTAAGCTTCGGTGCACCTGGGTGCAAATATCCATTTTTAAATTTTTTTTTGAAATTTTTTTTATATAAGTGTTAATCTAAGTGTACTTAACGTGTGTATAAATTTTTACCATTTTTGAAAATTTTTAGATATTTTTTGAATTTTTAAAATTAGTGGCGTTGTCATAATTTTAAATTACTAAAAATGTTATTATTTTAAAAAATCTAAAAAATAGATCTAACAATTTCCAAAATTGGTAAATATTGACGAACATGTTAAATATACTTATATTAACAATTGCATAAAAAAATTTTCAAAAAAATTTTAAAAAATGCGCTAGGCATTACCGACAATGATTTCCACTAGTAAAAGGTGGTTAAAACATGTATCAGATTATTAATTCTGGAGTCCATTCAGCAGAAGAGATCCTAGGCATAGAAAGACTAGGACAAGAATTAATGTATCATAGAATAAATAGCCTGATCCAGGCAAATGGGACTTTAGGGCTGCACTTTCATGGACTTATGGCACACTGAATGAAAATTTGATTGGATGTTTCTTCCGTCGACTATTCTGCAGTCCCTTTTGAGAAAAGAAGACAGCTCCTAAATTCCTAAATCAAATAAACCGTCATTGACAAAGGCATGAACAACCGGCAGTACAACAGGGAATTTGGCAGTAGAAAAAAATTTATATGCAACCATTCTAGCATTCTCAGCTACTGCAGTTATTGGGCTGTTTTTGGACACATTTGAATTGCAGTGCTGTGACAATCTTAGGCAATTAATTATTTTCTCCATTGGAAACCAATTTGTTGTCCAACACATAATATTCCTAATATGCTCCACAACAGCTTTCACAATGCAATCAGATATATAGTACATGAACCCAATGACTATAATATTAGGGCTAGAACCATGTGATAGGTGATAGAGTATAAAAGAAGGTTCATATCATTGACAAATCAAGAAGCACAACAATAAATCACAAACAAATCCCAACAGCAAGAAATTTGCAACTTATTACCACCAGACATACTTCATTAGTTGTTGCTCATCATTTCATTACCTAAAAATCTTCATTCCAGTTCCATTAAAATCTCAAATTGCAGGACTTCAATGAGGAAATAGTCCTATAAGGGTTCAAAATAACAACACCATACTATTTCAGTCAAAATATTTTTCATCCAATGATTCAGTCCATCACTTATTTTTTACCCAGATTTTGTAGCGCATAACTGTTATATTACAGACTGAATAGCAATCCTCTCAAGAAATTCACTCACACGACATACAACACACAAGGTTTCTCAGATCTTCCAACTAAAAGATCTCAAACACAAATATACAACAGAATTCTCCCTAAATTGTGAGATCTTACTGTGTTCGAAGAATAATAAAAATGAATCATAGAGAAGTATTGACATTCCTAGCAACTAATATGGTTCAACATTAAGATGGAGGGCTAATTCTGATGAATAGTGCAGAGATTCGGCCCTGGGATCCAAAAACAACTAAACCATGGCAGCATTCTATGTGGTTAAGTAAAAACTGAACTGGTAGTGGTCAGCAAACAAGGTCCTAGGATTTGATCCAATACTGGTAACAAGATGATGTCAGTTTTCTTCCTTGAACTTGTAGTAATGAGAAATATAATTACCTCAGCAATTTGACCTCTACTCTCAAATTCCTACATCCTAACTTTCCCAAAGCTTTCGCTGCAAGATTCACATTAAACCAAGCCTCTTGAAAGTGTGTGGATCAGCAACACCCATAACTCTATCGACTTGAGAGTCAAGTTTATAACTATATTCAAACATAACTAGAATAATTAGGACGTCGCTTTATGCGTAAAAGTTCTGCCCAGGTCAAACTAATTAGTTTCTACACAGCCTCAAAACAACACAAAGCAAACAGGACAGATAAAAGCACCCCAAATCATACACATAACAACCTTAGCAAACAGAGTTGCCACAGAACAATCAGAACACAACTACAAGTAATAGCGTTTTGGAACTAACCTTATAATACAGGTAACCTCCCTTTCCTGTCATCCTATTTTTGTTGCCATCATAAATTTGGGCTTTTTCTCTGCAGGCTTAAGAATTTGGAAAGAGCACATTAAACTTTCATCAACACTCATCATGGCACCAGCATTATCAAATTCACCACAATAGTTGGGAGCTGAGAATATTGTTACAAGTTGTCTATCAGCAAAGAACTCATAGCCATCTTCCACAACCTGCAAATAAATGCAACAATTCAATATAAAGCCATGATTCATATCTCAAAAAGTATTCGGTCTCATAGTTGATAACCTGATGGGCACGACAGACAAGATCCAAATCATGCTTCTGCAAGAATTCAGAAACTTTATCTGCACCAAAGGTGTATGAAACCCCTCTGTCATTCATACCCCACCCTTGAACGTCTCTACCAGGATCTGACCAAAGTAAATCACAGAGAAGACCAGTGTCTGGGACATCAGTTGGACGGCCAATAGTTTTAACTTGATCCAAGTTGTTCAAATCTGGTGAAAGGCCACCATGCATGCATAATATTTTGTCATCAATAAGAGCAGCCACTGGAAGGCAATTGAAGCAATCAGTAAAGATTTTCCAGAGTCTGACATTAAAACGCCGCTTGCATTCATCATAAAATCCATATATTCGATTTATAGAAGCACATTCATGATTTCCTCGAAGAAGAAAGAAGTTCTCTGGGTATTTGATTTTATATGCTAGAAGAAGGCATATTGTTTCCAAGCTCTGCTTGCCCCTATCCACATAATCACCGAGGAATAAATAATTAGCCTGTGGTGGCAGACCTCCATATTCAAAAAGCCTTAAAAGATCACTGTATTGCCCATGAATGTCACCTGGAAAACCATAACAGTTAAAAACATTAAGATCCATGACCAAAAAAAGAGGAAGCAGATGGACTAGGCAGGCCCAGCATCTCTTTTATCCTTCAAAAAATAAACAAATAAAAAGCAACATCTTTTCCTTTTTTTGGGAATAAAATCAAGAGCTCATCATGTGTTCGGGAACGTCATGCTTTTAGAGTTGCAAAGTAGGCAACTGGACCACTGTATAGGACATTTTGCAAAGATATAAATCCAACAGCAGGCTGGTTGCATTTGGTTGATTTAAGTTGCAGTTGGCCAACAATTATTCATACATGTAATTGTTAAGCCCAAACTTCAAACAAGGAAAGATTGGAGTATCCAAGCAGTGGGGTTCAACCAGGCCAAAACGGAACTACAATTAATAGACCAAACCAGTTCAAAACCTTACTCTTTTTATCATTTAACTACATGGGAACACCAAACCAGACCATAAAAAAATTTACTGTTAGAAAGTCTGTCTAGGAAATTGTAAATGTGGGAAAGTGAAAACAGGAAAAAATTTTAAAAAGTGAGAGAATAATGTGATATGATAGGGGTAATGATATGGAGCAAAGAAAATGACACTGAAATAGATAGCATAATTGTTAAAAAAAAATGTGAAAATTTGATTAGAATATAGAGGTAATAATAAGAAAAGAAGGATGATTAAGATGTCAAATAATATCAAAAGATGCGTAGGAAGGAGAGAGAAATTTTTTTTTAAGAAAAAACTTTTACATGTTACTAAATGCACCCTTAATAGATTTTTTCGTCAGGGGTAACATTGAAAATATTGTAAATGCTAGCTAGTATTATAACAAATAGAAATTGATTGCAGTGAATACGTAAAAAGACAAATTTATGGTCTAATTCCAGTTGTCTCCGAGAAGAAAAGGTCTAGCCAACCAGGTCATATCAGGTTGGTCATTGACATGGCCAGATGGCCTGCCCACACGGTTTCAATCCCCATGTGGGGCAAAATTTTGGAGTGGGAGCTTGTTCTCCTATGAGAAAAAGACGAGAGCTGGATGTCACCTTTGATGATAGGTGGAAACTTATTGTCTCCCCTGAGGATAGATGGACGCTTGTGTCTCCCGGATGGATGAGCTCAATTGTAATATCAGATGTCATATTATACAAATACCAATAAAAGAAGAAGAAGAAGAAGAAGAAAAGGCCTAGTACAAACATAAGGATGGCTTGTTAACAAGATTTGAGCATGTAACATGTTCTTTAGCAAGGGGTCACTTGGGCAGCTAGGATAAAACTCCAGCCACATATTCCAATATGACCAGGGAATGACAAAAGTACAAACAAAAGATGGGGGAAGGAAAACAGTTTTAAAAGCCCATACCAATACCAGCTTAAATAACTTCATACATTTGAACTGATATGGCATAAAGAATACAAATCCATTGATGCTGAATACCGAATACAGGGGCATGTCATGCCTGAATGACCTGGATACTTGTAATTGGTGTTCACCAGTCGCTTTCAAGCTGTGACATATGTACTACATGTCTACATTTCTATATATTTGACTTTGAATAACATTTATAGCATGTATTAAAAATTTTACCTTAGACAAATATGGTATTTGAGATTCAGACTTCTAGTAACTGTACAATGGTCAAAATTCAATTCCTCATAGACAACAAACCATAGCTTAAAAACTAAAATTATAAAATCAGATTTCGCCACTTGGAAGTGCATAGTAGAAAATGATTTCATTGGGTGACAATGACGACTCAGACAACTGTAAGCAAAGCAGATATGCACCTAACCAGAAGAAGAAAACTGTGATATTAGAGCTACACAAAGTATTGTAAGATAAAAATTTAAGAGCAAGGTGAACCAATTAGATCAGGTTCATGTCTTAAGTAACCTATAATGTTCAATTAAAAAAATAGTACGAAAAGGTATATTTGAGTCACTAGAAATAGGGATCTAGGACAAAAATGAACAAAATTCAGCATCTAACCTAAAATGTAAAAGATTGTATGCTTCCATTTTGCATATTTATGAGGCATACACTGACTTGGAAAAATATATCATCAGAAGGTTCAGGAATGAGACAAAATCCTCCAAAATACAATTTTGAGTTTACCCAAGTAATGACACCTGCTAAGGTTATACCCCTATTTAGAAAACAGAAAAATATGAGGGAGATTCCACACCCTATTTAGAAAACAGAAAAATATGAGGGAGATTCCACAGATGGTTGGACGCCCCTTGATGGTTTCATTAACTACATTACTGGAAGTCACAAGTTCATAGAGAAGTAATATGATGCATGACATGAAAGAAAATGGTTACAACTAGATACTCCCATTATTCCAGCTACAAAAGGAGCAAATAAATGTAAATGCCCAGAAAGAGAAGTTAGTTCCGAAATACTGCTGATTTGTATAAAAGCATCAAGGTTGATGTCGTATTTCTTTGCATTGGTTATAGATGAATCAACAAAATCCACTTTTACAAGAAGGTTTGGGCGTTTGTTGTTTGCAAATGTTGTGATGTTGATCAACAAACAAAAGAGTAGAGAAACTGCACAAATAAGGAGCATCTTCAAATCTTCAAGTTCAAGAATTTTGGGACTAAACATAAGAAGATGGAATATAGTTCAATAACGGCAGAGCCAAAAACGAGGAGGAGGTGGAGAAAGTAGATTAAAAATGTCTTGAAAACTGATGTTTCCACTTCCATAATATCCATAGTCTGATCATTCAATAAGAGATGATTTTGACAATGCTAACTGAAGGAGGCTAACACATGATCCTAGGAATTCTATGTGATCATGAATACAATACCAAGAGAAACGTAGCTCTAATAACATAACTGGAGGTCAATCCATTATTTATAGAATAAAAAGTAGGACTATCACCAAAAAAACATCTTCCAACAGCAAGACTTGGTAGTTGAAGCATTTGAAGGAGTGTAACAAGATCACCAGAAAGTTAAAATGATAAAAAGTGATGACATAAAAATTCTCAAAGAGGTTATAATGTATAGCGATTGCACTTAATTGACGTTGAATCAACCTATGGAGCATGAATAGCAGGATGAGGCATGAGGCACAAGGCAACCATAGTAACATGAAGACAGCAGAAGAATACACATCTATAGCAGAACTTGGCTCACAAAAGGGCAAGATTTGTGTAGCTGATATTTATATAATTTCAGACGAAGCAAAAGAAAAGAAACAACCCACTAGTGGAGGTAAAAAGAAAAGAAAGCCACACCAATTATCAAAAGAAAAAGCACATTGGAATGTTAGATAATGCTCAAGCAGCTGCTCGATATGGAATTGGTCACAGCAAATGATGTCAAGCTACAAAAGAATATTGATAAGGAACTGCCATCAACAAGGCTGAGCATTCATTCCAGGTATCAAGAGAAATGTAGCGTAAAATTATTGGATTCAGTTCATGATTCAAAGCCTAGGAGTACTTCAAGTCAATGGCAGACAGCAGAAAAGTGCAAGTGGTGCAAATGGTCTGCTACATGGTTATTGATTTAGGAAAAGCATGTGATAGGGTTCTAAGAAAATTAACATGGAAGGTGCTAAAAAAGAGAAGAATTATCAATAAACCTATTGATATACTTAGAAATATGTATGAGGGGACTATAACAAATATGAGGGCCATGAGCACAGATGCAAGTGATTTTCCAAGCGCAACAGTTTCGTATCAAGACTCAAACTTAAGTCCTTACCTTTTCACTTTGGTTATGGATAAACTTACTAAACATTTACAAAAATCACGGAGGCTCGAGAAAGACATTATGAATAGAATCCAAGCAAGATAGAAGTCATGGAAAAGTTCTTCAAGAATTTTATATGATTGTCAAGTCAATTAAAAAGAAAATTTTCTAACACAACAATTAGACCATCTATATTAGATGGGGCAGAATGTTAGACAGTGAAACAAAAACACATGTATGGAATGAGCACAGCAAAAATAAAAATGTTAAGATGAATGATTGGTAAAACAAGAACAGATAAAATTAGAAACGAAATAATTTAAGATAATCTAAAGTTGAAGCCAATAGGCAATAAAAGGAGGAACAACAGGTTAAGGTGGATTGGATATGTTTAGTGGAGGCTTGAAATGGCTTCAGTTAAGAGAGTTGAGTTTATTCGGAAAAAAGCCAATGAGAGAATGAGATTAAAAAAAGAATAAAAGTAATTAAACAGGATATGAATGTGTTAGATATCACTGAAAACATGTTTTATAATTATCAGAAACAGCACAACAAGATCCATGCAGCTGACCCCACATAGGTGGGAAATCGCTCATCATCATCATCAACTTCATGTGATGGATATAATCAGCCTTGACAGGCAATGACTTCATGGGGAAAGCCTAAACTGCATTCCACAAAAATAAGATGGCTGACGAAAACTTTATCTGGATACCTACCAACAAACAATATGCACAACCATTCGAGAATTCAAGATGAAAACTTTTTGATGAAAACTTTTCAGAGTAAAAGTTGTAAAGTTGATAAAAAATGATGTGATATGATAGGGGTAATAATGAGGTGTAAAGAGAATAAAATTAAAATAAATAGGGTAGTTGTATAGGTATTTGTGTAGAAATGATTGAAAAGTAGAGTTGTTTATATAGGAAAATGTGAAAAAATAATTAAAAAATAAGGTAGTTATGGGGAGTGAAAAGTTTTTGATTGAAAAGTTTTCATTGACGTGTTTTGTGTGTAACCAAACACACCCTTAATGTTGCCCCAAATAGATTAGTCACTTTCTTCCCTAAACAAAGAACAACATGACAAATTCCTGGAGATAGAACGAGCGCACTAAGGCTTTGTTTGACTATAACTTAGGAGAGCCTTTTGCTTCCTAGAATTTTACTCTGAGCTTTCGGCAAAAGCAATATTTTTGCATTTCTTCTTTATGCACTCTTCTAAAATTAAATTACTCCTCGGAGACAAACGACTAGTTTAATTTATTGCGAGGGCTCATCCAAAAAATGCTAACCCTCCATAAGCCAAACAGCGCCTAGGTCAACAACATATTGAGGACCTAAAGAATTCTGAATGCATCAATGAACCTTTGATAATGAAAAAGAACAAATTTTTATCTTAGGGGTATGCGGATGCCCCCACAATTTTTGTTTCTCCCCACATAGCGTCCTATCTCTTCAATGTGTGATCGAATAAAAACACACAAAAAATAAAAGTGAAGACGACCGCATTAGGATTAAACAAACCATTTTTACAGAGGACTACGCAGCTAGGACTTACAGCGCAACCGTGTTGTAAGAATCCAACAACAATTACACCCGGAAAAGCTCAAACCCGATCACAGAACGAAGTTTCGAGGATCTAAAATTCGAAATCCTACCGCAGATCTTGATCGGCGCCTCCAATTCCAGTAGATTGGGCTGCTGGAGGAAGATGTCACGGGAAGCAACGCAGAGCTGCCGGATCTCCGACTCCGAGAACTGCACCTGCTTCCCAGGCCTGGCCGTCCGGACCTCTAGAAGGCGGCTTATGATGTCGTCCAAGACAGCAGGGTCCATTCCCTGTCCTTGCAAGGCCATGGAGGATGAGGAGGAGGAGGGCGGCAACGAAGAAGATTTCTGTCAGCGATTCGAATCCCGATGTCGATCAGCTCGTCCAAGAGATGAGATGATTGGAGAAGAACCCTAAAAACATGAGGAGCTGAGATGACAGTGGGAGTGACTCGGAGCCTAGAACTATGCCTGTGCGTGTGGGTGTTTGGGGCGGAGGTGGAGGAGGAGGAGGAGGAGGAGGGCAGGACAACGAAGGGCTTCCTGGATTTCTTGGACTTCAAACCGACGGCGTTGTTTTACAAATATTCCAAAAATGACCTTAGGGGTTTCTTTCGAGTTTTCCTTAAATATCTCTGCCTATCTTGCAAATGCCTCCCCATGGATTTTCCTACTTAAACATCGCCCCTTGTTTTATTTTCCATGGGATTTGGCTCTCAAGGCGGTTGAATTGTGTTTTTTATATTCAACTATTGAAATACTTTATTCGTGGGAAGTGCTTGACGCTGGCAAATGTAACGCATGTAAAATTTATCAGGTCGAAAGTTTAAAAGTGATTTTTCTCGTAAATTATGATAGAGAGTAGAGTAATGCGTAGGAGTATTTTGCATTTTTGTTAAATTTGCAAGATTTTTTACATTTTTGAACCCGTATTTTTCTAATTTTGTAATTTTCATCTATGATCTTTTGAATTCCCTCATCTTACTCTGCTCTTTCTTCAGTACTAAGAACATGTTTAAAATAAATTTAAAGAAAAAATGACATACTATATATAAGATGTCAACTCGTTTTTTAAAACTTAGTTATTCATCAATCCAAATTCAATTCGTATAAACCGATGCAATTTGACTGAAGTCGATTGTAGAGATAATGTTTGAAATTTAAAAATAAGAACAAAAGTGGGAATAGATTCCTGGATTCCATTCGTGTGAATATCATTCTCACCTCAGAGGGATACACAGTCACCTCAACTGATGAACTAATCAGGTGAACCAGGAAGCGTAGAATTTGTAATATTCTTAAACTAAAATGTTGATTGATGACTTTCTGATGTTAATAGTTAATTTTGCTGAGATGGTATGTTTGACATTTTGATTATTAACTTGTTGATCATCTAACATATCACATTGACTAGGTGATGTATCGGTTGGACTTGCTAACATGGACTGTTGAATGGTCGATTTTGGCTTGTTGAACTGATGATGTTAAAAGTTAGTTTTTTATAATTTAACTTAGATATGTATTTAAATATAAATGAATTAATTTGGATTTAAATTAATAAGTTGTAGAATGTTTTAAATAATAATTTTTCTTGTGATTAAAATGTTATGAGTTCAAGTTATGATTTGGGAGAAGTTCAATATATATATATATATATATATATATATATATAGAGAAAAAGAGACAGAGAAAGTTATTCCGGTGCGGAGAACAGTGCAGTTGCCCAAAAAATGAGCCCCACACATATTAAAATAAAATGAAAATTTATACAATCATTTATCCATATATAAATTATATTTTAGATGGTTTAGATGTTGAAAAAATCACTTTTAAGTTGTTATTTACATCAAACTATTTTATTACGTTGAATTTGTACCATTTTCATACAGGGCCTATATACATATCTGATAGAGATAAAAATTAGTATGGTAATAGAATACATTATTCTAAATACAATTTGTGGAGTAGATTATGATTTGATGATCGTATAGGGCCCATTTCAGCGATGTTGTAACTGAATATTTCTCATATATAGCGGTGCAATTGCCCAAAAAATGGGCCCTACACATATTAAAATGAAATGAAACTTTATACAATCATTTATCCATATATAAATCATACTTTAGATGGTTTAGATGTTGAAAAAATCACTTTTAAGTTGTTATTTACATCAAACTATTTTATTACGTTGAATTTGTACCATTTTCAAATGGGGCCCATATACATATCTGATTGAGATGAAAATTAGTATGGTAATAGAATACATTACTATAAATATAATGGGTGAAGTAGATTATGATTTGATGATCATGTGAGGCCTATTTCAGTAACGTTACACCTGAATATTTCTCATATATATTGTCATTTAAGTGCATTGGGACCTATAATGAAATAAACTTAAATTTTAATTTTAAAATTCATTTGAGGAAAAGTAGTAACAAATGGAGAAAAGTTACAAGAACTTAATAAACAACAGAAATAAAACATTGGCTTGATAAATAAGAGAACTGAAATGTGTCGATGGACAAAAATGCACAGAGAAAATGAAAATGGCCATGGAAAAGGTAGAGTGCGCTGTATTTTTATTTTATATGACAAGTAGAGTTATTTTGTAATGTAGTTTAACCTGTTGAATAAATAATTTGATAAAATACTTATTATAAAATTTATTAGATAAAATTATTTGCAAGTAGAGTATTTTTTACGTGGTTCAACTTTTGGATAATGGAATTTATTAGAAGAAATTATTTTTAAGTGGAGTTTTGTGATTTAATTTGTGGTGTCAATTATTAGATTGTTTAGAAAAATTTATTTGCTGGAATATTTAGTTAAAATTTATTTATTAGTACAAATTATATTGTACAATTTATTTGATGAATTATTGAATGTAGAATTTATTTGATGGATTATCTACATTGAAATTTAATTAATTAAATTTAGAAAGAAGAGTTTGAATGACGAGTATGATTTAATTGTGTAGTAGAGATAATTATTTTTATTTGTAGTGTTTCTATTATTTGGAATCATGAAAAAATATATTTATTAGGCGATCTAATAGGAATAGATATAAGTAAGGGTGAAACTTGGTACCAAGTCGGTCCGAACCCACCCGTCCCGATCTGGTACCAAAATCAAAAATAGATTTTATTTTTTAGATTTTTTCAACATAGACCCGATTTCAACCCGACCCGTATAAACCTGAAATCAAAACTGGGTTTGCACCAACCCGATCCGAACTCAGTGTAATTTATATAATTTTTTCATAAATTATATATTTTTTTTTTGTAAATTAGTTGAGTGTTTAATATGTGCACAGGATTGTCTTAAAGCTACACCTCAAATAACTAAAAATGAAGAAAAAGCTACTGAATTTGAGAGATTTATATCTGGTAATTATGTTTTTAGATACCATATTTTATATTTTGAAGTCATTTTTAATATTCTTGTAATAATTTAGATTAAATGTTTCAAGCATTACCAATTCTAGTTCAGACAAATCATATTTTCCTCTATTACCAAAGCATGTTTGAGGTAACTTAACTTCTAAGATGATTTTTTATGATTATTATCTTCTTATTGTTAACAGTTGTATGCATTTTTTTTGTCTAGGTTGATACATATTATTTTCGAAGATGTGAATTGAGGAGGAAGAACTTGACATTAGAAATGCAGATGAAAATTAAGAGAGAAATTACTTGGAAATTTTTGAATAGTTTTTTAATTTTTTTTAGAAACTTTGTAGACATAAACTCATTTTGAATTTGTTTAAAAGTGGATGTAAACTTATTTACACCTTAGATTTGTTTATATTGTTATTTTCAATTTGGATTGCACTTAAAGTCTTAAATTAGATTGGAACGTTGAACCATTATGCTCAGTGTATTTAGATTTAGTTGTTTTGAATAACTGTTATGTAGATTATGTTTGAATTTGAGTTGGTATGATAAATCTATTTCATATTATATATTCTGTTAGTGTGAGAAATCTGTTAGTTTGAATTTTAGATTATAGTATAAATTTGATTCATATTTTAAGTTTATTGGTATGCGTGGTGCTTCAAACCGAGGCGTCACATTTGACCTTACTCCGAGATCTCGTCAATTGATAAACATAATTTAGGATTGTTGCCCTAATCACACGGCGGGTGCTTAATTGGATCTCGTCCAAATTTTTTTCTTTTCTTTCATCACATAAATATATACTTATCATCATTCATAATGAACTTATCCATATCATCATAAATCATAAATTTTTTATATTATTCATAACTTCATAAATTCATATAATCTATGTCCTTTCTCATCATATCCCATTAGGGCATCTATTCATACAAAAATCTACTAACCTTTATAGATTCCTCTTTTCCTTTAGCAATGCATCCCTTCATCTCTTGGCTTTTCCTACACTTGTCTAAGGTTGAAAAAACAAAACATGAGTCGAAACTCAATAAGCAAGCATTTTTCATTTTAAATACATTCTTCTCCATTCGGTGGAAGACACTTACCAAGTGATCAACTACCAATGGAATAGAAATCTTTTCGTAAACTATTTTTGGAAACCTTCATAAACCATTCATATAAATCATTCGTAAATGCATTTCTCTCCATTCGATAGGAGACACTTAGCAAGTGATCAACTATTGATGGAATAAAAATCTTTTCATAAACATTGGATGTGCAAATGTTTCCTTTCCACTCCTAATATAAACCTTCGTGTGCGAGTACACTAGTTCAGGGAACATCTCACATAGCATGGTCCAATACGCCGGCTGTCTCCGACTTGGCCTCATCAAGAGGAACATCTCTCCCTCTTGACGCCTATATAGTTCCTACATGCATGACTTTTGATTTTTTCGGCATTATATACCTCTTACACCAGGTGACTTGTCATTCTCGTGTAGAGAATTATTTGCATCATCCCTTTAAAAATATCATTTCAAGTTCATACTTTCTTTTTCAATACATGTATGGAAATGCAATGCATTTCATTCACACATAACATTCCTTTGTTTACACCTTTGGGAAAGACGTTGTCGGCACACAGTCCATACGACTCAACAATAGTGAAGGGGGACCCTCTGATCCACTTTCTTACTCTACCAAAGCCTTTTCATTATACATCATACATGTGCACATGTCCATGAACATCACTTGATATCAATATGTCGACACGACTTTTCATAAAAACTCATAAACATTCATATTTTCAAAACATTATAGGAATGACCATCCTTAAACACATTTCATAAATACTTGAGAATAAAATATATTTTTAAAGTTGTGCTTGCTTACCTCCTCAGTCTATGTCCTCCACCTTTTGCTTTCCTTTTCCTATACAAGGAAAATGATATTTTATCTATATCATTTCATGTCTTAGTTCACTTCTCATGCATGCTTTATAATCATCCATTATCTCATTTTTATAGAGGTTAATCTTATAAATACATTTGGTCATTTCCTCCTTATATGGATTTTTATCTATAAATCCTTTAAAAATTTTATCTATATATCCTTATAAAATATAAAAAATAAATCTCATTTTTTTCCAAAATCACGCTGTTACTGTAGCAATTTACTATAGCCTTGGGTTTGAAAAATTGACTTTTTTTCCAAAAATAAAAAATACCATGACATAGTTCGTGCTTAGTATATCATGGAAAAATTCATAAATTTTGAATTTATCATCATTTACTTTACTAAAAAAATTACTTTATCCATATACTAAAAATCAACATAAATTCACTTAAGCATAATCCTTAATTCCAAAAATTATGAAATTAATATAGCATCATTCCCACACCATATTTATCATATTCATACATCCTAAATCATCATTTATCTTTTTTGGAGCATTATTTTCACATATCATATGCTATCTTCCCGAATGCTCCATCTTTGCTCTAAATTTTTTATGTCTCGGCATAATTTCAATTAAGCATTATAACTTTATTTATTTTCTCATGATTAATTATTATCTAAGCATGATTTTACCTTTAAAGTTGGAGAAAAATAGTTTATTGGTGACCTGAATTCTAACCCGAAACCAAACCAAAACCAACTCGAACCCGGTCCAAACTCGGATTAAATTCTTAGGGTTTGGGTTTGGATTTACTCCAACCCAGTTGGCTTAGGATTTGGGTTCACTCCAACCCGATATAACTCGACCCAAGTTGCACCCCTAGATATAAGTTGGTTAATATTGAATATTTTAATATTTAATGATGCATACAATAAGAATTTCAAATTAAATGATTTAGTTAAGTTAATTTAATGATTTACCAATACTATAATGTCCAATAGCTTGCGTACTGAGAAAATGGCTACATAATAAATAAAATATATATTGTATATAAGTAGTATAAGACTCCAAATGATGGTTTAATATAATATTTACTACATTATATTGTAGCTAGAGCTCTTTGGCGAAAGAAAATTTGTCGAATAGCATTCATTAGCTATTTACCTTAGATCGTGCCCCTCTATTTTCACTCCACGTGGAATTTCTTTGATAAAATACAACAATGGATAAATAGATAAACGAATTTTTCATTCCTCTTACAAATTCAAAAACTGATAAATGGAGCAAAATTAGCGATTTAAAGATTTTCACTCCACATGGAATTTCTATGATAAAATGCAACAATGGATAAATGGATAAACGAATCTTTCATTCCTCTTACAAATCCAAAAAGCTGATAAATTGAGCAAAATTAGTGGTTTAAAAATGTAGTAACTAGTTCTCAAAAAAATGCATTAACAAAATTTTAATTGTTACTTAGATAGAAACTTTGTTAAATTTACATTGTTAAGTTAAAATTAAAATATATATATAAGCTCTGCTCATATGTAATCAAATTACATAGAAGTGGTCTTATGTAATTCCTTAATTTTTAACATATTGATGATTGATTTAAAATTTAATTTATTTATTATTTTAACATTGCTTATTTATCTAGAAGATTGAGTGTCATGCAAATCAAGTACGTGCATGGGTCACATTTGCTCAAAAATATATATATTTATATTAAATTATGAAAAATACTTAGATCCATTTGCACATGTATTAAAATATAATAATATTTTATAGAATAATTTATCCACATAGTATTGATATTTTAGATGGTTTAGATATTTAAAAACTTAGAACCATAAATAGTGAGATTAAAAAATAAAAGAATTTTCGAGATACTGCAAATGATAAAGTAAATTTTCTATTAACCATCAAGATTTTAAAAATAGAAAAATACATAAAAAAGAAATTTCATAAAAGCGGAACCAAATATATACATATACATATAGGTTAAGCTATAAATATAAGAATAAAAAAATGGTGACGAATTAGAATTTTATAATTTCACTCGTTCATATAACTCAATCAAGCTAGCCCACGTGCATGCATTAGCTATGTAATCATCATATTTTTTAATCATTTTTTTATGTTTTTTATATAAATACTCTATTATTTTTTAATCATTTTTCATAATTTCTATATAACTACTCTACTTTTCAATCATTTTTACGCAACTATGTACACCATTAACTTATCTATTCTCATTATTACTTTTATCATATCATATAATATTTTCCCATTTAAAAGTTTTTTACATCGATTCTTTTTTCACAAGTTTCATAATAATAAACAGTCGAGCTATTATACAATTGAATCAACCAGAATTATGGGTATTAATGGTTTGGGTTAGACGTGTTGGAATCTAATCCTAATCTTAAATTCATTTGAAATATTCTAACCCTGATTTGTTTGTTAACCTGTTTAAAATACTTCAACCCTAACTCATTTACAACTTATTTAATACATAGATTGGCAGGTTATTAATGAATTGTATAGCAAATGACCTGAAGGTCTATACTCTGATAAACGATGATCTCGCAAGGAAAGACAATACAGTATTTTCAATGTAGAAAAATGAAAATAGGATAATAACAAAAAAATGGAATTAGGTAGAAATAGAGAAGGAAAATTAGGTAAAGGCAAAAAAACTTAGTAAAGAAAAATAATAAAAGGGTTTACATTTATATATATAACTTTAATGGGTTAAACGAGTTAAATAAGTTGAATGCGTTGAACAAGTTACTAAATGAGTCGACAGGTTATAAAATTTCAACCCTAATTTGTTTATTTAATTAAATAGTTGAATGGGTTGACAGATCATAACTCATTTATTCAAAAATCTCAATCCAAATTCATTATAAACTGGTCGGACAAACAGACTAACTATGACCATTAATACCCCTAACTAGAATGCAGACATCATATGATATTTTAAAGGCAGTAAAATTTGAACTATATCTCATCCAAAATACGAAACCTAATCTCCAATTAATTAGCTCCACCACAAGAAGCATGGGTAACAACACCTGTAGACAACTCTTCTTACCCCTTTTTTTCCCGATCTATCTTTTTTTAAAAATTTTAAAAATGTCTTTGGAAAGTAATAAAATTTTTAATGAAAATTTTTTAAAATGTGAGAAAATGATGTGAGATAATAGAGATAATAACGAATAGTAACGATAATAAAGTTAAAATAAATAGTTTAGATGTATATACAATTTTAATTTGAAAATTTTCATATTTTAACAAACACTTCCTAGATCTGTTTGTTGAGATGGCTCCCAAAAAAAATTCAACTTTAGAAATGATTCGGCATATTTTTTATTTCTAAATGATTGACATATTAAATACCTCATTATTCTACTTCTAGGTTGTTTTCTAACATTTCAATTATTTTTTGCATCTTTTTATGTAATTATTTTATTTATTTTTTCTTCTAATAGTCATCTCTGTTATATTACATTACTTTTTAAATTTTTCAAATTTTTTCTCATAAAATTTTCTCCACTTTATCGAATGATTTTCTGTTGTTATTTGGAGCTTATAACTGCCCAAAATTAAAATCTAAACAGACGCATTTATTTTGTTGGGTAAGTACCATTTAGTGGATTTGGATGGTTTTGTAAGCAGCCTCAAATCAAGTGTATCTATGTACAGCTCTTTTTAGTCAAAGCATGTGTCCAGCCGGTGAATGGACCAAGCAATGTGGCCGTGGGTCTAATGCATGGTTCCTATTATGCTACTTTCAAGCCCCCAGCATTTACTGGCAGGCCATTTGCAATGGATCCAGTCTCTTTTGCCATCTTTAGAATTCTATTCATGACTACTGATTTTGCAAAAAATAACTGCTTTTGTATTAATACTTGTTGTAATTTTTTAAAAGTTAAAATTTAAATTTGATTGCTCTCACTAACTTAACAAGGCTTCGTTTGGCCCAAAAAAAAATTACTCAACAGAAATAGACTCTAGAAGTCTCTAGTTTATATTTTTAATTAGTCAAAAAAAAAAGACGAATAACTAACCACCATTAGGTGGTTAATTAAACATGGAGAATCATCATATATACGAGAGCTATTTTTTTGAAATTTCTATCTAATTAAAAATGATTTGTAATGCACGGATGAATGCCGTGTACTTTCTTCTCTCAGATTTTTTGGAATATTTCTGTGTGGTAAATTCGTAGTGGTTGTGTACTTCGTCGGACGTGAGATAACCAGATCAGGCCTTGTGCTCGATTGCCTCCAAATTCAACCCATGCATCATTTTTCCGGCTCATCCTCGAGCTAATTAAACAAGAAACTCAGGGCAAAGAAATTACGACACCACGATTTAGAAGAAAAATCCCCGCGGATGATTTCCACTTCTCGTCCAATTGGCGGGGGCTCCTGTTTGTCATTGCGTTTAAGAGATGTTTATGACTTATCTATTTTCAAAACACAATAATTGAATTTTTCATTTAGCAAATATTATAGTTTATGGATATACTTATTGCTGTTTTTAGATAAAAAGAGAGTTTAAAAGTGCTTGATACAAAAGTTTCAAAATATTACTTTTATTAAAACTGTTCATCCATTTTTTTCTTAAACAAAAGCAAAACAGCCGTGGTAATGCAAGAAAGAGCCTTAACAGGAAAGATAGAAAACCGTAAAATAGACAGTCCGTTTAATTGAACAAGAAAAAAAGGGACCTGACATTTGGCAACGATGGACGCATAGTAATGACGACATTAATTCATCCGCATTATTGAAGTCCAGTGCATTCGTCTTGGCATGCGTGGACGTGTTGGTTCCGTGGTAGAATCAACTTACGTCTCGCAAAATTTGTCATCTTTTTCAAAAAAAATTTTATTTTATTTTAGTTCGTGAAATTAATTTAAAAAGAAATAGATATATACGTTTTTTATTTTTTGATGAAAATAGATATATACGTTGATACCAAACAAATTTTACATTCTGCGAGTTTAGGCTCGACTCTCGCATTTTTATTAACCGCTCGAGGTGTAGGCGGCCGGATGGGATCTGTGGGCTGGCCGATGGACCTCCTATGTAAGTTTCGGCCCCAAAAGAACTTCCAATTTCATTTTGCATTTTGTCCCTTTAGCTGAGCATATTTATTTTCTAAACCACAAATTTTTCATATTTACTTTTTAGTCCCTGTAAGGTTACCCTATTTATATTTTAGTCCCTATCATTAACCGCATACATGAATTGACTCTTTTTCTATGTTCTTGACATGGGTTGACTTATGCTCACGAGTCGACTCATATATGCAGTTAATGACAGAGTTTTAACAACAGAAATTAAAATGCAAAAATATGGCAGACTTACAAGGTCTAAAAAGTAAATATGCAAAATTTGTGGGCTAGAAAGAAAATATGCTAAGTTAGAGGGACCAAAATGCAAAAAATCCCATGACTAAGTTTGATACTGTAATCTATGCTAAGATACAAGTGAATGCGTGTAGCTTGAACGAAGCCTTTTACAATTTCTATCAGGCCTACTCTTGGCGCACATGGTCTAGGGCGCGTTTGGCAACAACAAAAAGTTGTCAATTTAAAACTTTTCAATCTAAAACTTTTCACTCTCCACAACTAC
>JAXCLR010000001.1:74468553-74481008 GCA_035584095.1 Annona squamosa
ACTCCTCATCATTACCCCTATCATATCATATCATTTGACAACTTTTATTCTTCAAAATTTTTCACCAAAAGTTTTATTCATTTCCAAACGCACCCTTAATGTAAAATTTTTTTAAAATAAGAGAAAACAATATAATATAAAAAGAGTAATGATGAGGAATAAAGAGAGTAAAGTTAAAAAAAGTAAGTTAGTTGCATGAATAATTATATAAAAATGATTAAAAAGTGGGATAGTTTATATAAAAATAATTAAAAATAGAATAGTCGCGGAAAGTGAAAAAAAAATTACATTAAAAAAATTTATCTTAAAACAAACACACCTTTTGTGACTCCGGCTGTATATGCACGTGGCCTGTTACTGGGAGGAAAGAAAGAAAACAAGGAAATGGATAGAAGTACACTAAAAACAAGAGTAACCCAGGATGTGAAGACAATCCAATCGAAACCTAAGCCATTCAAATAATCGATCAGGAGCACTGTGAAAGCAATTGAACCATGTAATAATAACTCTGCTAATTAGTACCAAAAGATATGCATGATCATTCTTTGATTTTTGTTGAAAGAAAAGCAGGTGGAAGGTATGCAGATTGGCTGCAGTGAGTCTGCAGTCTGCACTCTTGAGGCATGTGTAGAGTATCCGTACACGTAAGTCGTAGTATGATAGAAAGAAACATCAGGGATTCAGGATGCAGATTGGCTATCTCGTTTTCAATTCTATCTCAGTCAATCACAATCTAGCCCCATCGAGCTCATCTAGCGGTCGCAGGAATTTCTAACCGCATGCAAAAAAGTAGGTTCGTGGAAGGAAAATTCTGGAGAATAATGAGGCTGGTGGCCCCACCCATTATACTAAATCCGAAATGTACCGACAATATTGCAAATAAAAATATGACTACGCGGGCATAGCCTGGTTGATAAAGTTTCCAGACTTCTGCGACAATCTTGCGTTTTTCCTCCTCCTCTTTAGCTTTGCATCTCCAAATCATATACTCTGTAATTGGCTTTTTTTTTTGTGTCACCAGCTAATGTTGTTTTGGGGTTTTCCTTCTTACGGACAGAGACCATGTTGACAGCCAGCTACCGTCTCTGAGGAAATGGGTAACACCTGAAAAAGCTTATGCTTCATGGCTCACTACACTAGCTGCTAGTGGAATAGTGACAAGGAAATCGGGTGTCCATTATTATGCTGTAGTCCCATCCACATCAAAATTTTCATTCTGAAGAGCATGGAAACCCATGTAAGAAGAAAATTCCCATGATTTAGAAATGTTCAATCCCAATGAGGACAACATACCATCATTGTGCAGAGGCCCCAAATTCATGTGGTGGAAGCTGAAGATTTTTCCTTCAGCCAACCTTTTCTTGCACTTGGATGAGACAGCGAGGAAAATTGACTGGCTATAATGCAATTAGTTGATAAATCCACTTTTTAAAGGATCCTTCCTCCGTTTCTACTTTCTTACTTTTTTTTTCTTGGGTTTTTCACACACTTTCGGACTGGAATATTTCTTTCATGGGAGCCGGAAAAGATGTCGAATAGACTTTTCTATGAAATATTCTATTCCCCAGGCACATTTCTTTTCTATGAAATATACAGATGCGGCAACATGATAATCTAGACATTCAATTGAAAATTCTAAGTTTCCTCGTCCAATACTTTATTCTTTTTTCCTGCCAGTGAACCAAGCAACCATATTCGGGGATTGAAATTTAAATTATGCACCGCATAACTACAATGGTTGAAGCGTCTACAATTTTCAACAATGATATAAAGAAATAAAATGGAAGAAATCTGCTGTTAGACATTCTTCGAACCCCATTTCGTTAAGGATGCGCATGTTATCCAGTGGAACTTTTTAAGTCAAAAATCATCAACTTTAAAGCTAGATATAAAACTAGGACATGCCTATCCTGCAAAGCAGCACCCTTCTGAGAGTTCGGATTCTGGAACCAGATCGAATTAGAACATTTGCTAGACTGCAGACGCATTATTTAACAGTACACGTAAAGAAAAAAATATATAGATTGATGACAGCGCAATTCCTGTGAGAAAAATAATAACTGCAGAAAAACTCAACTTACACAGGCAAGTTGTGATGCCATGCTAATCATCATCCATGAATACTAAATGTGAACACTAAGGGTAGTACATGTATTAAAAAAAAAAAAAAAACCAAGTAAATTGATGATAGGACATCCTGTGTGAGAAATAATAACTAAAGAAAAACACATTATATGGGCGGGCTGGGAAGTGAAGCAAATCATCTTGAATGAATAGTAAATGTGAACACTAAGAATTAACATGGGCTATGGATTACAATTGATGTTCAATGCTCTTCTATCTATACACTGGAAAGGTATATCTTTCTTCCTTCACGGCAGCAATTGCAAAACTTACCACCATGGTTGATTTCTAAGGGATGCCACGGAAACTCATCATCATCATCTACCTTCCTAAGGGAGGAAAAAACTCAACCATAGACAACAATGGTGGAGATTAGAGACCACGTTGCTATAAGAAGCCAGAAATGAGGTACTAGTCATTGGCAAGCACATCAGAAAGAAGTGTCTTGACTGTCTCGTAAGTCATGAACACAATGCCAACACTAGGGACAACCTTGTAGTATTCTGGAAGAATTCCCCTATACAAGCCTCGGAGGCCTTCAGTCCGGAGTATATGCCTGAATGTCCCTAAAAGGCCTGATGTGTAGACTCGAGCTCTCCCACCTGCACCTTCCAACTGCATTCGACGTCGCACAAGATCTAGTGGGAATGTTGCTGCAACAGATTGATGGGTAAGTAGCAGGTGATATTACTGAACAATTTATTCTCTGCAGTTACAATAGGTCAAATTTTGGACAATCTGGGTTAATGGGGCAACAGGCCATGCCAAAATGAAGCCTTAGTCTTTAGTAGAATTGATATCGAAAATAAAGATCACTTCTAGTCATCATGTACAGTTGGTTCAGTTAACATGTTTAACTAGAAGACCCATCAGATTTTTGTATATTTCATTCTGCTGAAATGATCCACAGTAATAGCGACAACCAATGGTTTTCAATGGACATATAAGCCATCCACCAGCAGCTGGCAGTAGAAAGGATTTCTGCCATGCCAAGCATAAGTGAATCTGCCCAGAGAGGATGACAGTCAGTTCAACACATCGTTAAGTTGGCTGGGTTTCTATTATGTCCACATGTTGGACATGAGTATTTGATGAATGCTTGGAGTAATCATCTCACAAAATGCAACCCAGAAGCCATAATATGCATACAATCTGCAAGAAAGAAAAGAAAGAAGCTACAATTTTCCCGAAAATTGAGCCCACAATCAATAAAAACTTGTATTCTTACCTGTTGAAGATGCAATGCCAGAGAGACTGCCACAGGCTAAGCTAACAAGGGCTGTGGAATCACAAGGCCTAATGTCCAAGGTTCAAAACGTTCAAGCATTAGTCCTGAAGATTGTAATCAAGTCATTTCATTATGCAAAACATTAATTTGCTAGCCTTTGAAAAAGAAGCCACCATCACCTCTGTTGCTGCCAGGAAGATCGTAGGGTCTCATAAACAGAAAAGCTGATTGCTATACTCGGCCCAACACCCTGCAATCCACCAATGCATCACAACATTATTTAGCATGATGAACTAAGAGAACCCCGTAAGATGGAGAATGAACTATAGAGGGAGATAAACATACCAATAATGTAGCTCCAAGACCTTTATATAGTCCTTTAAGACCCTCATCTCTGCAAATGGTATAGAGTGCATGTGAAATGCCTCTGTAATACATCACATTTCTCTGCAGGAATTCAGATCAGGTAAGCTTCCACCATTCAACAAATAATTCCAGATGAGGTATGTTTCGTAATATTTGAAAACGAAGTATAGCTACACTACCCTCAACACCACAAACAAAAAGGCAATGTGCAATCCTAAGTTCAATC
This sequence comes from Annona squamosa, assembly GCA_035584095.1. Taxonomy (NCBI): domain Eukaryota; kingdom Viridiplantae; phylum Streptophyta; class Magnoliopsida; order Magnoliales; family Annonaceae; genus Annona; species Annona squamosa. Next base: position 74,472,498 of record JAXCLR010000001.1, read on the forward strand.
CATTATACTAAAGGAGACAGGTTTTCATGGATATGAAGCCATGAAATCAGCAAAACCAGAACATGCACAAAACTCAGAAGAAATCTAATAGGATAACCTTAAAAATGGCACAATATGTAGCCCATGTAAGATTCTTCCAGTTCAACAACAATCAATTACCTTAAGACAAATACGTACACAGCTCATGATAACAGATTCACAACATCACTACTTCAAATAACCTGGTTGCCGTTCATCATACAGGACCAGTATCCTAGAATGAGAAGAAAAATCCAGAATTCAAGCTGGATGCAGGCACCCAATCGAGATGGATATTTGAATAAAACAATGTCCGGGAATAAGGACAACCATGCACTGGTTCTGTGTATACCATACTTCCATCATTATCTCAGCTAGAACAGGATGATGTGCCTCACTCAATAATGTAACTAAGCGCAGTGAACAGGTGGAGCACATGAAAACTCAGCACTACTTCAAGTAAAATTATATTTTCACATGATTACAAGTTAGAATCATTATACAACTGATGTTTCAACTTCTCTGTGAATTGTACAGCACAGATTGATTTCTACCAAACCAGAAGAGTGAGTGACTGCCAGAGTCCCAGAACCTACAGAATAAGGGGATTTCAGTCAAGCCTTTGTTATGAAGACTACAAATGCAGAACTAACATTCATTCATCAAGGCAACAAATGCAGAATTAACAATCATTCATCTCCTGGCCCATTCGCGGTCCTTTTCATTTGTGCTTTCTACCTTGATTGGTTGGTGAATTGCTTAGGTAAACATAATATCAATTAATGGAAGAAGAAGAGAAATCCTATTTTGCATCAACATGGTTCACCAAGCACGTACTGAGTTCCACGTATCCTTACCATTGTTAGTATGTATTAATATTGGCATTCATACTGATGACAATATGATGCACAATTAGACTGCAGGCACAATATATCTTGAAAATATTTTAATATATGGAGATGTGCCTCATGGAGATGCTTGCAGCCAACAGAATATCAGCAGTCGGCTAAATTGATGTATTAAGTATTAACAGACACTGCATGATGTTGTTGCATTGCAAATGTCAGATCGAACCCATCTTTAAAATTATAACAATCAAAAGATCTAGTTATCCATTCATAAGCAATCACAGGGACCTGTAAAAACTACAAATGAGAAAGAAACTATCAAATGGATGTCTTTCTTCTCAATGCTCTCTTTTTTTAAAAAAAAAAAATAAAATTCTGCCCTAATTTTACATGATATGTTTGAACGACAAAAGCAGAGTGGATAGTGTGTTGTCTAAAAACAGCACACTCATGGTCAAGAATCATCAAAATATTGAAACAATGGAGACTAATCAATGGATCTAGGAATTATTTTGATAATCTTGATTGACTTATAAATGCAGCAAAGACAACCATGAGCCCAAGGACACATTTGCAAAGCAGCAAGACCCATGCGCTCGCTGCATGGGGTTTTCGATTGATTGATCAATATTAAAGCAGTTTATCGATCCCATATGTAACAAGCAAATTGGCATTTAGTTAAATTTTTTTTTATTAACCACCAAAAGTAAATTGGCACATTAGGTTGCAGAAACGGAAGAAAGAAAACCAGAGAATGACAATATAAAAAGCAATCAATGTTTTGACATCCAAGACCTCTTCACAGTTCTCAACAATAGATTTCTTGAGTAGGCTGGTTGCTTGGAATCAACCAAAAAGAGGGAATAAGCAAGCACCAGGATAGAGATTGACCTTTTGGCCTTTTTCTTCCTTTATTTTATCAGATAGTTCTACTAGGATTATTACACACAAAGATTCCTAGTGATGCTTACATCCATAGAAATGTTCTCCTAGGATTATTACGCACAAAGATTCCTAGTGATGCTTACATCCATAGAAATGTTCTCCTAGGATTATTACACACAAAGATTCATAGTGATGCTTAAATCATAGAAATGATTAAGTGGTATAAGAATAACCTAAAGCACGGAGACTAAATGATGAAAAAAGATGTTCAAGATTCCATGTTACTGGTCGCTTTTTTCTTTTAAAAAAAAAATCCGAAGTCTTTAATACATATTAATTACATATGATGCCAGAAATACTTTGCTTGGAAATTTACATGTTCTCAAGATTCTCAAGATTCAAAATCATTTGAGAGTGAACATGTACTATTAGACTTTGAAAATGAACAAACAATGTATAAAGTTCTCCAATGTATGTGATTTTTTAGAATCAAATGAATATTGATAATAATATAAATGGTTTGGCTTCTCCATAAAAAACTAAATAAACAAAATGATTTGAAAGTGAACATGTAACTATTAGACTTTGAAAATGAACAAACAATGTATAAAGTTCTCCAATGTATGTGATTTTTTAGAATCAAATGAACATTGATAATATTATAAATGTTTGGCTTCTTCATAAAAAAACTAAATAAAAAAAGCAACTGACTGCATGGAATACCCTTTAAAAAATTATTAAACACTTTTAGGTGCCCTCTACCACAACTACTTAGGAAGTCTTATTTTATCCACAGGTTAGTAAGCTAAGCATCAACCCTACTAAGATAAGTCATCATGGGCTAGTAAGCTAAAGGTCAGCTTTACTTTAAGATGAAGGACAAATTTAATGGCAAAAGTGGTGTTTATACCACGGATCCATCCTATTCACCAGATTCAACATCTGCGCATAAAGCTCAAAAATCATCTCAATCCTTAACTCCCTTAGGCCAGAACAAGGAAAACATTCAAATGTTACTATGATCCATTGAAACTTCTACAATTATTTGTATAGACTTGTCATTATGTATATTTTATTTCGATAAGATATTCTAATAAACATGCAATCAATTTTAAAATTTATTAATCATTAAAAAATTTTACATGCTATCCAATATATTTTCCAATGTTGAGACGTGTTAAAGTCTCGTATATGGTAATTTTTATTTTTAAAAATCTTAAAGCTAATAATTTTATCTAGTCGATTTCTGATTTGATATCACATTACATTAAAACACATATCTATAAAATTCAAAAGCTAAGGTCAGATTTAGAGAACTTATGTATATAATGCATAGAACTTTTATGAATCTAGTTTATGTACTGAGCACTCTGAAAGATCCTTCCGCTGACCTAACATGCATCAGAGGAAACAGAATGTGAACCCACTTCACACATACAAAAGCAACCATGGATCAAGTAACCTCGACGCATAAAAGATTACTAGTAAAGGAATTGCATGAAAAAGGAAACAAATGGGTGTGACGCATGACAAGAAAACCAGGGGAAAACCTATCATGCTTTGTGCCAATCACTCAATATAAGACAAGAAAGTACAGATCTGTTTAAAATTCTTTTCAAGAGGATTCCTCAAATAGAAAGAACAACAACACAAGCCCATTTCTATAGGGACAATTACCTCAAATGATTTGGCACTCAATATCCACTTGACTGCAACATCAAAGAAATAATTCTCCAGAAATTTTAAAATCCTTGTTTGCTTGATAGCTGCAGTACTGCAGACATCTTGAAAATAGTTATTTCTTACTGCAAATGTATCCACTCAGTCTTCGTGATTCAAATTTATGCTGATTTGGTAATTACAAAGCTGAGGTTTCAAAGTCAAAGCCACTCGTGGAGTTTATAGCCATGATCCTCTAGGATCCTGACGCACCAAAATCATTACCTTTGTTCATCAATGTCCCTACTAGCTCTAAGCAATGTTAGGTGACCGAAACAGTGAAGGAGCTGGTTCAAATCAAACCAGTTAGACCATTCAAACATAGTATGAGTATAATATAATTATATCATAAATATATAATATTTTTAATTGTATGTAAGTCTTGAAAATTTAAAATTTATACATCATACTTAATGTATGTAATCTAAAGTCTAGGATAAGTAAATATAAAATCAAAAATGACAATGAAGAATAAATGATAATTAAGATTATAGAGTTAAAAGAAAACAAATCAAATACAAGATATAAATAAAAACATATACATTATTTACTTTTTTAAACTCATCAAAGCTAAATATATAATAACATATAAACTAAAAAATACTAAATAAACTGTTAAAAATATATTATATATGAAATTATTTTAATCATAAATTATCTCATGTTTAGATAATATGGTTACTAGTGAAATATATTTCATGTTGTACCTTTATTGAAATCTTGCCAAACCTCATTTAGAGGTGTACGCTTTTCTTTTTTAATTGAGGTGGCGTACATCATTTGAAACCTCACTTTAAGGCCTCAATAAATGTATTTCAATTTTCCCCACAAAAAGCAATGTCAATCTGACATTGCTACTCTATTTCAAATGACATGCAAACATAATACATGTAACTGATATGAACTGGTCGAACGAGTGATCTTAGTCTAACTGCAGTTTAAGTGGTCCTTTTGGTTTGTTGGAATTGAACTGAACCAGGTTAATCAAATTGGTAAATCAACCGATTGCCGGTCAAACTGGTTGGACCAGCCAGTTCAGTCTGGTTTTGATAACACTGGTTCAAAGAGATGATAGATAAAAGTCTTCGCCCCCAGCAAATCATGTTCACAAACACTGCTTGTTCCAATCTGTATCCATAAACCATCTCATATCATAAAATTAGTTCCTTTGTCATTGCGGCTGATGGTGCAGGTAGCCATGCCTCAAGGCCACATCATCCTGTTTTGCCAACATTGCCCAACCAAAATAGTGATACGAATTAGCACCAACGCTGCTTCATATATTTTCCTTCTGCTCAATGTTTTTGTATTCTGACACTCGTTTTGGCCTTCATTTTTTTTATTTTTCATGTATCTACTAAAAATGTGAATTAGTGAATGTGGTTGAATTAAAGGGAAGATAACTGGAGATAACCTAGTGGTCTAACAAGTAGGCGACACAATTTTTTTAAAAAAACAAAAGTTGACATAGCTGCTTTGCCAATATGCAACAGAAACTAAGAACTACACCAGAAAGGAGTGTTTAATAGAAGACCACATGATAGAAAAGAACAATTAAGAGCATGGCTAGGAATCACTATAAAGGATATGAAAATTAATTGGAATCATGCAAAGCATAGCTCAAGATTCGCAAAAATTCTCTGACTGAATTTGCAAAGCTGACACCGCTTATGAGAAAAACAGCATATGATAATGATCGGAAGTTCTCACTGAAACAAACTAGCCTAATTAACTTACCTTTGGATATCAAGCCTAATATCATATGTCTGAATCATTCAGTCAAAGAGAATAATTAGTGTCATTCCCGAATTATGCAGTCGAAAGAATAATAAGCACCGTTCCTGAGTTATGCAGTCAAGAGAATAATGAGTGCTGCTGTTGGTGCCCCTATTTCTGAATTATGCAGTCAAGAGATAATGAGTGCCGTTGGTGCCTCTAGTTCTAGTATTCCTTAAAGATAGAAAATGGCTAGAAGAACAGTCTTGTTTGTTCCCTTTTTCTGAGTCACTCATTTTTTTCAGATGCTAATCAGCAATGGATAGAACTATTATCAATGTAGTTGGGTCACAATATTTCTCCATATCTTCAGTTGAAAGCATGATGCATGATGCATGATGGAAAACAGGAAAAACCAAACCCAACTAAACTGAATAATCAATAGTCAAAACTGTAACAGTTAAAATGCAAGTACTGATTTCTTGCATTAGAATTGGTCATGTTGAAATAAGAAAATTATGATACATAGTGGAATAGGTGGGTCCAAAACTAGTAAAATGTAAGATGATGTTAGACTTGGGGAAAAAATTTTACTGTCTGTCCAGCATTTTAAGTTCCTCAATGAGGACACTGATAAAATTACAAGCAATACACCTTGTGGGAAGGTCCTTGCTAAATGAGAAAGTGAAGATTACCTGTGCTGCCAGCCTTGTCCGTACAAGATCCAATGGATATGTAATTGATGCAGCTGTTATTCCTGACAGGCCACCACCAACCAGTCGAAGGCAGACATCTGCAGTTACATTTTCTTGATGCTTATCCAGTCCAGGCATCATCTGAAGTAACTGTAATAGAAAGAGGGATATGAAAACGCATTAATAACAAGACCCACGAGCCAATACATATATTCATTCAAATCTCACATAACGAATCGTCCGAGGAATTATTGTACCAACATTTTTGTAACGCTCATAAGCATAGAAACTTATCGAAGAATAAGGAAGTCGATGAGCAACTGTAACCAAATTCCCTTTCCAGAATGCTCTAAATCCTTCTTCACAAACAATACGTGAAGCTTCACGCCATATGCTGGCCTTCTTCAATGTTGTGACATCTGAGTGCATGCCTTGCACCTAACAAGTGAAGCTGAAACGATGAATGAACTTTGAAAAATAGACAATTACATTCAACTTTCATATAAGGGAACAAGAATTTACACATATTACCCCCAAAAAAAACTAGAACATATTAAACCATTTAACAAAAAATAAAGATGGCACTTTTAGGCGTGAAAACAAAACCCAGATATTTATGTATAGTCAATATGCATCTTAGATGATTCAGCTCATAAGACGAAGAAATTGTAGAGAAATGGCAGCAGTTCTTTTCTTTCCTGCCATTTCTCTTCTTTCCTTTGCTTTTTATTATTGATACTTGCCCATGACATTCAGTACAGAAGATGAGGTAGAAATAGAATGCATGAAATGGGAATTTTTTTCATTAAGGAAATACAAAATGAAATATTTTTTCTTGAAGGAGCCACCCAAGGAAGGTGCAAAGGCAATTTATCAGACGCTCAATTACTGAGAAGGTTCCCTTCACTCCATGCCCGAATGCCATCAACAAGAGAACAAAAAATCACGTTTTCGACCCATCTTTGACATTAATTATGTCCTTAGGCCGTAGCTGAAGCTCAATCCATGTTTCAAATTTGGTCCTTTAGGCATTAGCCACCTGATTAAGGGCTTGCAAGATGACGTAATAGCAGCTTAAGCAAATTCCCTTCATGAAAGCAATATCGTCTGAAACCTCGTAACTCTTTAGAACGTCCCGGACAGGACAAACTCAAAACAATGACTCAGTCCTCATCCCCATCCCCCCTCCCCCCTCCACCGCCACCCCCCTCCCAACAAAAAAAAGTGTCTTAGAAGCAGTAGGGTGTAAGAGCCCAAAGCACGCCATTCTAAATATTCGCTGCTCTTCCCAACAGGGCCACCATTGTATGACAGCAAAAAGCATCACCTTCAATAAGAGGCGACAGAACGCACACTAAATTGCAAAAAACAACAAGCCCGCCATTAAACACTATAAAGAAGTCTGGTAAAACCCATGAGAAAACATTTTAGTCATTCCAACTACAGACCCAAATAACCATTTAGATAAAATCTTTTCAGAGGAAGCTGCTTTTACAAGACAAACCCAGCATCGGCCGTCGCAGAAAATTCAAGATAACCCTTGACTTTCCAAAAATATCTTTAAAGAACTCCTCAAATCTACGATCTTTTTTTAAAGGAACAGGATTTGCCCCTTCACAGATGACTGGAAACGAAACCAAAAGAACAAGAGAAGATAGAAAGAAAGAAAGCCAAAAAAGTATGTATGTTTGCCAACAAACCTGGAAGAGGATGGTAAGCCGAGCAAGCGGCGCCGTGCAGGTCTTGCTGACAGCTCCGGCAATGCCTCCCGCCAGAAGCTGCGACACGGTCCCAATCCGCTGCGAGTATGAGCGAATGCCACCATCGACGGCCGCCGCTCCGTGGCCTGAATTGAGGACTCTCTTCCCTCCGCTGTCCCCACCACCGACTACAACTCCCACTCGAGCTTCCGTCTGCATCTTCCCCTACCTCTATCCTTCTATCTTCCTCTGTCTCCGTGTGCGTTTCGCTACAAACCTAGAAAAAGGGCATGCCGTGTTCTTCGCGTTTCTCTTCGCCGTCTTAGCCTTCCTCCCGGTGTCGAATCTTGAAAAAACCCTAGAAATGCCCGAAAGAAGGGAAAAAACCCCAAGAAAGCTGAAGAAGCCGTTCTCTGCGGCTTTGGTTTTCCCAGCGCAGGCCACTTGCAGCGCCGCGTTCGAAAGGAAAGCAGAGGAAAAGGATTTTTACTTTATTTTCCCTCCCAACAATTTCTCCGCATTTCCACGATACCACATGCGCTCGCAATTCACGTTTCCGTTTTTCCTAATTCCTTGCGCGTGTGGACCACGCATCGTATCGTTTCGGTCTTGGGTTGGCTTTCATACTTTGATAGCTTTTATTATCTTTCGCTAGAACGTTAAGCTAATTAAAAGAAAAATCATTTCAGAGGTTTTCTCTGACTTTGTCCGTGTCAATAAACAATTCAAAATACCTTGAACTTTACAGAACAGGTCCGAGTCAAATACCAATGGATGGAAGATACTTTTCGATGAAATTTTAGTTCAATAATCAGATGAACGGCTCAGATCCTGTAAACGTAATTTTTTATTTTTTACGGAGGTCGTGGACGGAATAGTAAAGCGCGCGCGCGCGACCACCGAGTACGGTTCTGTCCATTTTCTGCAGCA
>JAXCLR010000001.1:74481815-74493505 GCA_035584095.1 Annona squamosa
ACCTAGACCTCTTACGCATGTGCACTTAGCTAGTGTCATAACCATCCAGGTATTGACGAAAAAATAGATAACTTCTAGAATTTTGAAAAATATAAATATTTTTAATTATAAAATAGTATACTGAATACATTTATGATCGTAAATATAAATTTGAGAAAAAAAATTATGCTAGTTGCCCCAAATGATCTCAATATCTTGAATAAAATGTATAACATGCTTCCCAAAATAACCTTTTTTAATTTTTAAATTAACAAATAATTTTTTCATTTGCTATACAACTTTCCCATTCTCAGTGTGAATTATTACGTCGTCGTTTTATTTTTGTCATCACGTTCAACATCTCGTTTAAGTTTCTAGTGTCCTTCGAACGTAGCCTTAAAAGCACCTATCCACAAGGCGAACGAGAATTCCTGACTGCTCGTGAGTATCCTTCTTCAGGCACGTGATTTGGCTTCTGCAATTGGAGGCGACACTGTTAAGTATGTCTAGGCCGAGGACGTGTAACGTGTTTTCAGCAAATGCGGTCAAGAGTAAACTGCAAATTGTAAGCTGCAACCCTAGCTCACGAAGAGCTTGGAAGTCCGACGCGTACTAGTGTAGAAATGACACGGTCTGAACATGACTTCCTGGCTGTGGCCGCCCCAAAAATATCATATTTTTTCGGACATTTTTGCGAGCCTCCCCTAAAAGCAAAAATCCACTGCATAATGTTTTCGTCGGTCCTAATTCCATAATTATTTATGATTTAAACATCCGATGGATCTCATCTTCTCCTCTTTTTTCTTCACGAATAGGACGAATTATTTACTGCTTTCCAAGATTTATTGACATAATGTCCGGGCCAAACGGGGCGGGGCGGCCAAAGTCAGTCCGAGGAATTTTCTGGTGAATGGTCGGGTGGGACTTGGTATAGCGTCCGACGTGGTCACGGACGTCGAACTGACGCAGAAAATGCAATTCTGATCGGTACTTCGGTTTCCCGACGCTTGGAGCTGAATTTCTGGAGACAGATATAAACAATCTAGGGTGTTCGTGAATAGAATAAATAATGGAAATTGTGCCTTGTAAACGAAAAATAACAATAATTTCATGGTCAATATCGTCCATTGGACTGGAGAAAAAATAATAAATCATTGTAATCTTTTTCTTTTAGATGACATAATTTTTTATACTCAGCATCGTATAAACGGTTTGGATTTCAATAATTGAAATGAAATAGACGGAATTGTCTGTAGAGCGCATGTACTTGTCTCCATACGAAGACAGTCTTAAGTCCTCGCGCGGGGAATATCCAAAGGTTGGACTACAGCTTCTAAGGCGAATATTCTCAGTCTAGATACCACGACGCTGGAATTTCTCAGCTCTCACGCAACAACTAAATTCCAAAGCTCGTGAAGCTTCTGCTATTTAGATGGCCCACTGTTTAAGGGGTTGATGCAGAAAAAATCATCCGATTTATGAGTTGAACAATGATAAAACCGTGGACAAAATGAATGGCACGGGAGGAGTGTCGATGCATCGGATCCCGATCTGGTGCACTTAAGCTAAGTGCGCGCCTGGGTGCAGGGGATTGGAATCCGGAGGCATTATGCATTCCAAGTCTTCGACTAAATATTGTTTGAATAACGATCATTATAAAGTTTTTTTATTAGAAGTAAATACAAACTATTACATCTAATATCAAAAATCAAACACTTTCACAACCTTCATAATAAAATGACATGTTATAAATACTCTTATATTTTTTAGGAACAGCTATAAATACTTTTGTTACCGGAGAGATAAGTAGTTATTCATCTGCACTTAGTAGGGTTTGAATCTAATTCATTTTACACCAATGCCAACGAACTTGACCACCACCACAACAGCACATTAGCAATATAATATCTTAATTAGTCGCATTTGAATTAGTGATCTTCATGATTTTAATGCTCTCAAAATGACATGAGAAGTGTGCTTTGTATTCAATTATAAAAATAAATATTTGTGCATTTATTTAGCTATAACACTCTTTGATCCGAAATTGTTTACTATCAATAACTATCATATTTTTTAATTATTTTTATATCTTATTATACAATTTATCATAATTTTCAATCATTTATAAACAATTATCTGGACAACTAATCAATTTATTTTAATTTTATTCCTCTTATTCATCATCATTGTCCTCATTGTATCACGTCATTTCATCTCATTTCAAAAATTTTATTAATTTTCTAGCATACCCTCTATTTAATTACTCCACCATTATTTTTTTTAATCATTTATTAATATTTTTAATTACTTTCATAACTTTTATACAACTACTTTATCTATTTTAAATTTGTTATTTTTCCTTATTGTCGTTAATCATATCATATTATGTTATTTTTTCACATCTTATTCAAAAGTTTTATCAAGTAACAAATATATTATTCAAGTGTGTTTTTTCATCAAAAAACATCTTTTACATCTAATTTTTTTTTTACTGTCAATGACTATCATATTCTTCAATCATGTCTTCACCTAAATCTATGCAATTAATATATTATTTAGTCATTTATTCATAATTTTTTCATATAATCCCCCGTTTATTCTAATTTTATTTTATTTTATTTATTCAGTATTATTACTCGTATCATATCACATTTCTTTCTTCTATCTAAAAAAAACTTATTCACTCAAAATTTTACTAAAAACTAAACACATCACAAGCAACTAATAGGAACATATAGTATATATTTGTTCAGAAAAAAGCGAATAATGAAAATAAAATGATGTGGTAAAGGCAAAATGAAAATGAAAAATAGACATGAACTTGTATGAAAATTTTCAAAAATAATTGTTACATATAAGAAATAATCGGAATATCAAAATAATAAAAAGATAAAATAATCAAGTATCAACTTTTCATTTCTATTTTTTATTTCTACTCTTCACTCCCTTCTAAGACAAAATGGACTATCAACATCTACCAAAGTGTCATCAAAATTCTCTAGTTAATTGGAATGATGTCAAGTAACTACTGCACATATTGTCATTATTTTTTATGGATATTATAATATTACATTTCATCTTAATTTACATTACAAAGAGAGCGTACTAATCCATAAAATTTATATAGTTTTATCTAACAAATCCAACCCAATCAACTTTATAATTTTTTTTATTATTAATAGAATAAAAGACAACATGCTCCCCATCAAGGAGTCAACAGTATTCACTTGAAACTAGTTACAAGAATCAGAGTTAATTACCCAACATTAACACTACTTTCTAAAAATTTTAACTAACCATATTTTTATATAAGGAAATAATATGTTCAATTTAACAACTACTTTTTCAATAAGTATCTGAATAAATTTCATGCCGGTCTTGAGTTGTTACTGGGACAATGAATTGTATAAAAAAATACAAGTTAAGTGGAATAATTTTAAAAACTTATGCACGAATCAAACATAAAGACACATTTATGTGAAATTTAAATATTACATGCTTTTTATTTTATTAGTTAAAAAAGTAAACATTATTACCAAACAAAACACGAGCAACTATAATGTATTTTTATTAAAATAAATTATATTTCATTCAAAATGAATTTTAACATTTATAAAAAAAATTTCTAAAATATTAGTGTTTTTGTAAGAGTTTAAAAATCGATGAAAAATTATAATTATGCACAAAATTTATGTATATATATACAAATGTCTTTTATTAATTTTTATTTTTTAATATAATTAATAAGTCATGGGGAATTTTAGAAGAAAATGAGAACAACATTAAAAAAATATACTTATTATTCATAATAAATAAATATATATCGCGTGGATTGGGATCCTTCAGGTCAAAATGTGATTGGTCCATCTTACTCATATTTTTGAATTCAGGTAACTCATTTTTGTGCCGGTTTAAAGATATCGATAAAAAGATTGGTCACGTGTCGACTCGCACTAATTTACGCTTATACATCAAACTCTGGGCCACAGCCGGGAGCATGCGGGCCAACTCGAAGCGCGGCAAGCGCCTACCCTCCGTCATCTCAGCAGCAGGGCAGAGCCGCAGAGTGAAGCGCCACTCGTGCATCTCGTGTTTAAATTTTTGTGGCACGAGAAGCGCCTCCTTGCATCCACTACCTGCTAGCGATGAGATATTATTTATGGCTCTTCTGTGGAACCAGTTGCACAAAAATGGATTAAAAGAACCGTCTTGAATGGGGCCCACTGGTACAATAAAATCATAATTCAACCTACAATAAAATCATAATTCAACCATGTACATTGTTTAACAATTTTAATTTTAGTGTAGTACCAAAAATTATTTACGGTGGGAACTCAAATGTCTCTACAATTATGAAAAATACTAATATTCATCTATCAATATATCAGAATGCTATAAAATGATTAATTTATATATCAAGGATATCTTAAATGATTTAAATATTTATTTCAGTATAAGAATCAAATCATTGCGTTACATTGATTGTACGCATTTATGGTGCATTGGTCATTTGAGAATAATTGCGAGGCTCCGGGGAAACGTTTTAAAAATGAAAAGTAATGTTGTATGAATAATGATTGAGGGTAGAATGAACAAAGTTGAAATAGACAACATGATTATACGAAAAATACGTGAAGAATAGAAAAGTGTGATAATTTAATAATTGAAATTTCATGCCATACATAAGAGTAGAGAATTTTATTTTTTTAAGGTAAATTTTTTGTATGTTCACAATTTTTTGTCAATATTCCCGTTATACCCACAACATATAAAAAATTTCCTGCACACTTATAACATTTCACCTCTAATTCCTTTTGACTCATGCCATCATTAATGGCTATTAGTTGGGATGAAAAAGACAATTTTATCCCTATACCTTAACAGACAAATATAAAAAAATTCTTTTTATATCCGTAATATTTCACTATTATTCCTCTTATACCTACAACATTTTAAAAAATTTCTTGAAGGCTCATGATATTTCATCCCTAATTCCCCTCATGCAATAACCTTCACAGTGCGTCGAATTTCATTCATTAAGCTCATGTTGAACTAAAGGTTTGTGATCATGAGCTTATAGACTAAGCAAGGAAGGTACCAAAGTTGAAGTTACAAATGCAACGCAAGAAGAAGTAGATTGACTTCTTTTGAGTACTTGGTGAAATTAAAGGTGTTCGAGACTAAGTTTCTACAATTTACGACCAATGAGGCCAGAAGTCAGGCTTATAAGCTTCAAACGTCATTCTCACCAAGCAAGGGAATGCCCGAGAGTAACCTAAAGCTCCATAAAAATGAGGCAATAGTCAAGAAAGCAACACTTATTTGAGAAGATGAAACTTCAAGAGAGCTCAAGAGTGTTGCAGTATTTGTAGAAGAACATGCAAGTAAGGAGCCCTAACGCTCTGTGATTTTTTGGCGATTTTACAGCTTGATAGATTGGACACTCATATCTATTTCCTTTGCGTGTTTTTCGGTGTTCAAGATGGTGGCCAATATTTACCCAAGAGCAAAGGACAACCAACTATTTCTGCATGTGGAGGAAATGTTTCAGACAGTTGCGAGCATGAGCCCAACTGAAATTGAGGAGATGTTGATGCTGAACTAGAGCTCTCTAAATAGCCACATCATTGTGTATGGCTAATGCTATTGTTTGATGGAAAAAAGGATGCAAGCAGTATCCCTGATTAATGCTCTATCTCGAGATGCATGGAATGGATGGATAGAACCGATACACGAACCCATGTGTAGAGGGTGTAGTTGGAAGAGGTGGCGCTTGAGAAAAAGATGAGTATTTTGGAATTTAGAAAATTAAGACAACTGCAACTTAATGGACTGTGACGGTGGTGACATGAGAGAAATTAAGGGTAAAATATTTTTGGTGTGTGAGAAATTTTTTTAAATATTACATGTATAAGTGGAATAATTGGCACATGTTGTGGGTGCATGAGAATTTTTATAAGGGACAAAATCATCATTCCTTCTTTCAATTAATGACCATTTGTGAAGGCATGGGTACTAGGGGAATTATAGGTGAAATGTCGAGAATTTATGGAAAATTTTTTATATACTGTGGGTATAAGGGAAACATTAGCCAAAAGTTGCAAGTAAGTGAAAAATTTATCCTTTTTTTTCAAAAGCCATGCAAGAAGCCATGTTTTATTACTTTTTTTATACAATAAATTTTATATAATTATTTCCAAGTGAAATACATTCGGTGGGCTGTGATTTTATCATCCCCTTAGGCATTAACCAAGTGAATTTCTTTTTAGCCCACTTAAATGTAAAAATTTACGCCAATAAAAAATGTAACAACTTACATGGGTCTATTTTTAGGCAAGCATATATTTTCCTGCGAACTTCTTAAACGAGGCTTAACTTGATATTTAAACTGAAATTCAACCAATCATATCTTTTGGCATCTTACTTTCTTAAGCATTTTAGTTGAAATCTCTGGTGGACCTTACACGATTAAAAGTATAATTATACTAAAACATGATAAACCGTTAAATTTATTCATAAGTATATTCAAAACCTTATAATAATTTGTATAATTATTCATATATAAGGAGAAATGTTTTAGATGATTTAGATGGTCTTTTTAGAATGATTTAGATGTTAAATTAACGGTTTTAGACCTAATATATATATCTGTAACATACCGGTTCGGAAAAGTAATCCCAACTATGTATTTAATGCAATTTTCCAAGACCAATCACACATTTATGGTGAAATTAATTATTATAATTTCATAAAAATTTCAAAATTTCACTTTTACTAGTCATGTTCCATTGTTACATCAAGGCACAAAGAAAAAAATTTCACAAGTCTATTATTCTCAATACATGCCTTTAAAATAAATAAATAGAAATAATTATTCTTGAAAATCTTCTTGTAAATCCCAAAATGTTAATGTCCCACTTGATTTGGTACACCTGTAAAAATAATGAGTTAGTCTCAACATGACTCGCAAGTAGAAAATTATTTGAAAATGGATAATGGTCCAAATAAAACTTAATTAAATGATAAAATAATTATTTAATTTAATATCTTAAAAATTAGGCCTCACATGCAAAATCAAACCCTTTCATTGAGTCCAGAAGCATAAAAAATATAAGAATAGACTGTTTAATTATCCAAATCGGAGTTCAAATGAATAAATCACAATAAAATTAAATGAACGACCCACATTAAGCCATATCATCGTAACCTTTACTGCATGTGGGGCTCATCAGGGCTTATTTTACTTAGCTCTTATTGCTGTAATGACCCACATATCAATTTTCCAATATTTCCTGGACATAAGAAGCATTAAAGTGATTAAATATATAAAAATTGTCAAAAGCAACAAAAATAAATTATTTTCTTTCCTCCTCTGGACGTCGGTGAAAGTCAAAACTGGCTTATATAATTTGATTTTACACACATCATATTATACATGAGCATTATTACATATATTATAATTAACACACATATATAGTTTCAATATTCATATATTTATTACATATCAATGCATTTATAAAAATTAAATGCATAATAAAAAATTTAAAAATCTTAATACATATAATTTTTAAGCATAAAATTTGACATATCTATCTGCAAAATTTTATATCTTAAAAACTTAGGATTATAAAATTTAATTATGTTAAATATAGCCTAAAAATTATATAATATAATGCTTTATACATAACAATTGTATAAAAATAGTTCTAATGCTAATAACATAGTTATCAAACTAAAAACAATTTTCAAATAAAATCTCATTCGCCTTTGAAGAAAATAAATTCTCTCTTTCTGTCACTTTACCTCCTAAACCTTCTTATGAATATCCCCATCTATCAAGTCCCCACCCCAATTTATAAAAGTCTCGTAGCTCATAAGAGATAGGAATATAAGGGATAGGAAGATAGGAATAAGATAAAATTTATTTTAAAATTAGATTTTATCTTAACAAATCTTATCTATAATAATTCTTATCTCATCATATCTTATTCTGTGGAGATAAAATTTGTTTCAAAATTAAATTCTATCTTAACCACCCTATCTAGGAGAGTTCTTATTTCATCATATTTTATCCTGTGGGGCCCACATGTCTGGGGAGGCAAAAATGTAAAAATTAATTTTTAAAAATATTTTACAATATTTTTACCGGTTATATCCTTGATATGTATGAAATTTTATTTCATAATAAATGCAAATAATTCTAAATGTATTTGGTGCCTTTGATTTCACATGTGGGCACAACTCAAGTCAAGTTGCACTAGGTTTAGATAAATCTAAACCCAAACCCGAATGTTATAATTTGAGTTCGGAGTTGACATTGGTTTCGAGTTACTCTTAAACCAAAAGAAGTTAAAATTGCCAACAAAGATGATAAATTTTTTAAATATTATTGTATTTACACATGAATAATTTACAATATCTTTGGTTTTGATGGAAGTTAATATTTTAATTAAAAGATGATTATAAATACAATGAATAAATGAATTTATACATAACAATCAAGATAAGAAAAAATAAATGAGATTGTATGAAATTACTATATAAAGTTTAATGAAAGTGACTATATGTCTTGTAGTTAATTAGTATATGTGCAATAATTTTAAAGAATCTGTATATTTATAATTATTTACAAATAAAGTTAATATGAATGTAATATATTCAACTTTTATGGACAAATGTAAATAACATTTAGGTCTTGGAATAAATGTTTTACAATTTAATTAAGTTATGATTATGTGGAATAACTTTTATCACAATTGTAGTTGAATAACTTAATACATAAATAAATATAATTATTTTAATAAACAATGGAGTATATCGGGTTCAAATCAAGCCAAATTTTAGTACCGGCTTGATGCAAACTTGGTAGTGGTTTCAAATTTTTTCGGGCCAGGATGAAACAATGTGTAGCATGGAAAATTTTAAAAATAAAATCTGGCATTGAAATGGGGTGGGGTCGGACGGGTTCGGATCAATTCGGTACTAAGTCGAGCCTATAATTTTACATTATCACCGTCTTAGGTTAAGCGGGACTCGTATATATATTTACAAAAGTTATCCTGACTAATTTTTCTTGTTGCAGTTTCCTTTTGGCAAATTCATATAAATACATAATTTAGATGTGATTCATGAATTGAGAGAATCATACCATTTTAGGAGCTATATATTTACAACAAAATTATCCAAAATTACATTTTTAAAAAAAATTATACAACATCAAACATTACTTGCAAGAGGCTACTCTCTTAAATAAGGAAGACGAAGCTCCTTTGCTAGAATTAAAAACTTAAAATTAGTGGCACCAAGGTCAAAATATGTACCATCAAGCTCTTCTCTCTACACCAAATGAAGATTTTGAACTAATAGTTAAGATCATCTAGGATTTATTGTATTTATATTTTTTAATTATATTTACAATCATCTCAAAGAATTGTCTTACAATCAAGTTACTGAGACATTTTACAAATTTTCTACAATATCCCCAAACGCTTAATAATTTCTATTTTTCTCTAACAAATCTTCCAACTAAAGCTTCATTTGTGGATGCTCCTGCTTCTTCAGAGAGATAATGCCACAACTCACGCATTTTTCCACTGCCAATATTTGATACTAAGCAACCAAGCTAATGGGGTAACGCTTGTCTGATCGTGCTAACTACTGTATGTATAAATTTTAATTTTGCAAATAAGATGGGTCATCATTTAATGTAAAGCAACCCATCCACAAAAGTCTTTACAATAACAAGATGATAACTACGACTTCCATAAACTATGATAGTAGGATGATAATTATGACTTCCACAATCTTTTTTTTTTTAAATCACTTTCATGTTTCATTAGTTTCTACAACATAAAGATTTATTGAAAGTATAAAATGAATATTCAGTAAACCTAAAACATCCTATTTTGTAATAAATATGCAATCTCCACAAATTTGAGAGATTTTTCTATCTCACGTTCTTATCTCATAAAAGCATTTCTTGTTTTTATGTACACATTTTTAGGATTTTCTATAAAGTGTGTGTTTGACTACACAAATTTTTAAAATAAATTTTTTTACTATTCATAACTATGCTATCTTTTAATTTTTTATAGATTCTCAAACAATTATTATACTTTCCAATCATTTTTACATAATTACCTATACAGTTAATCAATCTATTTTAACTTTATTCTATCTATTTTTTTATTGTTACTTTTATCATATCACATTATTTTCTCTTATTTTAAAAACTTTTTACGGCAATAATTTTTTTTAGAAATGTTATCACTTCGTAAACACACTCAAAAGAACTAAATTTCACTTTTTTATCATTAAATGGTGTAACTCAGTTGATGGCCTATGTTGCTCTTGTTAGTCCTGAATTTGTAACAAAAATCAAGATGAGATGCATGAATTAGGTTCTTAAAAAAAAATCTTCAAGTGTAGTGGATGTCACATCCTTTGTGAACTAAATTCTCTTAAATGAAAAACATGGATAATGAAATAGCAAGTAGCGCAAAGAAATCACACATAAGGGATTACAGTGGTTTGGGGCAACTCGCCCTACTCTACTTTTATAAAAACACACCTTGTGTCCTGAATTCCACTATATCAATAGAAATATAGTTAAAGCCCTTGCTCTCTTTTAAATTTTAGCTCTATGAGACTTTTACAAATTTTGCACAAGTAGGTAGTGAGTCATATTCTAACCACACAATATTTTGCCTTCATTTGATCTTGTTCTTCAACACCAATCCAAGTAGAATCACAAATATAAAGAATGAAAATAAGAATTTACACTTTATAGATGCATAGGCACATTTTCAGCTCATGAAAGAACTTGTAGGATGAATGGACAAATGAACACTTCAACACTCACAATCAAAGAGCACACTTTTTCTTGTAAATTTCTTTAATGAGCACTTGAATGCTTGAGAGTTGGAAGGTGGAAGCTTAATCAATGCACTAGACGTGCATTAAATAAAAGATGTGTAAATTTGAACGTTTGGTGGTAGCTGGTGTGCATTCAAGCGCCGACGTTTGAATTTTTCTGACTGTTGCGACTTAAATTGCACATGAAGTCGACTTTAAATGTGACTTCACCTAAGTCACAGTTGGAGTCTGTTGGAAATATGTGGAAAACTAACTAAAACTATGTTTTAATGATTAATAAATCAATTTGAGTATGCCGTGACTACTAACATGTTTGGAAAATATTTAAGGCATATACATTTGAAGGAAATAGAGCATGGAAGGCCAAGTCGTTTTCCAAGTCGACTCCAAGAACGACTTCAAAGAGTCAAAACTGTCCAGAGCTGAAAATGGGAGAAGAACAGGTGAAGTCGCGGGCCAACTCGACTCCACTCTTCCCAAGTCGCAGATGAAGTCGACTCCAGAATCGACTTCAGATGCCAAAATCACTCTAGAGCTGAATTTAGGACGGAAGAATTCTGAAGTCGCAAACGAAGTCGACTCCAGTTGCGACTTGGGAGAAGTCGCAGACGAAGTCGACCCCAAGTGTGACTTGAATTTTTCTAAGGTCAAAGATAAAGATTCAAGCCCATTTTCAAGATCAACTGGAGTTCTCTCAAGCTCAAATCAAGAGTACAAGACCATTATCAACTTAAGTCTCTCAAGTTCTAGACAAAGCTACAAGCTTATCTCAAGATGAAGAAAGTCATGATATGACAACCAATCCAAGTTCAAGATGCATAAACTCAACCAAGAAG
>JAXCLR010000001.1:74493605-74506391 GCA_035584095.1 Annona squamosa
TATCCTATTTTTCAAAAATAATTTTATTTATTAATTATCTAGTTACATATTTTTCATTTTTACTTTTATATTTTAATGATATTGTACAAAATTGTACTATTTATTCTTACTTCATCATGTTACTGTCATATTCTTCAAAAATATTGTCTTGCTTCTCTCTTACTTGATTATCAAATATATGTTACCATCGGCGTAGTGCCCTAGTGGGCCCTAGTGGTAACTCGTCGTGCACATATAGTGCCTGCACTACTATATAGTGTCTTTCAGATAACGGGGTATTTACATCTATTTTTCCTGCAACTGGAGATATTTACAAGATATCCCTGCATGATAAGAGTTGTGAAAACGTGTAATTTGAAATACAACACCAATAAAAAAGTTACCAAACGTATCTCAACCTACTTGTACGTTTTAATTATTAGAATCTTTAAATATGGTTGGGAAATTCTGAAATTAATTACTAATGTAGTTATTGCATGGCCACAAATATCGTGCTAGCCAAATTTGTTGGGTCTCTGGACACACTTGTTTATGAATTATGCATATTTATTTGAATATGAGCTATGAAGTTAGGGGTGGGGATCTTTTCTGACCGGTCCTAGGACCTTTATTGTAATTTAAAAAAGTTTTGAAATGAAACTAATTAATTTATAAACTAAGTTGTACAATTTTTGTAGATATACATAAATTCTTTTAAGTTTTTACATAGAAGTATTGTGGTTTTTACTTAGTGCCTAAACGAAAATGCGTTTTTATGACCGGTGACAATTACAAATGCCCTTATTTTCGACTAGTCATACACTATCACCGGCCATGAAGAGTATTGTGGTCAGTTTGCGTTTGGAAGAGTTGGTTACCTAACAACAAAAGTTGAAGACCAGGTTCATCTACTTTGAAAACAAAACTAGAGGAACGATATTGCAGCGTTCGCCTCCGGCGTCCGTTGCTGTGTTATTCGCCAACCGGCCCATAGTTATCTCCGCTGAAAATATCCGATCGTGATCTTGCACATTCAATATTTGGGTTTCGCATAGTGTTAACTAGCTAGTCTTCTAGAAGATGATGCATCAATCGTAATATTTAATTATATATTTTTTGATGAAAAATATTTAATTATATTTATTTCCGTAAAAATACTAAAAATGATTTCAATAATACAGTCAGTCAGTCATGAATGAATGAAGGTTATAAGCATGAAGAAATTTTGTGAGCTATGCCTTGGGTGACGAATGATAAAGTCTATCGAATGGACATGGGCAGGGCAAAATTTCGAAGATGCCATGTGCCAGTTTCTCGTTACTGGGAATAAAAAGCCAATATTGTAGGGGAGAAGTTTCTGGGGAATTAATCTCATTGATTGCGGGAAGTTTAATTCCTTCTATATGTCCATTTAGTCAGTTTGCAAGCTCTGTCGAATTTCATCAATAAGAGATGTGATGCAGCATTGACATTTATATTGGTGCAGTGTCCTTAGCGCCATTTGATTATACTAAAATCAATCAGTAATTACGTTAATTAGCCTTGCTTTTGAAACCAAATTAGCCAACAATACATATACGCACGGGGAAATTAAAACATCAAATCTGAAAACATATTTGGATAATGAATAAAGTTGAAATAGACAACATAATTATATGAAAAATATGTGAAGAATAGAAAAGTGTGATAATTTAATAATTGAAATTTCATGCCATACATTAGAGTAGAGAATTTTATTTTTTTAATGTAAATTTTTTGTATATTCACAATTTTTGGTCAATATTCCCATTATACCCACAACATATAAAAAATTTCTTGCACACTTATAACATTTCACCTCCAATTCCTTCATGCCATCACTAATGATTGTTAGTTGGAAATGAAAATGACAATTTTATCCTTAGACCTTAATAGACAAATATAGAAAATTTCTTTTTATACCGGTAACATTTAACTATTATTTCTCTTATACCTACAACATTTTAAAAAAATTCTTACACGCTCACGATATTTCATCCCTAATTCCTCTCACACAATAATCATCATAGTGCGTCAAATTTCATTCATCAAGCTCATGCTGAACTAAAGGCTTGTGATCACGTGCTTACAAACTAAGCAAGGAAGGGACCAAAGTTGAAGTTGCAAATGCAACACAAGAAGAAGCAGATTGACTTCTTTGAGTATTTGGTGAAACTAAAGGTGTTCGAGACTAAGTTTCTACTATTTATGACCAATGAGGCAAGGAGTGAAGCTTAGAGGCTTCGAATGTTGTTCTCACAAAGCAGGGGAATGCCCATGAGTAACCTAAAGCTCCATAAAAATGAGGTAGTAGTCAAGAAAGCAACACTTATTTGAGAAGATGAAATTTCAAGAGAGCTCTAGAGTGTTGCATTATTTGCAGAAGAACATGCAAGTAAAGAGCCCCAGCACTCTGTGATTTTTTGGTGATCTTATTGCCTGACGGATTGGATATTCATATCTGTTTCCTTTGTGTGATTCTTCGGCGTTCAAGATGGTGGCCAATATCTGCCCAAAAGTGAAGGACGACAAGCTATTCCTGCACGTGGAGGAAATGTTTCAAAGAGTTGCGAGCATAAGCCCCACTGAAATTGAGGAGATGTTGATGCTGAACTAAAGCTCTCTAAACAACCATGGCATTATGCATGGGCTAACGCTATTGTTTGATGGAAAAAAGGATGCAAAAAATAGCTTTGATTAATGCTCTATCTCAAGATGCATGGAATGGATAGACAGAACTCAGACATGAACCCGTGTGTTGAGGATGTATCTGGAAGAGGCGGCACTTGGGAAGAAGATGAGTATTTTGGAATTTAACAAATTAAGACAAATGTAACTTGATGGACTGTGACGGTGGTGACATAAGATAAATTGAGGGTAAAATATTTTTAGTGTGTGAGAAAATTTTGAAATATTACATGTATTAGTAGAATAATTGGCACATGTTGTGGGTACACAAGAATTTTTGTAAGGGACAAAATCATCATTTCTTCTTTCAACTAACGGCCATTTGTGAAGGCATGGTTACTAGGGGAATTATAGGTGACATGTTGTGAGTTTATAGGAAAATTTTTATATGTTGTGAGTATAAAGAGAATATTAGCCAAAAGTTGTGCGTGCACAGAAAATGTATCCCTTTTTTGCAAAAGCTAAACGGGAAGTCAGGAGAGTGTTTTCTAACTTTTTTATACAATAAGAGTGTGTTTGGGAATGGATAAAACTTTTGATGAAAAGTTTTAGAGATGAAAAGTTGTCAAATGATGTGATATGATAGGGATAATGATGATGAATAAATAAGATAAAGTCGAAATAGATAGGTTTGTTGTGTTGGTAGTTGTGTAGAAATGATTGAAAAGTAGGGTAGTTGTATAGAAAAATATGAAGAAATAATTAAAATATAGGGTAATTATGGAGAGTGAAAAGTTTTAGATTGAAAAGTTTTAAATTGATAACTTTTTGTTGTTACCAAACACACCCTAAATTTTATATAATTATTTCCAAGTGAAATACATCTGGTGGGTTGTGATTTTATCATCCTCGTAGGCAATAACCAAGTGAATTTCTTTTTAGCCCCTTTAAATGTAACAATTTTACGCCAATAAAAAAATGTAACAACTTAGATGGGTCTATTTTTAGCAAATATATATATATATTTTCTTGAGAACTTCTTAAACGAGGCTTAACTTGATATTTAAATTAAAATTCAACCAATCATATTTTTTAGCATCTTATTTTCTTAAGCATTTTGGTTGAAATATTTGGTGGACCCTACACGATTAAAAGTATAATTATACTAAAACATGAAAAACAGTTAAATTTATTCACAAGTATATTCAAAACCTTATAATAATTTGTAGGATTAATCATATATAAGGAGAAATGTTTAGAAGATTTAGATGATCTTTTTATAATGATTTAAATGTTAAATTAACGGTTTTAGAAATAGTATATATATCTTTACAGGTCATATCCTTGATATGTATGAAATTTTATTTTATAATAAATGTAAATAATTCTAAATGTATTTGGTGCCCTTGATTTCAAATGTGGGTACAACTCAAGTCAAGTCGCACTGGGTTTAGATAAACCCAAACCCAAATCCAAACCCTAATGTTAGAATTTGAGTGGGAGTTGACATTAGTTTCGAGTTACTCTCAAACCAAAAGAAGTTGAAATCACCAACAAAGATAATAAGTTTTTTAAACATTATTGCATTTGCACATGAATAATTTACAATGTCGTTGGTTTTGATGGAAGTTAATATTTTAACTAAATAATAATTCTAAATATAATGAATAAATGAATTTATGCCTAACAATCAAGGTAAAAAAATAAATTAGATTATATGAAATTACTATATAACGTTTAATAAAAGTGATTATATGTCTCGTAGTTAATTAGTATCTATGCAATAATTTTAAATAATTTGTATATTTATAATTAT
Source organism: Annona squamosa (assembly GCA_035584095.1). Classification (NCBI taxonomy): domain Eukaryota; kingdom Viridiplantae; phylum Streptophyta; class Magnoliopsida; order Magnoliales; family Annonaceae; genus Annona; species Annona squamosa. The sequence goes on from JAXCLR010000001.1 coordinate 74,498,047, forward strand.
TTACAAATAAAGTCAATATGGATGTAATATATTCAACTTTTATGGACAAATGTAAATAACATTTAGATTTTAGAATAAATGTTTTATCGTTTAATTAGGTTATGATTATATGGAATAACTTTTATCACAATTATAGTTGAATAACTTAATACATAAATAAATATAATTATTTTAATAAACTATGGAGTATATCAGGTTCAGATCCAGCCAGATTTTAGTACCGACTTGATGCAAACCTGGTAGTGGTTTCAGATTTTTTTGGGCCGGGTTGAACAGGGTATAGTATGAAAAATTTCAAAAATAAAATCTGGCTTTGAAATGGGATCAGATCAATTCGGTACTAAGTCGAGCCCATAATTTTACATTATAACCATCTTAGGTTAAGCGGGACTCATATATATATATATATATATACAAAAGTTATCCGGGCTAATTTTTGTTGTTGCAATTTTCTTTTGGCAAATTCATATAAATACATACTTTAGATGTGATTCATGAATTGAGAGAATCATAATATTTTAGAAGCTATATATTTACAACTAAATTATCCAAAAGTACTTTTTTAACAAAATTTTATACAATATCAAACATTACTTGCAAGAGGCTACTCTCTTAAACAAGGAAGACAAAGCTCCTTTGCTAGAATTCAAAACTTAAAATTAGTAGTACCATGGTCAAAATATGTACCATCAAGCTCTTCTCTCGGTACCAAATAAAGATTTTGAATTAATAGTTAAGATCATCTAGGATTTATTGTATTTATATTTTTTAATTATATTTACAATCATCTCAAACAATTGTCTTACAATCAAGTCATTGAGACATTTTAGAAATTTTCCACAATATCCCCAAATACTTAATAATTTCTATTTTTCTCTAACAAATCTTCCAACTAAAGCCTCATTTGTGGAGGCTCCTACTTCTTAGGAGAGTTGATGCCTCAACTCGCGTATTTTTCCACTGCCAAGATTTGATACCAAGCAACCAAGCTAATGGGGTAATGCTTGTTAGATCGTGCCGACTACTGTATTTATAAATTTTAATTTTGAAAATCTGATAGGTCACCATTTAATGTAAAGTAAACCATCAACAAAAGTCTTTACGATAACAGGATGATAATTAAGGCTTCCATAAACTATGAGAGTAGGATGATAATTATGACTTCCATAATTTTTTTTAAATCACTTTTGTGTTTCATTAGTTTTTACAAATAAAGATTTATTGAAAGTATAAAATGAATATTCAGTAAACCTAAAACACCCTATTTTGTAATAAATATGCAATCTCCACAGATTTGAGAGATTTTTCTATTTCATGTTCTTGTCTCATAAAAGCATTTCTTTTTTTTGTACACATTTTTAGGATTTTCTAAAATTAAAATAAAGTGTGTGCTTAACTACAAAAAAATCTAAAATAAATTTTTTTACTATTCATAATTATGCTATTTGTTAATTATTTATAGATTCTTATATAACTATTATACTTTTCAATCATTTTTACGCAACTACCTATACAGTTAATCAATTTATTTTAACTTTATTCTATTTATTTTTTTATTATTACTTTTATCATATCACTTTGTTTTCTCTTATTTTAAAAACTTTTTACATCAATAATTTTTTTAGAAATGTTATCACTTCGTAAACACACTCAAAAGAATTAAATTTCACTTCTTTATCATTAAATGGTGTAACTCAGTTGATGGCCTATGTTGCTTTTGTTGGTCCTGAATTTGTGGCAAAACTCAAGGCGAGATACGTGAATTAGCTTCTTAAAAAAAATCTTCAAGTGCATTGGATGTCACATCCTTTGTGAACTAAATTCTCTTAAATGAAAAATGTGGATAATGAAATAGCAAGTAGGGGAAAAAAATCACACATAAGGGATTACAGTGGTTTGGGACAACTCGCCCTACTCCACTCTTCTAAAAATACACCTTGTGTCTTAGATTCCACTATATCGATGGAAATATAGTTAAAGCCCTTGCTCTCTTTTAAATTTTAGCCTTATGAGGCATTTACAAATTTTGCACAAGTAGGTTGTGAGTCACATTACAGCTACACAACACTTTGCCTTTATTTGATCTTGTTCTTCAACACCAATCCAAGCTGTATCACAAGTATAAAGAATGCAAACAAGAATCTACACTATAGATGCGTATGCACATTTTCAGCTCGTGAAAGAACTTGTAAAACAAATGGATGAATGAACACTCCACCACTCACAATCAAAAAGCACACTTTTTTTGTAAATTTCCTTAATGAGCGCTTGAATGCTTGAGAGTTGAAAGGCGGAAGCTTAATCAATACACTAGAGGTGCATTAAATAGAAGATGTGTAATTCGAACGTTTGGCGGTAGCTGGTGTGCATTCAAGCGCCAACGTTTGAATTTTTCCGACCGTTGCAACTCAAATTGCACCTAGAGTCGACTTCGAATGCTAGTTCACCCAAGTCACAACTGGAGTTGACTTGGGTTATAACTTCGGTCTTTAGCTCTTCAACTTTAAGTTTCATTTAAGGTTGACTTGGCATCGGACTTGACTCAAGTCGCAGTTTAAGTCAACTTATGCTACGACTTTACCCCCTGCTTAGCTCATTAGAATTTCGTGTTTCATAATCTCAATCCTTTAGCTTGTATAACCTTGTATCTTGATAAATCAGCTTTAAAGGTTTCATTTTTGTATATCTTAAACTTCTTATATATTGAACTTGGTCATGTCCATTTGAAAACTCTTGAATGAACTTGTGTTTTGGACTTTGAATCACGTTAGGATAATGTTGCTTGATTCTATTTGCATCACCATAAATTTTGAATATCAGAGTCAACTTAGATTGTGACTTGACCCAAGTTACATGCGAAGTCGACTTCAGGTGCAACTTTACTTGCTCATGCATCATAATTTCAGCATCATCGAATAATAGTTCTCTGAAGTCGATACTGGAGTCGATTTCAGTATCTACTTGACCTAAGTCGATACCAGAGTTGATTTAACATGCGACTTGACTTGTCAAGTTTTAAATCTTGAAATTCCTAAGTCTTAAATCACTTCAACACATATGTTAGTGCCATAAAATCTCTCAAATTGAATTATTAATCATCAAAACATGAACCGTGCTTGATTAGCCATTCATCTACAATAGCTCTCTTCTCACATATGCTTGCACAACTTAGCATCTTGGCATATGGAAGTCATTCAGTTTTTAAAATTGCTCTTTATTCAAATAAAAAAGCTCTATTATTGAGTGTTCAATATCAATATACATATTTTTCTAATTTGGTTTCTCTTTTTATCGCAGAGGGCAAGTTATTGTAATTTGAAACATTGTATATTCTAATTTAGGTTTCTTTTTTATTGCAGAGGGCAAGTTATTGTAACTTTAGAACATTGCACATGTGAAAATATTCCCTTAAAGAAAACGACCCTTAACATGTCTGAAGGATGAACTTATTTTTCTAGTTTGAGTTTTTACATATTCTTTAAATGTTTTCTTTCTTTTCAAGTGCCTGCGTCAACATGCATCTCCTGGGTTATTTTCACTGGACGTGTGCTAAAATTTCTTTAATTTACTTCAAGTTTTCTTTTTTGATTTCTACGTTTTTTTTTATAACTTTTCTATGCATTGCATATCGATGCATCGTGCGCAAGGTAGGGTTCATAAAAGTTGCGTTAGGTGGTATCAAGCGCATTGTTGCAAATTTATAATTATTGAATGAGATTATTGTCGGACCAATAGCTTGAAGTGAAAGCAAGATCATATTGGCTGCTAACTAATGAATGAAATATTTTTGTGGTCTTTGAACAACTTGAATTTATGATGGTTACGCGGTAGATTTGAATCATTTGATAGTGTAACGTTCCGAGACAATTTTTTTTTATAAAAAATTTAAAAATCTTTTATATGTACGCTGGGTTCATTTCTAACTTTGTTATTTGAAATTTTGGATATGTTTGTGTACTTAAAAAAATTTTCAAATTAAAACGTTTTACTATTCACAATTACTATATTTTTTTTAATTTACTTCTTCAATCTTTCTCTACAAGTACTTAACTTTTCAAATGTTTTTATACAACTACTAATATATATATAATCAATTTATTTTAACTTTAATATTTTTACTCTTCATCATTATCTCTAACATATTATATCAATTTTTCCATTTTAAAAATTTTCACATAAAAACTTTTCACTAAAAGTTTTATTACTTTCCAAAAATATTTTTAGCAGATATTTTTATTTTTCTCAAAAAAGACTAGAATAGGATGAATTCATATGCAATCCAAGTGCAACTAGCTCATTGTTAAAAAGTTAAAGTAAAATACTAAATAAATTTAAAAAATTGTTAAATTTTACCAAAAATATAAATAGGAACTACATAAGCAGAAAAGATATTAAAATATGACTAGATGTTTAAAAAATATTAAAATATGTTGTCTAGTCGGACACAAATGTCATATTTTTTGGCAAACAAAAATGACCACCAATATTTTAAAAATCTTAGACATTATACCGAGTTAAGACAAGGTAAAATTTACTTTAGTCCTACACTTTAGAAATTGGCAGACTTTGGGTTGATCTCTGATTAATAATTTAGATTAATTTGAAAATTTTGGTACTTTAAATTTTTATTTAGTTTAAAATTTCATTTATATCAAACTTACATAGTAATTATAATAAAACATAATATTAAAAATTAAATTAGAGTATAATCGATTATGAATAATGTAAACTTTTTAAAGGAAAATGAAAATAAGATAAAAATATGTAAAAATATGTTTATACTTTTTAATAAATGTGATGTGGGTTGAGACATTATAAATTCATGCAGACAATATTTTTGAATTTTGGATTAAATTTCGTAATTTGCATCTATCTTAGGTTATGAAAATATTAATTTAGTCTCAGTTAAAAAAGGTATGCTAATGGTAGGCCATGGACAAATATGGCTCAAATTGCACCCTTAGCTAAAGTCTCCTTCATCATCAAAGGAAGACCATGAATCAAATAAAAGGCCATTTTTTTGAGATAAATAAAGATTTTTTTATTAATGTTATATATATCGTGACATCTAATATTACATATCAGACATATTCACATTCATGACCCCCACCTTGGAGGGACATCCTATAAATACCCCCGTATACAAGGTAAAAGTTATAAATACTCTGAAACTCAAGAACGAATATTTAACTCCCAAAATAAAAAACACAAGTTCCCAACATTTGAGCTATTAGAAATAAGTCACTGGATTTACTACTAGCACACAAGACGAGTGGCAATAAAGGTCCATTTTAGGTGATCGAGATCCAGCACAATGATCAAGCACAAAAATGGTTGCACTGTCATGAGTCCATCATGTAGATGCAATGATTCACAATAGATGCAACAAAGTTGAATCAGAGATTGGAATGCCAAATTTTTTTTGATTAATATTTTTATACACTGTAACAACTAATATTATAATTGGACTGTTTTAAAACCCTCATACGGTGGAAATAATCATTCCAAAATACTCTCGCTTTCCGAGAGGACATGCAAAACTAACAATTTTTAGAATGACAGATGCAAATATTATCCTCGCATAAGGTGAAGCTTGAACACATGTCCTCTTGCATATAAGCCAATGTTGTAACCATGAAGGCACTGGTGGTAGAATGCCAAAGCCAAATTTTTTTGATCTCTTATATACGAGATGACAACAGATATTGAAATTAAGAATATTTCAAATGCTTACAATATGGAGGAAAATTTCTAAAAATCTCATCACTAAAGGAAAATTAAAACGCCCACAACAACACCCCCACCATGCATACCACTGTACTAAGGTGCTAGTTTCAAAATTTGATTGCTGAACTAAATCAAATTTGATTTCAAAATCAAAGCCTTTGATTGTTTTGGGTTTCGAAATGATTCTTGAACCAGCCATCTATTCAGGCCCACTGCCCACATATGCTGCGGGTATATGCCGCAGAGCCGACAGCGGCTATTTACAGGCACCGCTCGCCAACCCAAGCAACTCGCTGGGCCTACCAATACTGCTACTTTTGCAAGTTAGCGGTAAATAAATACTTTTTTATTTAATAAAAAAAATGTAGAGAAGACTCCATCATGAACCGTTGTTGGTATCTGCTAATCTTCCATTAATGCGATCAGTGAAAATGGAATCCACAGATAAACATTCAAGAAAATGCTTGATTAGACGATGAGTGCCCAAGAAGGTCATGCCCAACTTGCTATTATCACTTTTGATCTGTATCAATGCCAATTATCCGAACCATCAATCGGGCTCACCCAATTCTTCTTAGACCTGTTAAATATGAAAGATAATTACTTGGACCATCAAAATGATAAGTTCAGGTCGAATTTTAGTATCATTTTAGAAAATTAAAATTTCATGATGGGTATTGTTCTTAATCCAGGCGAAGAAAAAGAGGAGTGAATGAGTGATCGGCAGTATTGCGGATTGTCCAGATTGGGTATGCATGCAAATGCTGGCGAATCCAAATGCGCTTAGTTGCATGCGAATGTTTCAATACAGTTAGTCCACAAAACCATTCACATTTTTAATCCCACCATTCCCTCCTCATAGATGCATGCCTAGTAGGAAACCACAACCACCATTTCACCCTAAATCCATCCTTGCAGTCCTCGCTTTATTGTTTGTGGGTGGGGCGAGTGCGGCGGACCCCGAGCTAGTGGACGATTTCGCCGTCCCGGACGGCGTCGATGGGGGGAAGCTGGACGGAACTTTCTTCACATACACGGGCCTGCGAGACGGTGCGGCATCATCAGGCAACACGGTGGGGCGGAAGACGGTGTCGGTCCGCGACTTCCCAGCTCTGAATGGCATGGGGGTGTCGCTGGAGCTGCTGGAGTTCGCCGCGGGGTCAACCAACGTGCCTCACACCCACCCGCGGGGAGCCGAGATCCTGTTCGTGGTGGACGGCATACTCACGGTCGGCACGACGGACAGCAGTGGGAAGGTGTTCAAGAACGTGCTGCAGAAGGGCGATGTGTTCGTCTTCCCCAAGGGCTTGCCTCACTACCAAGCCAACTTCGACAAAAGCAACAAGGCCGTTGCCGTGTCTGCATTCGCCAGCTCCAACGCTGGCACCGTTTCACTGCCGAAGACTCTGTTCAGCTCTAGCGTGCCTAATGAAGTGCTCACCAAGGCCTTCAAGATATCGGCCGACACGGTGCAACAACTGAAGGCTGCCCAGAACTAGACCATTACAGCTTGTTGCAGCGTAAGCGTTGTTGTAGTATGGTAATATATAGTACTATTGCCGGAAGTATCTTATCTATGTCATTTTCTATCTGTCTCTAGTTGCTCGTGTATGATGGAATAAGCAACGGCCGGGTGTCTATCCGGTGTCCATGCAAAAATGTCTAGCTTCTTAGTTTAGTGTGAAATTTAAATACGAATGCTATGCTTTATGAGATATATAAGAGTCAAAGCTTCTATATACATCATTTGCAAAGATGGATGACCATGTTAGTCCAAGTTAAGTAAATATTCCGATTAATTTACTTCAAAAATTCATTTCTAATAATTTTTTTTTGCTTTTACCTTCATGCATTATCTAAGTGTACTTAATAAATAAACTAAATTTTATAATTTTTAGATATATGTATATATATGTTAGATTTTTAAAAATAAGAGTATTTTAATTATATATATAGATGTCTAAAATCTTAAAAAATATATAAATATATTCAAAAATAGTAAAACTTGATTTATACGTTAAATACACTTAAATAAACAATTGTTTGAAGAAATAATAAAAAATATTGTAAAATTTTTTTTAAGATGAGCTAAGCGGAGAATTTACTTAGCCCAGACTAACTTGATCACTCATCTATTTAGATTTGATATTTAAATTAGAAATTTTTATTATATTTATATCAAACTATTTTATAACACGATTTTTATTTTTATGTTATCTCCCATGTAGTTAATTGCATAGTACGACCTGTGTTTTTTTATTATGTTTTTAGAGATGCAACTATGCAAGTTGTACATTATATTCAAAATTGTTTGTTGAGCCTAAATTTAAACTCGATTAAAATCCATTATAGTCTATAATATTAAAAATGAAATTTTAAAGAGCTATAAAATGTAATTATAAAGAACCTCACTACATTTACGTCAATTGTGTACTATATACAAATCCAATTAATATGATTTTTCATATGATGCAAATACCAGTAAAGAAAAATATAATGGATACATTGGATCTAAAACAAAATTGTTAAATAAAAACAAAATTGAAAAAGAATAAAAAATTTCAATTGATTGCATGGTTGCCCCTCCCATGAATGGAAGGTGGACAACCATCATAGAA
>JAXCLR010000001.1:74539662-74564485 GCA_035584095.1 Annona squamosa
CACTTTCTATTGATTTGACAACTTCTACTCCAAAAACTTTTCATCAAAAGTTTTACCTCCAACCAAACACACCCTATATATGTTAATTAACTACGATATATATAAGTTTCACTTTTATTAAACTTTAAATAGTGATTTCATGTAATCTCATTTATTTTTGTTACCTTGATTTTTATAACATCATTTTGATTGTTATGTAAATTCATTACATTCATTATATTTAGAATTATTTTTAATTAAAATACTAACTTTCAAAGCTAAAGATATTATAGATCATACAAATATATTTACACGCAAATTATTCATGTGCTAATATAATAACGTTTAAAAGTTTGTTATATCTATTGATTATTTTAACTTCTATTGGTTTGAAAATAACCTGAATTTCAGCCTGAAATCAAGACCAAAACTAATGTCACATTGTCCGAACCCGACCTAAACCCGGATTCTAATATTTAGATTTAGGTTTACATAAACCAAGTAGGCTTAGGATTTGGGTTCACTCAAACCCAATATAACTCGCTCGAATTGCACCCCTAATACATGCAACTAGTGTCAAACTATATGAGGGTATTTATAATTTCCAAAACTATGCTAGTGTGTGTGTGTGTGTGTATATATATATTTATTATTATGGTCAAAATATAAGTTGTACATTTGCAAATTATCCTAAAATTTTTCATATATAAATTATAAAAAATACTTAAATATGTTTACTGTGAATTAGAATATTACGATAATTTATAGAATTACTTATCTACATAGAATTCATGTTTTTCATAGTTTAAATGTTGAATTAATAGCTTTGAAATATACATATTATTTAATTATTTTCTTATATTAATTTTGTAGCTTTTTAAATGAGTTCATGCACATAATTTTGATTTTATCATCAAGTGGCACCCATTTGCTGTATATATAATTATATAAGCATGTGAAGCACAAGCGATCCCTAAACAGTTACAAAGAAGAAACGTACAGCCACTGCCACAGGCCGACAGGCACTGGGAATCGATCATGTACGTGCCTGGTGGAGCGGTGAGGCATGCAGCCTGGGCGATGCCCGCTGTCCTTGAATTTCTTTGTGCTTGCATACCAGACTTCGATTAATTTTGGATTGAGATGGCAAAAACAACTCCATATATATATATCAACCTGAAATAGAGAAATTCATGGAGACGGTGAGACAGCATTAACAATAACTCAATAATCTACATGTCGACATCTGCAGCAGTGGCGGAACCACGTACAGCTGAATGGAGGAGGCAATTGCCCCTGAATTTTTTTTAAAAAAAAATTGTTGTCCTCCTCAAAAAATTTTAAAATTTTGAAAAATATAGTTTATTATCTCCCCCAGGTTCAAAGGAAGTCCTGAGTCCACCACTGAATTCATAGCCTTGCATTGTGGATTGTTATTATTATGTAGGGCAAATAAGAATAAGCAGCAATACCAATATATGCAGTAGACGCACTTATGGACATTCAACTAGTAATGATGATGGTATGGCAACTATCAGGGGAGTTATTTAACATGAAGTTGGGAAAATATGATTGTATAATATCAATTATAGAAATTAATTTCCATTAAGATACAATTTTGAATTTACAATTCACTCACTATATATGCTTCGCGCTTACGTGTCTAATTGAAATTAATTTTTGGTAACGATCGAGTACTATATATGTTAGCATTCCAAGAATACTTGGATCTACTGGAGTTCCCTCAAAATTTTATAATTATATTATATATCCCTTTTAAATTTCAAAAAAATGTTTCAAAATTTTATTTTTACCTAATTTAGCACTTCGAGTACCAATCTACCTCAATCATTAAAAAATTATCCCCATCAACTAAAGGTCTTAGATCCGGCCGCTCAGTGGTGATAACCTTCGCAACCTAAGGATGTGATGTGGTCTTGAATTTCCCAAAAGTAGTTTGTATTAGTTTTGTCCATCCTGCGATTGGGTATCGTTTGATAGATTTATAATATCAAATGGCTTGATAAGTATATATATAATTTAAAAAGGTCTCAAATCCACGAGCATGTTATATCCATATGATTTACATTTAGCACGTATATACACGGAATACAAACCAACCACTTACACGAAAATCTTTACATCAAATAATATCATGGGTGTCATTAAAATGCTAATAAGTTTAACATTAAAAAGCTTATCATATACAATTGTCGGCCCAAATGGCACAACTATACTGCGTGAAAATTTTCTTGAAAAGATCATTAGAAATATTATACTTCTTTTATGCTACTTTTGGCAAAGATATGGAATTTTTCTGTATTCATTGTCGTCATTTTAACTAGTACCATGATTTTTTTACCTTGTGCAAATATTCATCTATATCCTCCCATAAAAACTTCTGCGTTCCATGTGTTGCGCACTTGGGTCAACAACTACACAGAAAAAGTCGTGATATTTAAGAAAATTTAAAATTTTTATTTTAAATTCGTTTTTCTTTTTGGTCTGAATTAATAGAGTATCCAGGTGTTCACTTTAAATTCGTTTTCAGGTTTTTTTTTTTTTCTGGAAAATTGGTATATGAAAGACTGAAATGGCATATTTGAGAAAAGGAGTGCCGACGAGTTCATGAACATATGAGAAAAAATATTGAAAACATGGCTATAATGAAAAAAATATTGAAAACATGTTGACACAAATGAATCCAAACACCATTGCAGACTTGCAGTACGCCGATATGGAACTCATTACAATGTCGTATTACTCTGTAGTACTTCACACCGCAATAAATTTTATTCTTGTAGCTAATTTTTTGAGCCATATATAACATAAATTTAGCTTTATTAGATATATGTTCGCCACAATTAAGTATTTTACTACGAATATTTTGGTTGCTTTTAAGTGGTGATATTTGACTAAATGTAGTCATGTTTATATTAAATACAGCAAAAAGTGACTTTTAATGTAGCTATTAAAATTTGGATTAAATATTAATCAAATTTTCACTATAATTAGTGTAGAATTTAGCTATAAAGTTGTAAACATGTAGCCACTTATAATAAATTTTGTTGTATCACAAACACAATCAAATTCTAATTGCATAGTCGATGGGAGATTGAAAGGGAAGTATAAGGTTTATATTTCTCTGTTGAGCCGTGATTAAAATATTTAAGTGTTTGACGCATGGTGGTTAGAGTGTAAACAAATAAGGATAGAAGTATGAGTTATGATTTAATGTAAACTTTGCATTGAGTGTCAATATAAAAGCTTGCATAATTTATTTTTATTTTTAAAAAAAAAATTTGCATGCATATGGCACATGAAAAGAGTAATTTTTTTATTAGTATTTATTTGACAGACATCTGGTTGTTACAATCAACAAGCAATCGCATTCACAAAGAAGACAAGAAGCTCTCACTCTACTTAAAAAGACAAAGCTCCTGAAATAATTTTTTTTTTTCTTTTTTCTATGTATGAGACACATTTTGGATTTTACTTTTGTGAAATTTAACAATTTTTGGATGTATTGATATTTTATTTTGATGTTCGAAGATAAGAAAATAGGCGTAGGTACACGCCCCATTTTATTGATGTACAAAAATCAAAATAAAATACCAAATAAATTCAAAATTTGTAATTTTGTTAAATTTCACATGGATAGAGATCTAGTAGAGACTCATAAATTTATTAAAAAATATATTTTCAGCTACCGTTATCAATCGGTCGCCAGACTAAAAATAATGTATGATGGATGACTTCCCAATATGCTTCGGTTACAATCGTGGTTCATGGTTCATAATTCATACGCAGCTACTGAAAAAGTCGTAGCTGGCATTCATTGCTATCTTGAATAAAACAATTCTTTTATCATTTCCAAGTGTATTCATCCAAATCAGCACTAATCCTAGCGTGTACAAATATTCCAAATGCGTATCTTTCTGAGACTGGCTCTGGTTCTTGTCTATGTAGGTAGCGAAAAATTCTGTTTTTTTAGGGCCACTGTCAAGATCTCTTAGCTTGTCCCGAGTCCCAACATGTTATTTTCGTGCCATTAACATTCAAAAGAAGTTTATGATTTTTTTTCTCGTCTAAATTGTACGTAGTACCTTGTCATTAACGAAGGCATAAAAGTGACCTGTACGTCTTGAATCTATTCGATCCTCAAAACAAATCGAACTAATCAAAAAAATGAATCGACAAAATCTATAAGCATTGTAGGCCGATCCTGACAGATTAAGAACCAGAATAATTTGATTTTCCGTGGACCACTTTCCAGTTCTGTGAGTTGGTTATCTCTTTCTGTTGGCCTTTTTCTTTTGCGGGACAATGGATATATCAGAATTGAAGCGATGGTACTGAAGATGCTAAAAGAGCAATTCATAATTATCCCTTTGTTCAATGGTTGTAGAATTTTTTTATTTTTTTATTTTTTTGATTGGTAATGGTTGTAGATTTGTAGCACAGAGAAGTGATGTCAGCTCCATTGCTTTGCCTTTTTGTTATCACTAGCCCACCAGTCTAGATCATGGCTATTATTTGTTGGATGGTTATCATTATTCTATAGATAATTTTACAATTTTTACCATGAAAGTCAAGTCATCAAAAGATACAATTATCTAACTCTGATCTTACGTGCGCATGCACGAAATGCGTTTGAAGTTGATGACATGGGTATTCTTACAAAAGCCACATACGTAAGGGAGGCATTTTTCCAAAATTAACAGTTAAAGCATAAAAATTACAAATCTGCAAAAAGATGAGGGAGGCTTATGTGTATTTGCATGACTTGCATTACAGGCGTATGTATTTGTTCGTGTAAATATGTTAGCTTGGTGCGAGGGCATTATAAAATTAGCATTTGCAACTGTCATTTCTATAAAATGTTGGCCTGTACCTGTAATGAATCACTTGTCATATCCAGGGCCCTAAGGTGTGCATGTCCACACAATAAAAGTAAATATCAACAAATTGGAAGAAATTCTAATGCATTCTCCACCGAAAAAAATCAACAAATTGGAAGAAATTCTAATGCATTCTCCACCGAAAACTACTGCTTCACATTATCAGAAGCCTTGGTCCTACTTAATCAAAGGCGTGCTGAGATAATGATCACCCCTTCAAACATGAGATTCGACACCATTTAGGTTGCTGGTCAGAAAACGATTGAGCATCCTTCTCAACCGCATGAAATCGACGCCAATTAAAGCAATTCAATGCGTCGAAACGTTAAAGGCATTTTTTAGGCATGTGGATTGGAGCTCATCACTTAGCAAGAAATGTAAATGTGTGAGTGCGTGCGTGTGTACAGGAAGTCCGAGGTTCGAAACGGGGCTGTGACCCAAAAAACAAGAGTTGATATAGAAACAAGGTTTTGACATCCAATGTCGACTTCAGCCATCAACTCCCTGACCTATTCAAGCACTGAAGCATAAGCAATATTTGGAAGGGTTTGTCAGGCATTTTTGTTTATGACTTGTTGGGGTGCAACAGATCCCAAAGATGGAAGTGGAAGGGTAAGCGCATGTGCTCACTAATCTGCAAAAGAAAAGGATTTATTTATTTACGTGAAACTATTGAAAACAAAATGCTTACCACGTTCCCTACTCATCCAGGCCTGGCAGGGACTCATCTGCTACTGTGAGCAAGATGTACGTATCTTTTACTTTCGTTTCTCTTTCAAAGTGGTGGTCTCTCTACAAATTAAACCAGCAAAGAATTGCTGACTTCACAGGAACTCACAACAGACGAAACAAAGTCTATAAATAATAGTGACACTAGCAAAATAGCAATAGATTCTTTGGCATTGGCTCAGTCACACCAACAACCTGTTTTCTTACTCCCACTCAGTGCTTAAAGCCATTTAGCTGCGCTATTTGATAAAGAAATATGCTATCTGAGAACAACACAAAATGTAAGAGCAAGTGATACCACCCGGCAACAGTCATCTAATATTAAACAAGATGAACCCTCGGTTTTGGTATTCGTAGGCAGCCGTTTAAAACCACTAGGTTTTAAGGATTAAATTCAAGCTCCACGCTTCCGCACTTATGTTTTCGATCAATCCCTCAAAAGGTTAGTAGTGTCAACTCTAGATAGCATGAATCACACAATCTGCGATAAAATGACCCAAGGAACTACATCTTAAACTGGATATTAGCAAATATCGAAGTGACATAATGTTCTTTAATAGACTATAAGTGGAACAAAGCAATAAACTCTTTATTACAGGCTGAAAAGGCAGTAGAGCACCCATACACACTACACTTACAACGATTTTCTTCCCCTCCCACCTCCCTTTAAAGTAATAATCTCAACAAAATATGTGATAGAAAGACCACAACTTTCGACAAAATGCTGTTTTGGTCTGATGGAATCTGCACTAATAATGCTTCTACCATCTCTCCTTGGAGAAATAGAAAAGATCTATACACCAACTTCCAGATGATGCCTGTCACCAAGTTTGGATGTGCAAATCAGAGTGCGACCATTCAGCTTGATCAGGAGGAAATATGGAAGAGAGAAAGCTGATGGTATTTCCTAGTATTCATAATGGGACTGCAGCTATCAAGTTGCAGTTTTATCGCAACTTACAAGTGACACAATGAAAATTCAAAGGCAGTGCCCTTGGTATGAATGCTAACGAAGAAAGCTTGAAAATGGACGTTCCCACTTATTAGAATAAAATTGAAACTCAATTCAATAGCACATCCAAACATGGATTAATGAATTCTGCTTTCTCTGTTATACCTTTGCTATCTCTATCCTCTCTTACTTCCAAGAGGCTTCAATTAGAACAACAACTCCTCCTTGACAAATTTCCTGTTGTGTCTGTGACATTGATGGTTGTCCCGATGCCTGGGCCAGGTGTGTTGGCTGCCTCCTGTGCAGCCAATGCCTTCTTGCTTATTATGTGATAGATCTCTGTCAGGATGTTCTGAAATGCCTTCTCAACATTGTGTGCTTCTAATGCAGATGTCTCAAGGAATGAAAGCCCCTCTTTCTCAGCCAGAACATTTGCATCTTCCTCTGGAACTGCCCTTAGATGGTTCAGGTCAGACTTATTGCCCGCCATCATGATGACAATATTTGAGTCAGCATGATCCCTCAACTCACGGAGCCACCTCTGTACATTGTCAAACGTCTGCCTCTTTGTAATATCATAGACTAGAAGTGCACCCACAGCACCTCTGTAATAAGCACTGGTAATGGCCCGATACCTCTCCTGTCCCGCGGTATCCCATATCTGAGCTTTAACTGTCTTTCCATCAACCTGTTTTTTAAGGACAAAAGCATCGCTTTAAAAGCTCTATAAATCATGTAGACACCAACAATGCATCCAACCTCAGTCAAAAACGAACCCATCTGGTCATGGTTAATCAACTGCAAGAGATTGATCTAATGATCTAATCAGATTACACTTTAACATCTCTTGATAGGTGTGATCTTAAAAAGTCAAAAACAAACCCGTGCGCTCATGGCTAATCAATCGCAAGAGATTGATCTAATCAGATTACACTTGAACATTTCTTGATGGGTTTAATCTTAAAAATGAACCTCACAACTAAAATATTAAGGTCTCACTTGCAAGTTTCCATAGACCACATTCTCAAACTCAGGTGGTACCTCTCATAAACATGATGGTTTAAACATGTCAGAAGGCAATGGCCCAGGAGGCCAGGACGGTGACAGTGATGTACAAACAAATTGGAGATCCTCATCAAAACATTTTTTAGTTCTTGTAATGTCCAATCGTTATCTTTTCTTGATTTAAGTACTCTCATCACATTTCGTGTGGTCCTGTGTGCATGTGGATGTGGAAGTTAGCAAACTTCCTCTGGAAAACCTGAATGGGCAGTTTGATTTTAGGCGCACATGAAAAAAAATGCAGAGGTAGGAAGGCCAAAATCTCATGCATCTTTGCAATTATTTACATTGATTAACATTGGCACAATCCCATGAATTGAAAAGGGAAAGAAAAAGGCTTTCATGGTTCCTAGAAAGACATGAATAGCAATCAGGAAGATATTTCAAACTTTTTTTTTAAAAAAAAAAAAAGCAATATCAATATATGCACAGCAATTTCAAAAACAACAGCCATGACATCCCAGCAAAATGGAAAAACGTGAGCTAAAATTCAGATCCATGAAATAATGCATCCCATGAATCCAGTTGGTAGCAAAGACATAATAAATACACACATTTTCAAGAAGGAAAAACAACACAATAACAAATTTATATATCTGAAAGTCCAGGATCTACAACTGAACATAATATCAAAACTCCATCTTTTCACATGGTTATGTTATTTATTTACAACATTTTTACTAGATATGCCTGCATAAGCCTATAATTTAATTAAATGCTAACACAGAACACAGTACAGGAACACATGGCAATCAATAACACAACTGGAATAATCTTCCAACAAAAATACAGAGATGTCAGGACAATGGGTTGTGGGCTTAAATTATTGCAGACGAAGAGGGAGAGGGGAAAATACAAATGAAAATTGAGGTCACTGAAGAACGTCCTACCCTAAAAGTCACACCAAAAGACCGGATGAATCCTCATTCTCGCCCATCCTTAATAGTTCAAATGTTTACTTTAGTTGGCAATTGACTGCAGTAGAACAATTACAGAGAACCACATTCATATATACATGACAGAAGCTGGATATATGAGGCTTGACTATTGTGACCCATTAGGACATGACCATTGAAGCCAAACCCAAAGTATAAATTTCTGGTTGACGAAATACAACCCAGTCCGACACCATATGGAAGATAAATCAATCCAATCCTGACAGATTTAAAAGGGCTGGAGAATAACCGCACCTAAAAAGCTCCCCACTTCTAGATGACTCCCTGATTGATTGGTCTTTCTTAGTGCATTTTACCACATGGCAAAAAGGTTAAATTGATCTCTGACACATAGCAACCTCTCTCAAACAAACCAATCTAGAAAGCTGTCTATAGAGCAACATGCCTGAGGGAAAAAAATACATCTCCGAATTATGTAAATTCACAGATATCTACAACTGCATAAAGCCGTGCATCTATAGTTTTGAACACGAAAATCACCACAACCTGCAGACAAATTACTCATGTAAACACAAAATAGCCACCAACAGAACCACAACCGTGCATGCACTGCCCCCATGGGAAAGAGCATGGCTCCCACAATATACGCCGGCAACTGGCATCTCTTCATAAATTAGAAATTCACGCCAGATGCTTGTGTGGAAGCATTGTGGCCATACACAATTATAAGGATGTTCTGTAAACTCTTCCCTTCATTAACATTGTTACATGGAAGTCAGAAAAGAAAATGCAAGGTTCATCCCCACACAAAGTTCATATTTCATTCCCACATCTTCCACCACTTAAATTCAATAATGAATATGATATTCTATATTTTTGCCTGCCCTGAATTATTGCAAAAACATCCAATCAGCAAAACTAGATATGTAGAGAGAAACATGCAAGTTTCAAACTAGTTTACTTTGCTTTAAATCTCTCTCTCGATATTCCCAAATAGACTTGAATAACTCCAGAAGGCTCTAAAGCGCATTTGAAAAATCTGTTATGAAATTCGGCAAACAAATTGATCAATAATTTTGACTGAAGAAGATGGAACGAAGTCCCAGCAGAGGAATCCAAATCAAGGAAGGGCATCTATACTCTCTATTAGATTGCAAATCATACAAATCCTAGCTTTCTTTGGAGTTTGGCTCAACAATGTGCCCCCATGATAATGATAAGGCAGATTATTTGACCCAACGGGAGGAAGTTCCCGAAAAATGTGAGTATTAATCAAGGTTCCAGATTAATGTTCATCCTAACTCAGAAGTCCACGATGGAAGAATAAAAAAATCTCACCAGACAACTGCTTCTACTGACAAATCTTGGTAACAGATAGTGGAAACTGCAATAAGCATGGAAAAGTGGACGCACTGGATTGACAAACCTTGTGGATACTAGAAACTTAATTACGAAATGGCACAAGTTTAGGAAACAATAATGGTCAAAGGACTAGAGCAGAAACGTGTTCTCGATTTATCATAAAACAAGTAGATCATAATTTGCAATTCATTTTGCACCAGCTGTCTTATCTCAGGAACAAAGAGTTAACACAGATGTCATTTTGTAAGTTAAAAAAATAAAATTTGCACGCCAGGAATATTATTACATTTAATACTTTTCTTCTTAAATAGAAAAGGCTCTAAAATCAACATTCCTGCTAAGTTACAAACCAGCCCATTAATTTCTTGGGATTACTTTGTTCAAAAACAGGCATCTTGAGATTTCATATTCTGACTATCTATAAAGAATTATGCAAGAAGATCAAATTCCTGATGATGATGATCCTGCAAAGAACTTGAAAGATTGAGAGAGAACCTTCATCTTCCATAGTATATTAGTATTGAAGAAGAAGCATTGCAAGTCTCACTGAATGTAGCTCAAACATGAAAAAAAAGGAGTCTTGCTCTTCTTTTGGCTGGTTACAGTTGCAAAACTAGATGCAGAGAAGAAGGATGATACAACATTCATCATACTGACTGAAAGCTTATAATCTTAATAGAAATCCTGCCAATGACATTATACAGAATGAACTATATACACTATTCTGTCTTCGTTGTATTCTTTATTTTTAATTTGGTGTTTTGGCAGAAACAACCTGCCTTCAGCTAGAATGAAATAGGACTCCAACATCTAAACATCACAGTAACACTCAGTATCCTGGAACAGAATAGGACCTGACAGTTCTAAGCAAACAGCCATCTGAACAAATGGCCAATCTCAAGTCAGGTAAGCTCATCATTGACAGATGGGTCTCTCACAATCAGATGACTAGCATAGCAGAAATTTAAATAATAACATGAATGGTAAGCTTTCAGCTGCTCAGCGAAATTAGAGTATGGAGCTGACCTGGTGTTCCCTGAGCAAAGAATCACGTACAATTCTTTGCTCGGATTAGGCCAATAATTTAGCGCAACTATCATGCATCAGTTGGCAGATTAAGACAATGCAAGGAAGCAAGAAGAGATGCTTTCAGAAATCAGAATTGAAAAAGCTATTCATCTTTTTCAGGCATTCAGATCCTATTCATCAAATCTAGCGGCAGAATGGCCCATTTAGCTTTGCAATTATTATATACTGGAATGCAAAAAAAAAATTAATGGAAGAACCTTCATGCTCATTCCAAAACAAGAAAGAACATTATTGCTTACAGAGTTGTAAAAAATAGAGAAGTTATCCATCTGATCCCCATGTACAGTTTCAGGGAGCAATGAGGAATTACATGAGATGAATTGGCGATGTTGTGGCTGACGTAAAGGAAGGTATATCATTCTCCCTGACAATTGTTAGATCCAAATGGATAGGAATCATCGACGAAACATATTTTCAAACTAATCTGGTGCCAAGGTACGAATTGTATCACTGTTTCCATTAAAAACAGCCGTTTAGTTCCAGTTGATCAGACGCAAAATATTTGGAATAAAGGATTATGATGGATTATATAAGTTAATGTTGCGTTAACAAACCATTAACCAAGGATAATAAACTGGCCAAGGAATTATTCCCAGTTAACAGAACTGGCTCGACCATGAACCAGGCTTCCGAATGCCCGGCGTGAAATATTAGTCCTATTCTTCTAAATACAGGCTTAACATATGCCCACGCTGTCGTAATGCTGCAAAACCATTTCCTTAAGAGCCGTACATAAATTACCATGAAAGCTTCAAACTTTCCTAACTAAAAATGATTGAATTCCTCAGAAAAATCCAAGAACATGGCAAAACAAGAAAGAACAAAACCGATGAAAGAAATTATCTGACAGAGAAGGCCCAAAAGTATAGAGCGTAACCAACCTGCAGCGTCCTTGTCGCAAATTCGACACCAATTGTTGATTTAGACTCCAAACAAAACTCGTTCCTCGTAAACCTTGAAAGAATATTTGATTTACCCACGCCGGAGTCACCGATCAGAACGATCTTGAAGAGGTAATCGTATTCATTATCCACCCTGTGGGCCATATCTCCTCTTTCTTCTCCTGCCTATCGTCAGATCTTTTCAGGTCCGCCGAAAATAAGAAAAAACGGGGGAAATGCAACAAAATCAAGAATTTCCAAAACGAAGCTGATAAGATGGGAAGGGTGGACGAAAAATGATGAGAATATCCTCACCGCAAAGAGAAGACTAACCTGGATCCTGTCTTTTGTTGGGGATTTGAAGAGAGTATTATCAGATTGGAATCATTTGGTGAGAGAAAGCCCACAGCATTTTCGGAGGGAAAGGAAAGGAAGAGAGAAACGGAAGAACAGACCGGAGGTATTTGAAACGGCTTTGCTTGGAGATGGAATTTATATATGGCGACGGGAAATGCGGGTGTTTTTCAAAGTTATGGTAGATCGCAGGGGAACTGAAAATTTCATACACTTTGCTATTGACGTGGCTCTCCAGTTGATCTGAACCGTTTATTTCATAGAATTGTTTCGTTATCAGTGATGAATTTGTGAATTTAGGGTTAGGGTCCACTTGCAAAGCTGTAAAAAAATAGAAAATTTTAAAATAAATGAAAGAATAATTATGATATGATAAAGATAATGATAATGATTAAATAGAAAAAAAAGGTAAAAATAGATAACATAGTTACACCATTGGATGTAGACCTTATTTGCAGAGCTTCTATTTTTCAGACATTTATATAATTATTTTCTTTTTTAATTATTTTCTACTGTTGTATATATTTAGAGCACATTTGGCAATAGCAAAATTCTTGGGAGAAAATTTATGGGAACAATACAGATTTTGAGACCTAATCATCACCTAAATAATAATTATATTTTTTCACTTTTATCATCGTATTCTAATCATTTTTCCTACCTACTATTTTATATTATACTTTTTTATTTTACCTTTATCCCTATTATTTTCTATCAATTACATAATTCATAATATATTTTTTTCATTCCATGATGTCCCACGGTTTTTTTTCCATTCCACATTTCCAAATAAGCTCTTAGATTTTTTTTCTCTTTAACATAATAATTGTCCTTATCATATCATATTATGCTTTCATTTTCTTCCCCTGCTTTTACGATTTTATCCCAATTTCCCTACTTTTCACATAAAAATAAAATGCGTATGTAGTTAAAACATAAAATCGTATAAAAATTATATCTAATAGAGTGATAGACACTTAAAAACTTTCGAATTAAATGATGAAATTTGATGTAAAAATTCAATGGCTAAGATTGATATGATCAAAATTTTTTAGGTGCGTTGTCCTTCTAATTCTAAGAAATAACTCTTTTCCTGCTTAGATAAGCATTCTGGCTGGCAGTCTGTTTTTTCGAATTTTAACTTTTGAGATACATGGCCCAATAAATGAGATTATGATAAGCAACGTTTATGAAATGCTTTTCTACAATGGATTATGGACCCCCCACGAAGTGAAGACAGCCTGGCCACTGTGAAGAAACGGAGATTGGCCAAGGTTAACGATGATTGATGCGTGCATGCAGTTCAGAATTCTGTTGGTTATTTCTTAGTGTAATAATTATTTATATGATAAAAAACTTATTCGTAACATTAATTCAAGACATTATTTAAAAATTGAAAAAATTACTCTTATATTAATAACATTTGTCTATATTTACTTACAACATTTCAAAATTCATTCTATACTTATAATATTTTACCTTAAATTTCTATCATACTTATATTACCAAAATAACCGCTAACTACTCTATTAAAAAGACGATTTTGTCCCTTCATAACTTTTTAATTTAAATAATTCAACTCTAATATCGCTTAATAAGTATTGATAAGCACTTAAATTTCTATCATACTTATATTACCAAAATAACCGTTAACTACTCTATTAAAAAGATGATTTTATCCCTCCGTAACTTTTAAATTTAAATAATTCAACTCTAATATGGCTTAATAAATATTGATAAGCAACTAATATATGATATCTAGTAATTCAAATATCATATTAGAGGTAAATCATTTTAGTTAAGAAAATTTTGAATGAGAAAAATTATCTTTTCAATGTGGTAATGTTTTGACTAAAAGAGTATGATTGAAATTTATGATAAAGTGGTATAGGTATTGAAAGAATTTTTTAAACATTGTTAAAAATTAAGGATAGTTATAGGTATAGGATGAATTTTTTCTTTAAAAATCACTTGAGATAATCTTTGCATGTTTCATAATGAAATATTTTTAAGCCTCTATTTTGCTTAGATTATAAATTAAGATGATGATTAAAAGAATACTTATCTTTTTTAATCTTATTTACTTCAATTCTTTAAGAATAAATTATATGAGTAAACATCCGGATTGTTTTCTCTTTCAAATAAATAGATGTACGAAAATTTGCAGTATTTTAATATTTTATGAAATGCTCATTTTTCCAAAATATGTACATTAGACAAAAATCGTGTGTTTTAAATAGATAGCAGTACAAAGTAAATCTTTCATTTAAAAGCTTCCAAATGTTAGTTAACCTTTGGTGATTGGTTGACACACTCTAGATGAAATTCTTTTTTAGGGCTACCTGGATTAGGATTCTACTTGATAGAGTCCTCACTCATTTTATAGGGGATTTCTTTAAATGGAAATACAACCATTCTTATTATTTAAAGTCACTTGTTCTACTGAACTATAAAATTTATCTCAATCAAGTTTTGGATTGGTCCAACTTGATTAAAATATATAATTATGTACAAAGTATGAAAATATTGATATACATTTACATATATATTAAAATGCTATAATAACTGATAAAATTATTTATCCATAAGTCAAAATATTTTATGTTTTAGATGTGTTTGGTAATAGGTAAAAACTAAAAAAATGAAAAGATGATGTAATGTGACAAAGTTAATGATTCAAGCTCTGTTTCATAAAATGCAAAAAAGAAACTTTGCACTTCATTCTATACACTTTTATATTATTTTGACATTTTATTTACCTTATTATGCCATTTTTCAATTAACACGTACATTTTAATCAATTTTATATATTTCCATATAATTATCTTATATATTTATATTTATTTTTCTACTCGGTATAATTACTTTAATGTTTCAAATTTTTTCTAATAACATTGTTAGCACTTTTTAGACCCTTTATCAAACAAACCTTAAGACCACAAAAAAAGGACAATCATATGGGAAAATGTAAAAAATATCAAACAGTATAGTTAATAAAGGAGGAAAAGGATGACTATTATACAATTAAAGATAGTAGACCCATGTCAAAATGTGGGTAAAAAGTAACATTTTTTTAAACAAATGAATAAAGCCTTAAAATTTTAGTAAGTGAAGTAAATTTTAGAGCTATTAATTGGGAGAATTTAAGAAGCTTGAATAGAACAGAGAAATGAGATTTAAGATACATAATAGGAATGAGAAAATTTATATTGAAAATTGCATTAAAAATTAAAAAACTTCTTAAGAATGAAAATTTTCACCCAATACAAATCTTCATTCGAGAATCTTATACTCTTATGAATGCCTCTTACATTATCATTGAGGTGGACCATATTTGATCCAAACTAAATAGGTTCATGAGAGTGGAACTCTCCAAATTAATTGTCCCATTGACATCAATGTTCCCAAAATGGGACCGACTAGATAAATTTCATTGTTCGCACCAGTTTTACTTCAAATCGGGTTACATATTAGTACTATGATATAACTCTGATGATTTTTAAAAGGTTGATAATTGATACAAAATTTTATTTATTTATTATATTTAACATTTCTTGTTTATTTGAAAATTTAAATTTGATTCAAATCAAGTATGTGTGTAAGTCGTAGTTTCTTAATATATTTGCATGCAAATTAGAAAAAATAGATTTATTAACATATATATTAGAACATAATAGTACTTTATAAAATTATTTATCTATGTAATAATGATATTTTAGACGGTTTATATATTGACAATACTACAAAAAATTAATATTTAGTATCAAAATATTTATTATATTGATTCTATACATCTATACATAGAGGAGTTTATGCATAGTGAAACTAAATAAGTGAAAGAATTTTTATTAATATAAACGGTACTTATATATTAATTTTACACATGTATGGATAGAATCCATGCATAATGATACGGCTCTTTTATTAATAAAAATGATATTTGAATAAACTTTACAGAAAGGGGTTAATTTGCACTTTATTAATTTTCTTGCATCCACCTCGTTTCCGGGACATGATTACCAAACACTACTTTAGGGTGCGTGTGGTTTAAAGTAAAACTTTTTGATGAAAACTTTTCAAAGTAGAAGTTGTAAGTTAATAGAAAATAATGTGATATGATATGGGTAATAATAAGGTGTAAAGAGAATAAAGTTAAAATAGATAAGATAGTTGTATGTGTATTTATATGAAAATGATTGAAAAGTAGTATTGTTTATGGGTGCGTTTGGCAATCCATAAAAAATGTCAACTTAAAACTTTTTAATCTAAAACTTTTCACTCTCCATCACTATCATATTTTTTAATTATTTTTTCACATTTTCCTATACAACTACCCTACTTTTCAATCATTTCTACACAACTATCCATACAACTAACCTATCTATTTTAATTTTATCTTCTTTACTACTTATCATTACCATTATCATATCACATCATTTGACAACTTTTACTTCTCAAAACTTTTCATCAAAAGTTTTATTCATTATCAAATACACCCAATATAGGAAAATATGAAAAATAATTAAAAAATAAGATAATTACGGAAAATAAAAAGTTTCTTATTGAAAAATTTTTATTGAAATGTTTTTGTGTGTAACCACCCTTGTAGTTCCCAATGGATGCGCAGGTGCGCGTGGCAAGTGTGGCTGACGTTGGAACCCATGCGGGGACAGAGATTTCTACTCGGGCAGGAAAATAAACGGCGTTCTACTTGTTCACGAACCTCATAGTCCCGATCAAAATGCCAACCCTGCCGGACAAATCGCTTTTGCATGCGAAATATCAGTTTCCTCTAAAAAAAGGTCGAGTCAGCAGATTGGAAGGATAGGATCAGTTGCGGCTAAAGAAGATGGAATGCTAATAGATGGAGCAGCTGCACTGGAGGTCATGTAGTTTATCTTCTACGATATGCGCCACTCGTCCCACAATTGCATTTTTCAATTTTCAAGGGCCACTCGTTTAGAACCTGGAAGATAAAAGAAAGAATCGAAATGGTGAACTTGAATTAACTAAAGAGGCATTCAATTAGTTTAATTAGGGCACCGCGGCAACGAAACATGTTGCCACAATGTCAGTGATACACTTGATTTTGGAGTCAACCTTACGAGTGTGTATTTAGATATAAGACGTGCCATTGATGGTTTTTTAATCAATTTTCAGGTAACCATCAACCACTTTTTATTGATAGTATTACTTGCCCATGCAAATTTTCCATATTTTATATTCGTATCCCATTTTGCATGTTCCTCGGTCAAATCAAACACTTATTCGATTTAATATAGCATTCCGACAATATGCTACTTTTTTTTTTTTTTTTTTTATCAGACCAACAATATGTTACTTGGTGATATAGCGTTCCGACAATGAATTCCAATGATTTAACATTAGTAAGAATATAGCATTCCAATAATGAATTCGCGAATTTGATCTATTCTCTTTAAATCGTATGTGATTAAGGATGTAATTGATTTATTCCAAGGGTACCACCTTTTTGTTAATTGGGTAACGGAGGAAAATTTGTTTTCACTTCTCCCGTAACGGCTGATATAATATGATATTTTAATTAGCTAATTATAATATTTTTTCCATTACTACATTTGTATTTAATATTTTATAATTGTTAACACAACTGTCTATCAACTTTATGTCATTACATTGGCAACTGGTAGAAAATAGGCAAAATTTTTCTCACTTTTCCTTCCCATTTTGTAGTTTAATTTGACATTTTAACTATCACTATCTCACTTACTCCAATATTCAAATTATATACAAATACTATATCTTTTCTAGTTTTAGCTATATTATATTATTTTATTTTCTTGCTTTTCAAAATTTGTCTCGTTCTCACCAAATACCTGTTTTAAATAATTACTTATTTTCTTTGTTTTTAATTATTACCTTTAATACACACTCACTTTTTAATTTTTTTTTCAAAAATATTATTGCATTTGTGAGGAATTAATAATAATAAAATAATGACAATAATAATAATAATGGAAAGTGATGGATGCACTTTTTCAGCAATTTTTTTTATTATATTCAAGCTTAAGGATGGGAAGAGGCAATACTCAATCACTATCTTAATAGAGTTCAAACTTTAGGGGATGGCAATACGCTAGCATGAGTTAACAGCAGTTAATGCTCAAATATTCTCTTAACATTTTTTTAAAAACATGATATTTATTAGCCATATCAACTGTTTTTAAAATTAATTTATTTTACTATGTATATAACACTCATTACAATGGTAATCATTATCTTTGTATGGATGCATATATTATTTATTTTTCATATCCTAAAATTTTTTTCCTTTTCTTTTCATCCTTTAAAGTAGTATGAGAAATAACTAAAGAACTCATCTTTTGTTACTTTGTCTAGTAGCAAATTCCATCTTCGACTTTCAGTATTTTTTTCATGCTTATGCATTTTGCTTAAAAATTCCATTCATGCCCATTTTATTATCTGTTAAATAGGCTATTAGCCTTTATATGAAATGATAGAATTGCCTATGTCTTTATTCCTCTCCTAATTTGTAATTCATTGCTTAATTTCCTTTTTATCTTTAAATCATATTTCCAAGTTCTATTCCAATAGAAATTATGGTGGAAAAAGAAATTAGAGAGTAATTGCAAATTAGGATATAAGTAATTTTTTCATTTCATAGATAGGCTAACAACTCGTCGTAACATCATAGCTATAAATGAGATTCAGGCAAGATATATGGCTATACAAGGAAATTTTTAAAAAAATTCCTTGTGCATTTGGATTTAGGTGCAGAATGGTTTCATTCTTATTCATCAAAGTTGTGAATAGATAGACTTGCTCTTTTATCTACTTTGGAATTTCAAATATAGGGTATGTTTATTTATCTATAAAGCTTTAAAAATTAAAAATTTTTATTATTAACAATTATCATATTTTTTAATTATTTTATGTTATCTTCCTTTACAATTAATATATTTATTTTAAATTTATTATTTTTATTTTTCATTATTACTTTTATCATATCATATTATATTATATTATTTTAAAAATTTTTACACGAGAAACTTTTCTCATCCTCCTTCTTTATTACTTTTCGAGCACAACCGTGATATCATTTTTTATTACGACGAGAGCTCGTGCAAAATTGGCGAGCATTGGCTACCCGCAGTGAAAAAGTACGCGACTGTTTCCCTCCAAGTTAAAAGACGGTCAAAAACAGCGCATCTGCCCGAGATGCGAGTAAATTCTAAAAGGTTTCCTCCCAAAATCCAACAAACAGCTGCCGTGGAGCACGTGAGCATTTTTCAACTCTCGCCAGCCGCCCCTCGGGCCTCGCACGACGGAAGAGGATTCGATCGAGGGATAACATCGGTTTCTCAGGGAGACTGGCTTTCCGTCTTCCCCTTTGGTTCTGCAAAGAAAAGGAATATGAAGAAGGAGGATACGGTGAAGCTGATCAGCGCAGAGGGTTTCGAATTCGTGATAGATAAGCAGGCGGCGATGGTTTCCCATACAATCCGCAATATGCTCACCTCCCCAGGCATTTTCTCATTCTTTTTTCTCTGCAAATTATGGCTAGGGTTGGGAGTCTCTCTTTCTGACATTGCTCCAATCTTATTTCGGATGGTTTCAGGCAGCTTTGCGGAGACGCAGCATGGGCAAGTCACATTTCCGGAGATCAGCACCACGATTCTTGAGAAGATCTGCCAATATTTCTATTGGTCGTTGCAATTCGCAAAGTTCGATCTGGATCTCTACTTGTTTAAATTTCTTTTTTCGTCTTTTTCTTTTGTAATTTCGTTCATTTGGTGTTTGTTTTTCTCGTTGAATGCGGTTCTGGTGGCAGAAACGAGGAATTGGTTAAGTCTGCGGATGCTGCTAGGTTTATGGATTTTCTTGTTTTTTGTTCGACCTGCCTTTTTGCTAGTTGGATTACAGGTTTCCTGCGTCTTAAAAATCCATGAAAGCATCTGACATTGATATGTTATGGGAGGAATTAGGTTTTTTGTTTTTTGAATAGGAAATGAGTAGAAGAGTTAGGGATGGGAGTTTGGTACTTATGTCTTTGAGAGGGAGGAAGGGTGTATAATAACGAATTGGAGTTGTAAATGCCTTAGGAAGAGGAACTCAGGGTGCCTTAAAGGTTTCAGAATTATAGATTGCTGTTTTATATGCCTTAGGGTGTCAAGAGCTTAGGAGTCTGTTTGACCCAGTTTTTGTTAGCGGAAATTGCTAAAATTTTGCGCTTTTTAATAATGTTTAGCCTGACTTATCCATTAAACTCGAATTTTTGCATTAGAAAGCCATAAAAGAGCTGTTCAGATAAGCTCTGAATCAGCACATTTTGCTTAATGCACGGCTGTAGGTACTGAACCACAAGGCCAAACAAGCCCTATGATGATTTCAGGAACTTAACAGGCCTTGCTTGTGAATTTAAGATGCCTTTGAGAGAAAGGAAGAGAATAAGCAGTATAGAAATATGGACGATAGCTTAAGGTACCTTAACATTGAATAATGGAGGAGCCTTAAGGTGCTTCATAATGTTTTTTGATTTAGATGAAAGTACAAATAGGGATTTCCACAGTTATTTTCAGTGAATTTATTTGAAGACACCATATAGCATGATCATATTCATTAATCTAGCTATCATGCCTTCTGATTATAGTTTCTCATTGGCATGACTTATATTTCAGTGTAATAATGCATTCATTTCCATCCAGCACGAGGAATTTCCTTTTTTGTGCTTTTCACTAACTGTTAATGTCTCTCTAAGCCATTTTGCGTTTTCCAGTTTGGATTGGGGCAAACTGTCTGCTCTGTTTGATTTCCATAACCCTTGTTAGGTCAAATCCCTTTCCAAAGCTTTATCACGATGCACATTGGTAAACCCTAAAAAGGATAGGATTCTTCATCATTCATTATCATGGATATGCATATTGATGTCAAGCACATTAACATATAATTTATGTTTACTTTGATGTATTCTGTTGAATTGCTGGAACTATTCTAAATAAACATATATTTTTAGTGAGGTAGTATTTCCAATCTTTCTTGTTTGACAATGTATGATAACTTCAATAATAATGTTAATTTTTTTTCTGTCACCCTTATCTGTCCATTTGTTTTTGGTCAAAGCTGGAAAGCACCTACATATTGATAGCTAATTTCAGCAGGGTCATCATCTTTAACTTGGGAACATGAATCTAGCAGTACTTACATAATTATTACGTACCTTGTCATCAAATTTTGAGTGCTGTCATTTGCACTGCAATCCATTTTTTATTTTCAACTTGCAAAATTTGGCTTGCTGTGTGTTCTTTGAACTAAGAGGGGGAAAAAGATTTTCTGGAATTTGTAGGCAATTTTGTTTGATTTCCCTAATTCATATGCTACAGAAGTGGTTATGAAGTTGCCAATTTCCTTATTTGACTAGTGAATCTCAAAAAGTTTCCTATCTTTGAAGTTGTTCGGAGGGCTGTCAGTACTTAATGTAGCTCCATGTGATGTTATTGGTTTTGCAATTTCAATCTGTATATAACGCCGATCATGCAACTAGGGTGAACTTGAGGTGAAGATGAATGGATGGTGCATCTCACATAATCAGCCAACATTCCCATACATCAAATGACACTTTCATTCTCTGGGTTTCTTATTTATGTAGTCGGAAGTTGACCCTGGTCTCTCATTGCAGTGGTAAAGAGACAGAATTCCATATTGAGCCTGAAATGACTTTGGAGTTGATGATGGCTGCCAATTACCTCCATACTTGAGAAGCATACCAGTCCAAGGCATTTTTTGGGCATCATCTTTCTAGTTAAAACTTGTAAGCTATTTGCCTTTTATTGGATTGACATTATATTCTTCTAGTGTGACTACCTTCTTAAATAATTTTTTTAAAATTGTTTTCTATGTTTTGTTAGGTTTACTAGAATGAAGTTGCAGTCTCGAGAAGCTTAACCATGACACTTAATGTTGATTCAGCTTCTGTTTGCTCTGATACACCAAGCTGTATAAGTAGATGTTCCTTTATTATGTGACAAAATCATGATTCGAGGGGACTATTGTAGATAATTGACTATATAGTTCTATATATGTAACATGGCTTTGTAGGTCTGTGAACTCAGTGTTCAGACTTCCAAAATTACTGTCTTATTCTTTTGGTTTGTCTCTGTCTTTTAGTTTTTTCTTGAGCTTCTTCTTCTTCTTCTTCTTTTGATTAGTTTCCTCGAGCTTCTTAAATACTCATTTTATGCCATATGGTGAATGACCTTCCTGAATGGGCTTTCAGCCTTAACACCTTGTGCTTATAGACTCGTTGTTGTGTTGTGATATTGGTTCTGTGAATCTGCCCTGCCTTTTCTTTGCAAGTGTCTATAGGTAATTTGTTCACTGGCCTTTTGTCTTCATGGAGTTGGAAACATAGTTTTTCAAAAGTTTTGTAAGTGGCCTGGAGCATATAGAAGAAAATTTGTATAATGAGCTGTCAGTGCTGCCAGTTGCATAATGTAGAAAGTCTCTTTTGCGATGCTTAGCTCATTTTTCACCTCTTATTAGTCCATGCACTTGGCTTATTCCCTGCCCCACTAATATTTTCAAGAAATTATTGGATTTCAATTGGAAATCATCTGCAGAAGGTAAGTTTGATTATAGTGAATTGTTACGTTGCCCTTTTGAGTATTGGTCTACTGCTGCTTAATTTAGTTGATCTCATCCTCTCTGGTGCCATGGCACATGAAAAGAATAGTTCTGTGATGGAAGCTTTACGTTTCTGCTGATAGACATAGGAAATGGTTTTTAATTTTCATACAATTGGAAGATCCTATTCTATTATATTGAACCACCACATTGAGGGGTTTTGTAGTACATTGTTTTTCTACAGTATGATCCCTAGAATTGGTGGGTCCAGGTGGGATGGCTAAGCCATGGGCTGTCTCTCGACTGACTGACACCCATGGGCTTTCTTTTACGGAGTGGAAAAACTGTTTTCCGTACAACAGTCATGGATTGCCCTTCTCAATTTCAGGAGATGTATGGATATCTGGGACCGGTTTCTTGAGAAATACGGGGCAGACAAAAGGCTCAAGTACTAGGGTTTTCCGTCACAATTTGCAGTTTGCATCTTTGTGGCAATCTGCATGTAATGCAGGGTTATGAGTATAGCATGGATGCGATGAAGGCTTCATCGTCCATTGATGTGAATTTTTTTTGTTATGATAATCATGTGATATGTGAAGTAGGAATATAGTATGAAGAACATGGATGTTGGATGATGATATTTTTGTTATCAAAAGTGGATTTTGGACAAAAGTGTTGTTAAGTCCTGAGAATTTGATCATCATTGGACAATTTCTGCATGGAAATCTCCAGACTGATGAATTTGGAAAATTGATGTGACAATGCGGCACGTGACATCACATGCATTTGGAGTATGCAAGTTGTGTGATGTATTTATTATTATTATTTTTCGAGTTTGTGTTTATAGACAATACATTTGGGTGCTGTGCCTGATGTATGAGGTTGGTAATGCGTATGCAGATAGGTGTGTGGTTAAACAAAAACGATTCTAGTTAAACAGATTTACATAGCTAGACATCACGGGGTCATGGGATCTGGCCAATTTCGTAAATCATCATCGGTAAAATAGAGTGCAACTATAATAGCTTCTGCATAAAGATCTATTATGATCAAAGATGACAATTAAATATGCGTATGAATATATTCCTGAATCGTGATTGTGTTTATTATTCTCATTCAGTGCTAGGAACGTGAAATAGATGATTTTGCCGGATCCATAATGGTGGGATTGCCTAAGCATTTGGAGATGTGGCCATGCTAATTTAAGTTCTTGCATTCGAAGATGGTTGGATTAAAGTTTTTGTTAGAAGAGCTTATAGAATGGATATAAAAGGACACTCTCAAGTGGAATTGTAGTAGTGTGTATTAGAAGCATGGTACGTTAGAAAAGTATAACAAGAGATGATATCTATAAAGTAGGTTTTTTAAAATGAAAAGTATAGGGAAATGATTTTAAAAATTGATGATAATGAGAAAAATAAGCTTAGTAAGGTACTTGACAGCAGTTAAAAGCGTTACATTAATCCCAAAAGATGTCTAAAAGAGTGACTAGTGCGCCCGTTTCCTAATGGGTCCCACTTCTAGGAAACTTCTTTTTTATGTCTCCCTTTATATTTAAAATTTTGATGGTTGATGACAATCATATTTAATATTATTTATATTATTATGGAAATTTTCTTATTTATTTGATTTCCCCGCGTATGAGGCTCATTTATAAATTTGTAAAATCAACGTGGGAAATGATTTCATATAAATTTTCTTACATGAGACTGCTTCTATGTACCTTGGTCACGTGGAGTTGAACTCCTTTCTAATACACATTTGATAAAGTGTACTAAGATGCACTTAAAAGGTGGTGTATTTTTAAGTAGGTTGCGACAAATGGTTTTGTAGCACCTGCCGGGAGCGCTATGATGGGCTAGGAATGGTTTCCCGGGCCTTGGAAAGTTGGGTTGTGTTGAAAAGCAACGTGGGCTTAGTATTTCTGCATCCACATGGGGTAAAACACGTTAGGATTCATGATTTTAAGATAAATCTAGCATATGGGCGTTGTCTCGA
>JAXCLR010000001.1:74681559-74694429 GCA_035584095.1 Annona squamosa
TCATAACAAAGCATTAGTAATAAAATTTTAATATTTTCGTTTACAACTTAACTTTAATAAATATGTGTATCAATCTTTAAAAAATATTGATGTAAATTTTGAATTATAATTAAAAATGTTAAATTGTAAAATAATAATATTCATTCTTGTAAGATCTAAACATTATAGATAATCTATTTTATTTGATTGACGAATATGTGAATGACATAACTTGAACAACGTATATGCAATTAAAAATAAAAATATATCAATATAAATAATTTATAAAGTTAAATGTACATTAGCATAAATCATATTCACATTAATAAGTTACAAAGTTAAGTATATTTACCCAACGCAATAATATTCACATAAGTAAGTCATATAATTTATAAAAAAATAATTTACATCTTACAGATTAGAGCGGGTCAAGGTGGGTTGGGATATGATCGACTACCCCTTTGAGTTAAAACATAGGTCTAAAACAATGACCCATTCCACCCCCATCAAGTCAAAATCCTTATCTTGACCATATGTAAAATCGAGACAAAGCGAGTCACAGATCAACTCGAACCTATTTTCGCCCCTAACCTGGGTACACTTAGCTTTAGTCCACTTGGATGCAAATATTCATTTTTATATATTTTTATTTTTTTATATAACTGTTAATCTAAGTGTATTTGATATTTATATTAATTTTTATTATTTTTAGATATTTATATATATATTTTTTAGATTTTTTTAAAATCAATGACATTTTAATAATTTTAAAATAGTAAAAATTGATGCAAATATTAAATATACTTAAACATCATTTGTGTAAAAAAATTAAAAAATAAGTTAAATACAACGGGTGCACTAGGCCTAAGTGCATCCGGGTGCATTTAGGCATATACATTTTACTTTTATTATTAACAATTTAATTCGTTGCAACCTGCATGGTTACCTTCTGCCAATTCACTTTCTGGTATATCAATGTGATTCCAACGGTCTGCATTAGAGTTCGTTGGCAACTCTATTTCAACAGAATTTCGTTGTAAATAATAAAATTGACTACATATTCATGGGAAGCACTTAGCTACAATTACTTTGATTTCATTGCAATGACATTAACTAGCAAATCTAAAGCTAAATAATTATTTTAATGATATTATTATCAATGATAATAATAAAACGTAAACTTTTTTTCTGATAATAATAAAACGTAAACTTTTTTCCACACTTTTTGTTTCAAGTCTCAGTAAATTTTTGGAAAAATTCCAGAATAAATCCACAAGGTTTGTTTTTAATTCAAATATATACATAAGTTTTAATATATACCTACCTGCTCAAAATCACACTCGTACGGGTTTCAGTTAGCCAAAAATTGTAATGACGAAAGTGCTTATCATCTTCAATGGAGGAGAGGAGTCATCTTCCAACGACCGCTGGTGATGTGAAGAGAAGCTCACATCCAAAAATTCTCGGATATAAGGAAATTGGGAATATTGTTACCAAGTTGGGGGAAATTAATCGACGAAAATAAGATATCCAGAAAACCAATGGCTGCAGGCAATTGATCGGAGAGGTTGGAGAAGATCCGTTATGAAAGCGAACGAGTGGCAGAAATTGCAGCTCCGAGATTATGAGTGATGATGGCTGAAATTTCTCAGTAACCACTGGATTTGCAGATCTAAAATTCCACTATTGCTGTCGGAACCTTGCATCTACCTCGCACAATAGATTTTCCGCAGAAAAAAAGAAAAATCCAAACCCCTTCTTTTTGCATCAGCGATTGGTTCTGAAGTAGTTGCCTGATCCGAACAATTCCGCCATCGACGCTGCCGCCTTCAACGCTTACGGCGAAATCCTGCTCCTCCGACGAGCTCCCTGCCAAGATCCGGCGGCGATTTCCTTGCTTGCTTCATTTCCGACCATCGGGTCTAGGTTCTGACATGGAGAAAATGAGGTACGCCGTTCTTGGCGGAGGCCATCATTTTCATGGCCGCCTGTTGGAGCGGGATTCGAGGAGAGCAGGTCGAGAGGGTGCAAAATTTTGTTTTTCGCGGGTCTTTTGGTAAAAATTTGAGAGAATAAAAATGGTCAAATGAATTAATATAATAAAGGTAATGATAATGAGCAAATAGAATAATGTTAAAATAGATAAACTAGTTGTATGGATAATTGTATAGAAATGATTGAAAAGTAGATTAGTTGTATAGGAAAATGTAAAAAATAATTAAAAAATATGATAATTGTGGAAAGTAAAAAATTTTAGATAAAAAAGATTTAAGTTAACATTTTATCCTTATTGACAAACACATAATCTTGTATTATAAATTAGGTCCATTTACAACCTTCACCCTAAAAAACACCTTATAAATACCCCTCCACATACGGAGACAATGATAAAATTCCACCATTATATCAACTTTAACCGGCGGAAAGAGTCAAAGGTGCAACTTGGTTTAAATTTAGATCTATCTTATTCTCCCTTCTTTTATAAAAGGAGAATTAATATGTAAAAACTTCTTTATGGGCAAGGAGACTCAAATCGGTTATTTATATTAGTATGAGTGTGTTTGAAAAAAAGATGAAACTTTTATATAATTTTTTTTTTATAAAAGTTGTTGAAATAGGTAAAAATGATGCAATATTATATGAGTTAATGATGAGAAAAAGAATAAAATTAAAATAAATATATTAATTGTATAAATAGTTACATAAAAATGATTAAAAAATAAAATAGTTGTATAAAAAATATGAAGAAATAATTAAAAATAGGATAACCGTGAAAATTTAAAAAAATTTATACCATAGATTAAAAAGTTTTGTTTTAAAGAATTTTATATGTGACCAAACATGTCATAATTTAAAAATCATAATTCTAATATAAATTTTATTTAAAAATTTATACCAATATGATAATAATATAGTTTTAAAATACGTTTATTAGATTTACTATGTAATAGCTAAATTAAATAAAAGACATAATATATTTCATAAAAAATGTTAAATATATATTAATAATTTAGGTTAGTTTCGAATATTCAAATTTTAAAATATACTATATCATAATTGCACAGGGTATTTTTTTTACATGAACCTATTTCACCTTAAGAAAATAAAAATTTACACTATTCATATTATCCTATATGAGTTGTCCTTATCTGCTAAGAAGAAATATAGTAAAAAGAGACGTACAGTATTCTTCATTTTTACGTACACGCTCCCACCATGAGAAAAAGCATTATAAGAACAATATTTTGGCCGACAAGTGATGGTTTTAGGTGTGTTTAGTAATGGTTAAAAAATATCAGGTTAAAATTTTTAATATAAATTTTTTCACTTTTTATAACTATGATATTTTTTAATTATTTTTTTATATTTTTTTGTATAATCATTTTATTTTTTAATTATTTTCACATTACTATCCATACGACTAACCTATTTATTTTAACATTATCATTTTTATTTCTCATATTACCCATATCATATTATATAATTTGAAAAGTTTATGAAAATTTTATCCGTTCCAGAATACATCTTTTGTAGATTATCCTACTCATCTCGTCCCATGCTGGTCTCCTGTGCTCATACGCGCGTCCCAGAAACCAGAATTTTTCACACGTGTGATTCATGCCCGTCAACGGCACCGTCCCGAAAGTGGAGCCCACCTTCAAAATCCTACAACCGTTGTAGTAGATGCAGAGAGTGAGCGCAGAAAGGAGGAATCCCAACATATTGCAATCAATGAAGAGAATGCATTGTAATAGCATCAGGATCAGAAATGCAAGTGGAAGCAACATCTAGGCTGAGGCGAATCGTCCATCAGAGAGACACCAAACCGGAAAAACTATTCTCCAGGACCAAGACGATTCTAAGTAGCACTGTTTTAAGAACCGATCGAACCGAACGGTTGGACCGGTAGTACCGTGAATCATTCATATTTCAATTCGCTGGTTTTTTCGGTTTAATTGTGGTTTGACTGTCGGTTTGCACCAGTTGAATTTTTAAATTGGGACCAGTCGCAGACCGGTTCATTATCGGGTTCGGTTTTCAAAGCATTACTATGCCGGTTTGGTTTTCAAAGCATTGCTACTTAGGACCAGTACTTTGGACTATTGAACTGAGGGACTTAAAGGGGTTTAAATCGGACGGTTGAGATTAGAACTACCATGTTCCAGCCTTATGTACGTGTTAGTGGGATGCTTTTGAGGCTGAGCACCATTGAGGGCCTGACACTTGAGAACTAAGCAATTTGAACATGATGTAGAGATACTCCGTCTCAGGATCATACACTGCTTCCCGAGTCCTTCCCTCATATGGTATGATATATGACGTAGATTAGTTTTTTTTTTTTATGGAAATGATGTAGATTAGCTGGTTTGAGGCAATTCAATACAGTAATTCAGATATGCTCGTTGAAGGGACCTGGACCACATAACTCTGGTCACACATCAACTTCTCCTAATTAGGGCCCACCTCCCACTTGCGAGAAGGTTAGGGTGGGCATTTCCCCACTAGATAAGATGCCTTCAAGCATTTTCCAAGCTAACAAAAAGGAAAAAAGTTAGACGCTGTATATTCGAAATCCAAAATAAGAAGTAAGGGTTGCAATATTGCACGCTTATTGGAATTTTTTTTAAATAAATTTGAAGGCCTTATTTAGATATTTCACTATCTGAAATTTGATAATTAAAAAAAATTGTTCGATGTTTTAGTTTTATTTTTGAAAATAAAAAATACATAGATACATGTCTGCCAAGAATCATGTGACATCTGACTTGTTTTGCAAGGATCTATGATGTGTTTCCCGTAACTACCTTTGGAATAGAAGAGCAAATGAGCTTCTCGAATCTTCAAATAACTCAATGTGTAAAGTAGACATGTTGCTTCTCCATATTCTATGTTGTAATCCCTTTGCTGTCCTCACAACATAGGGTGTGTTTGGGATCGTACAAGGAAAAGTAGAAATTTTTTCAAAAATTGTGAGGATGATATGATATGATAAGGCTAAAGTAGGAATTAATAGAACAAAATAAAAAGCGAAAACATTTAAAGTAGATAAAATGATTAGAATGTATGAAAAAATATGATTCTCACTTCCCCTTGCCCATTCGAACTTCTGATTTTGCTTTTCTAAGTTTATTAGGTGCAACCGAGAAAATCGGGTTAATTCCACTTGCTAAGTTCAAAACATTTAATTAACTCATGGAGTCACATCCTATTCAACTAGGTGCCGCTCTTTCTAAGTTTCTTAGAAATAATTAAGAAACTTGAACCATCCAACAAATGAGAAAGCTAAGTCATTCCAACTCATTAAGTTAAACTTACTGAGTTGACTCGTCAAGTCTATCAAACAATGTATATAGTCCCATTCTTTTTAAGTTTCTCACAGACATTTAAAAAATTGAGTAATCGAAATCGTTGAGTCAATACAATTTCATTATTTCTAAATTTCTCATAGATAATTTAAAATGAGTTATTTGACTCATTGAGTCCAAATGTAAATGTGTCAAACCCATTCTATATGATCTCTTTTGTTTAAATTTCTCACATGTAAGTGAGAGAACCAAATCATTCTAATTTGTTTAATCTAATGTACTAAATTAACTTATCAGAGTCTATCTAACCTAGTCAACTTGGTCTCTCTTCTTTTCAGTTTTTCATGAATAATTGAAAAAACTAAGCCATTTATTGAGTCATTGAATCTTAACTAGCTAAATTTATTAAATTTATTCAATACAATCTTGCTTTTTTAAAATTTCTTACAAGTAAATGAGAAATTTTCGTTAATTGGGTAATCCAATCTTGATTGGCTAATTATTTTATATTCACTTCACATGATTTTGTTTTTCCCAAGCTTTTATTGGCAACTAAGAAAGCTTTCTCCTTGAGTCATTAAGCTAACTCAGTAAGTCAACTTCATCACCCATCCTTCTTAAGCTTCCTATAAGCATAAAAAGAGTTGAGTTTATTAATCATCTACTTTCTTGATCTCTTTCAAGTTCAAGTATACAAAAGTCACTTAACAGCCAATCTCTTTTAGGTTACACTACAAATGATCAAAAAATTTCCAAGGCATGTAGTGTTGTCTAGAGTTATGTTCTCTACTTTGCCTTGCAGCTGGAGACACTTTTAATATTAAGTTATAGCAACATTTTCATTGGTTCCAAAGAAGTACAATCCAAATTTAGCTGCTCGTGACTTGGATAGGATGAGGATGTGAGATTAAAAATATTATTGTTTTTTAAATGAAAAAATGGTATAAAAATAAAAAAAATTATGTTGTTATTTTTTAAAGTAAAAAAATACTTTTAAAAAATATGAGCTTTTATCCCATCCTCATTTCATCTTTATCACATCCAAGTTGTAACTAGGTTAGTGCTTCTAAATTGGGAAGTTGTGTTGGACATTATATTTTTTTCCTTTTAGCCAAGTTTTGTTTTTTCATGGTGGGAATATAATTATGATTACACCTAAGAAGGGATGTGGACATGTGATTTTCTAAAAAAATTACAGTATATTTAATTGGGAAGAAAGATAAGATGTGCAATAAGAATGAAATTCACTTGCATTTCAAAACATTCGAACTCTGAACAATTATAAATATATTTTCAAGTAATATTGTATGCGAAGATTTGATAAACTGGTTGGGTAGCTATGCTTGGAGTCTTCGACATCCACACTTGATTGATCTCTCTCTCTCTCAATCAAATGGAAGATGATGTATTGGCGACATCACAATTCACCAGTCCGGAAGACGTCGGTGAACGTCGATCTCAAATTCCGACATGCACAGTTGCACACTACCATTTGCATCCAAATATGGTGGTCTATTCCATATGTATCATTCAAGGATTCCGAAGTAGGCTTTGACAATTCGAAGGACACTGATTTGTAGCTATGTCCTAGAAATGTATTTCGAAAAAAGAAAGGAAAAGAAAAGAAAAGAAAACAGAATATCAGAAGGCGGTTCAATAAAACAAAAACGGTTCTGTTTGTAGAAAGATAATTGGGGCTTTTGTAGGTGTGATTGCAGTCGGTGATGATATACGTATGCTAAGTCCTTTCAACCATTAATCATGGGGAAGAGATGAGATGTGTGGAATTTATTCATGGCATAATCATGTCAAGGTTTGACCGTGGTCTTGATGCTTGTTACATATCAACATCAAAAAGGTATCCTTTAATTCCCACTTGAATTGCATGTTGGCGGACACCTTTCACCGAAAATTTTAATCTTTTTAAAATTTTAATTATATAATTTTAGATTTTCTATCTTAGTCCACCAAAAGTTTGTTTCAAAACCAACAAAATGACTGAACGCAATCTGAAAATGAAAGGAGAGAGGATTGATAAGAGCCTTTTCAACCTTTCAAAACAAACATACCAAAGCCAATGGGGCTGTAACACACGAGTCTCTTTTCAGGGGAAAGGTTCCGACCGTGTGAAAGTTCTCTCTCTCCTAAATATATACAAGTGGGAGTTTAGTCTTGGGTGAGATTAGACAAGAGCTTCTTATCTCCTCAAACAATAGTTAGAAGTTTGTTATTTTCGCTATAAATGAACTGGATCGTAATATCAAATATTGTATTCTGCGATAAATATACTTAAAAATAATGCCAAAAAAAGCCTAACTATTTGACTGTAAATTAATGAGAATTTTGATCTTTACCGACCGGTCGGTAAAATCGGATGTTTTCGACTAGTGCTCGTAACTGTTGGATCGATTGGGCTCATTTTGGGCCGTTGGATGAGACGCCAAAAATGTGGTGTGCGGGGAGAGGAATTAATGCTTTGGAATTTACCACACTGGCCCCTGTTAGGCTGGAATTATTTGCACAGGCCCCTCTCTCATCTCTCTCTCTATGCTATTGTCGTTGCTCCTTCCGGCAACATTGCTCTCACTGTGCTGCTGTCGCTACTCTTTTCGACAACACGTTACAATCGTTCGATCGGACAGGATTAACATCCGCCGTTCAAGCCCTGGAAGGCAAAATTTTATGAAAATTTTGCAAATTGCTCCTTGGCTCAGCTCTCCTCTTGCCTACTTTTGTTCCTCCTCTTCTTCCCTTCTCGCTCGCCCAGGCTCTGCCTCATGTCTGGCTCTCTCTCATGCCTCCCTCCTTCCATCTCCCTCATTGTCGCCCATCTTCAAACTCGTTGACGGCCGTGGCGAACTTTGACGAGGTAAGGATGAACATGCCTAAAGAGGGGACAGAGTACCGACTCACCCTCCATTTTTGCCAACCTAAGTACGCGCTAGCACATAGCAGGATTAGTTGTCGAACTTCTTTAGCCAACCACCATCTTGCACATCCTCTGGAGTTTAAGGACCGCCTGGATTAGGGGATGTTGGAAACAATTGTTGAAAATAAATGAAAAATATCTATAAGCATATGTTTTGATGATTAACAATACAATTTGAGAAAGTTTTAAATACTAATATGTTTTGAGTACTTGTTTTAGTTATAAAATTAAAAAATTTGAAGTAAAGCAAGTCAAGTCGCAAGCCAAGTCGACTCCAACATCGACTTAGGCGAAGTCGATTCCTAAGTTGACCTCAGTAGCGACTTCAAGTGGTATTTTTTAGACAACGTTGAAAATGGAGACAAAGATATGCCGAAGTCGCAGATGAAGTCGACTCCACTTGCGACTTGGGCGAAGTCATAGACCAAGTCGACTCCACATGCGACTTGGGTGAAGTCGCAGGCAAAAGTCGACTCTAGCATCAACTTCAGATGAGCAGTGCAGATTTTCAGAATTTCTAGTCAAAGGCCAAGTCGACTTCAAGATAAACTTGAGTCACATTGAAGATCAAGTCAACTTAAATCTTTCAACTTGGAGAATATGAAGATTAATTCCAAGTCCAAAGCAAACAAGATACATGAATCCAACAAATCGAAATTGGACTTATTCATGCATACAAAGATTCAAATATTTCAAGCTCTAGACTTAAAATTAAAGAGATTTTGTACAAGAGAACTCCAAGTATTGAAAATCAAAAGAAGAACACCTGTGAAGAAGAAGTTAAGCAAGCAAGAAATGATTCAAGGAAGAATTAAGCAGACTTGGCAAGAAAAGGAAGCCAAGTCGCACCCGAAGTCGACTCTAAGATCGACTTGGGGTCAAGTCCCAAACCAAGTCGACCTAGAGGACAGACTTGAAAATTGAAGAACAGCTGAAGTCGCATCCAAAGTCGACTCCAGCATGTGACTTGGGTGAAGTCGCACACGAAGTCGACTCTGCCTATGACTTGGAGGAATAACATTCAAATTTTTGAACGTTAGCACATTTACTACGCGCGAACCACTTCTCCAACATTCAAAATTCTCCCTCCTCTATATATAGATACTGAAGCAAATGTGGAAACATACAAGTAAGAGCTGAAAAAGA
Source organism: Annona squamosa (assembly GCA_035584095.1). Classification (NCBI taxonomy): domain Eukaryota; kingdom Viridiplantae; phylum Streptophyta; class Magnoliopsida; order Magnoliales; family Annonaceae; genus Annona; species Annona squamosa. The sequence goes on from JAXCLR010000001.1 coordinate 74,690,920, forward strand.
GGAAAGAAGTTCTACTAAGAGTTTCAATTCATTTTTCTCTACAATTAAGTAATCTATACACTTTCAAAGGAAGAACAAGCTTCAAAGTTATTGTTTGCTTCAACGCAAAACGATTCGTTGCTTCTACAGATTCTTCCTCGAGCTGGAACTTACTACACAAATCTGTAAAGTGTAGATTTCTTCTATTTCATCTTATTATTTGGTTTTTGGTGCTTGGTTTGATTTTGGTATTTCAAACCAAGCTATAGCAAAATAGCGTTGTGATTGGAGTGGAACTTATCACCTACTTGTGCTATTTGTTGTATACGCCCCTTAGAGCTAGAATCTAGAAGAGAGCGGAGGCTCTGGTTGTATATGCCCCCTAGAGCTAGAATTTAGAAGGGAGTAGAGACTCTAGTTGTATTCGCGGAATACATAGTGGAACTCAAGTCACAAGGGAGTGTGAGCTTAGAAGAGTGGAGTAGGGAAGGTTGCCTGAATCACTATAAATCTTGTCTACTATTTTTCATTTTTGTTTTCATTATCTTAGTGCTTTCCATTTGTTTTATTAAAGGGGATTAAACTAAACAGGGGAAAAGTTAATAATTCAAGTTTTAAATTTTTAAATACCCAATTCACCTCTTCCCTCTTGGGTAATTGTCATCAACTCGGGACCAACAGGGGATTCCATGATGACTATAAAACTAACATAGATTTGACCGGCTATGCTCAAGGAGCCATAGACGAAGGGGAAAGCTAGGAGATGGGCTACAATTTTGTTGCTGGATCAGTGAAAGATTGGGAGTTGATGTTTTTCTGCTATTGAGTCGGTTGATAAAACTCCTCGATTTGGATAGGGACGGCTGCCGGTGATGTGGAGTTCTACTCAATAGATTTTCGAAAGATGCGATGACATGAGATGTGGTGGCCAAATCAAAAGAAGATGATTGGGCAATTGAATTTGGAACCGCTGAAGCAACATTGTAGCTGGTCGAAGATGGTGTGGCTAAAGGTGGAGACAGATAGGACTAAAACCATTTGCAGCAACGATGGAACAATCCAAGGATTCTCTTGTTTCTCAAGGGCAAATGAAGCTTTGAATGATCTGAGTGACCACGAGGGTTCTCCTCTGGAGCAACTAGTTCATGTCATGTGCTGGAGTGTATTGCTGTAATTCAAATGCGAAGTTATCGAGTAAAAATTTTTTTTTGCTTTGATTGATGTTGTCTTTAATGCATTGTCAAACCAAATTGTATATGGTTTTCTTTTTGGTAAAATTTGGAACCATGGCCACCAACGAGTTTGAAGATGGGCAGCAAGAAGCAAGACAAGAGGGAGAAACCGACCGAGCAAGAAGGGAGGAGAGGGAGAAACAAAAGCGTGCAAGAGGGCTGAGCGAAGTCAGCGCTAGGGAGTAATTTGCAAAATTTCTGCAGCATTAAATAATCCTGTCAGCGCTTGAATTCTGCAAATCCATCGAACGGGGGATGTTAATCTCGCCAGATCAAATAGTTGTATGGTGCGGTCGGAAAGGAGCGGTCATAAAAGATCGCTATTCAATTAATGATGGGTGTTTTTGTTATTATTTCTTCCACCATCTATTTTATATTTATAATTTTTATTAATATCTTCATAGCTTGTCACTGTCTCAGCATGACCATAGCATAGTACTTGATGCACGCAGCAATTACACGTAATTAATCATTTGATAACATTGAATGATCATTTGCATTCAGCCAGAAAATGTAATAACTGTTGTCTGGCTGAACAACATTTTTTAAATTTTTTCGAAAATTATATCTATGCAGGTTCTATTTATACCTTCGCTCTTTTCTGTAAAATTTGATACTTTTAAATGTATTTGGTTATTTTTTATTTTTGAAAATGAACAAAATGAGCACGAAAATCATGCGTGTTTGTCAAAATAAAATGCAAAATAAATTTTAAAATTTTCAATTTCATAAACAATGAAGTGGAGTCCACGTACAAATTTAAAAATAAAACCTATGTTGTTTGGCCCGATGTAGTTGCTATGTTTTCCGAACAAATGCTCTTTAATAATATCATCAAAATATGATAAGCACCAAAGAAATTGTTGGGTAGTGGATCATGGTCTTTCCTTCAAAAAAATCTACAATATTTCTATTTTAATTATTATAAATAGGGCATGTTTGTTTTACCATAAAATTTTCAAAGTAAAACTTTTTTTTTTATCTACAAGTACTTTATTTTTCAATTATTTTATAATATTTTTTTATACAACCTTCCTATTTTGTACGTAAAACCATCTTACTTTTTAATCCTTAATTTCTTCACAATTTCTCGTGTAAATACTTACTTTTCGATCATTAATTTTATCATATTACATTATTTTTTCTCGTTTAAAAGTAACTATTTGGTAATGCATGTGTGTAAGATTCTACTAACCAATTATTTAATAATATAATAACCCTATTTTCAAACTTTACACTTCTAATCCAATTATTTTTGTTTTCAACTACCCTGTTTATTTTAACTTTGTCCAAATAATTTAATGTCAATCACATAAATTCTAAAAATATTTCCTTTTTCATTCTACCGATATCAAAATCCCACTAACATCTTCAAAAGCTTTTACACAAACAATTTTTATCACTATAGTTTTATCAGTTCACAAACACACCCATGATAGAATTACAAGTGGACCCAACCGAAACGTTTTTGTTTTCAGATATTGCATCAATGCATCCTTCGTCTTTGTTTTCCACTCCTTTTGTGTGAGGACAAAATAAATCGATAAAACTACTAATATTATAATAGAATGAAAAGATAGATTTGATGTTGATACTATCCCCATCAATGATCATGATCCAATATGAATGGTGCATAAGAGGCAACCCTGTCACACTTACTTACAAGTCCAAGAATCTAGGTTTCAGTCGCATCATTGTTTTCGCATACATTGAGTATCGATTCAATGCTCCCAGCCTCCCACTCTCACAAGACATGGTCTTTTTTATAAAAAAAATTTTAAGTTAGTATAACATGATATCTAATATTTTTTTGAAGTAATATTAGAATTAAGTTCATTCATAAAAGAGAAAATAAGTTTCCATTTATCTTTAGAGAAGATAATAGGCTTTCATTTAATTCTCTTGGAAGAGTATGCTCCTGTAACAATTGTTCGGTTAGCCTCAAAAGGCAATTTTCTAAAATTTTATTTTTTGAGATAGATATGTGTGGGTACAAATATAAATTTTCTATATGTGCTAAATTTTAATTTTTTGAATTTTTTCAGTCATCTGTCGAAATTTGAAAATTCAAAATTTGAAAAAAGGCATATTTTTATTTTTAAATTTTTAAAAATAATATTTTTCGCATATAAAAAGTTCATGCTGCTTAGGCCTATGTACATACATACATTCATATATATATATATATATATATCAATGTTGTCAGAACCGAACTGGTGATTGAACCGGTAAAGGAACTGGTCTGGTTCAAACCGGTTCGAACCGGTGACGTCAGCATGACATATTTATGACATCATAA
>JAXCLR010000001.1:74714310-74735951 GCA_035584095.1 Annona squamosa
TTATTGTGGGAGAGATTAAATTGCTTTTATCTTCCATATCTCATATGTCTATCCACCATGTACTAAGGTCGGGCAATAGTGTTGCCCATTCTTTGGCAGATTTTATATCTCTTTCTTCTGTGGATCAGCTGGTCTGGTAGGAAAATCCCCCCAACCCGTTGTTGCAAATATTTGTACAGACAATTTTTTAGCAATACAATACTCGGATCTTTCTATCCCCCTCCCCTCCTATGTGGTTAGGGGTTCGGGATAGAGTGTTTTCCTTTTCATCAAAGAAAAAAAAATACGTTGCAACGAGTAAAAATATATATATATAAAAAAAAAAGTTTCAACATGTTAGCACGTGCGTCCGAGCTGAAGTGGCGCTAAAGCTTCCCCAGTCCCTCTTTTTTTTATTATTTTTTTATTTTTTGCGCATCAATAGTCCGGCGGCTGCCGACCCCGGGGCGCTGGCCAGCTCCCACCATCCACAAAGAGTACCGGAAATAACCACTGCGTTCGTACGCTGTAGGTGTAGCATTATTAATTAATGCCAATCCGCTTTACTTCAATATCAATACTTTTCTTTGACTTTCTTCTTAGCACAGACTGCACTTTTCTTTTATCACGTAGAATGCTGCTACAATCAACATCCCATGAATAGTGTCCCTTTTCAAAATAACGCATGCTCAACACTCCTGCATGCATGAATGAACCTCTTGACTTTTTTTTTTTTCTTTTTTTGAAAAAAAAATAATTTTATGAGATTACCAGGCTGTTTGCACACATTGACTATTTGTCTATCCATTTTTTTTATTTTAATTAAAGTAGTCGGCATATTTAAGACTCATAATTCTATGTGCTAAATAGACCATCTACCAGCGGGTTCCACTTCCATATGAAGAAGCCCACACTGTGAGACTGATGCCTGGATCCGTGGATCCGAGCCAAGTTCCTAGTCCAAAGGCACGCAATCAAACTCTCAATCTATCAAAACAAACTCTTAGTCTAATGTCATATTGTACAATATTAATTAAAAAAAACAAACAAATTCTCAATCTCAGAGCAATAATACGATTGCATGTTTGTTATTCAAACTTTCATCTGCAGCCAATACCAGTAGTTTTATTAGGGCCCCGTTCAGTAAGAAAGAAGATTCTATGTTTCCTTCTGTATTGATTTTTTTTCTCTTCTTTTATTTTTTACGAGTTCACTTACCTTAAATGACCTAGCAACTGAAAGAAAATCACTTCGAATCCTAAACCTCTCTACCCTAGTATCTTATACACACTCATGTTAGCCACTTAATCATTTAAGTAATAACTTTCTTTATTTTATCTTTGTGTAATAATGTATTTTTGTCATTTTGTAAGGTAGAAAATGATAAAATGACTAAAATATTCCTTTATTTGAAATTTAATATACATATATATATATACATATTCATACAAAATTGTAAAACTTGTTAGACTAGTTAAATACACTGAGGAAAGATGTTTTACGGAAAAAAAAAAAAAAAGTAAAATCACTCACGCAATCGGACGCATGGAATAAACCTCCTTTTTTCTCTCATTTCCAATCCGCCTTTGATTGACATGTTGTGAATGTTATCTATAATCTCAATCTGCAAGCGCTGCTTTTTAGTGGTCTTTTCTTTAAAAAAAAAATTACTTAATTTTATTTACTGTATTTTTAATCGTAAACTTAAATAATCTCTTCTTTTTTGCCTCGATATTTTCTATTTTATTTTTCCCACCTTTCCTCCCTTGATTGTCGACCAGAGCCTTGAGGGTATGTTTGACACGTAAAACACATGCCTGAAATGATATTGGTTATGAGAGTTGAGCTAAGCAAGATAGAAGATAATAAAAGAATGGAAAGAAAACTTAAAATACATAAATAAAATTAACTAAATAGGATATAAAGACATTAAAAATTATTGAAAATATAATTTATGATGGTAAAAAATAACACAAAAGGATCTATGTAGCTTACCTCACATAGGTGGAAACAGCGATGACGATGATGATTTCGAATACATTTGATGTCAATCCAACATAAGAATGGTATAAGCTGTAGCATTCCAACGATTTAACCGATACTGACCAAATATCAACAGTCAAAACACACGAGCAAAAAAAAAAGGCAAAATCGAGAAAACAAAAATCCAAAGACTGAGTTATTTGCTCCCATACATTATTAAGCCTAAGAAGGGTGCACAAAGTACTTCATAGTAAATCATGGAGGCTACCATGATTACTTGATTATATTGCTATTTAAGTCGGCCTAAAAATAAGTTGCGTTTGAGGAGGCTTCAGAGAATTCCAATGGTTTTTTTTTTTTTTTTTTAAAGGTACATTTCAAGTGGGGGATGGTTTAAATTTCCAACCGGGGAGTGAATGTTGAGCTGCTTGCTTTGCGGTTGGGCTGAGGTGGATTCGTAATTTCGCAATTGCAAAAAGCAGGCCAGTGCTTTTTTAGACACCGAACAACTGAGTCATTCGGTGATGGAGGATATGGCACTGCAGCCTGCTGCTCATGTGGGTCGATCACACTCACACTGTAATTATTATCCCCCAAAACTTTCTAAAATTTCTTGTCTAGGATAAGGTCCGCCAGAACTTTCAAGTGAGCATGACATTATGGACTTGGCCTTGCAAGCAGGATGTTTGCCATGGCCAAGGAATAACAATTAGAAAATTTTTCCAGCAGATTCAATGTTGGTAAGAGTTTTAAATGTAATTTTTAGATTCATCCCAATGCTTTGATTCATTGAAGTCAAGTATTGTATTTATTTTCATAAGCTTAATTATGATTAAAAATAGAAACGTTAAATTATATGACTCATAATTTTAAAGCTATTCTTTAGTACCTGTGTTTCCAATCAAAATCAAAATAACGTTCTTCCATCTTGAAGTATTTGAAACTATACCCACATAGTTTTACATAATTACAAATATACCTAATATAGTTTCAAAAATTGTAAATAACCTTACAAGTTTTGACCATAATCACAAATATCACGCCATTATAATGCTTGTTTAGTCACAACATGAGCATATCTGTAAAGATGTGTAAATTACCCTGCAAGTGAGAAAACAAATAGTGTGATTGGTTTTGATCAGTTTAGTAAAACATCCACAAGAAGTTACGTTGAAATTTTCAGTGGAATAATACCACAAAAAGAAATACGTCTCATAAAAAACATACTCTTTGGATATCTTACCTTTAGTAAGCAAGGTGATAAATCAAAGCACCCTAATTGTTGGTAATAAATCAGATCATGAATATTAGGGTATGTCCAACTCTGATCCTTTATTTAAAAAAATTCTATGTAACTATAATTTTCATTTTAGGTCAAAATAAGATTAGTACGAAGCTCGCTTTTTTTTTATGAGTCTTGAGACAAACTTCATATTAGTACCAGGCTGAGCATCAAAATAATAGGTCAGGTTGAAAAAGTCAGTCAAAGTATAATAATTTTAAAAATTTATATAAAATGAACAGGTGAGGCGAGTGACAAGTTGACCCTACTCTATTTTCACCACTAATGAACAGTGGGCGTGGAGGTCAGAGTGTTCTGGTATCTTTGCAGCTACGTAATCAGCTGGCAGCGCTCTGATCACACGCCTCGTGAAAAAGCTGTCGATGGTCAGCCCTGTTAAAAGTCACTTGCAAAATATCAGTTGTGTCCAGCCCACCCCACATGAGAATTCGACATCCGCTGTTTGCGTTAGGAGGACATGAGAAGTATAGGATGTGATGTCCGCGCGCAGAGTAAATGATGAACAGTAATACCACTTCGAATGAAAAAAATAGAAGACAAATCTCGGGTTGCAGCTGTGGAGAGAGAGAAAGATGACATATATTTGAATTAAAAGGTGGAAGTCATAACTTTTGGGCGAATATGTGAATAGAGAATGAAAAAATTAATGTCTCTCGAACCTCGATTAGTGCAAAAGAGGAACAATGTGGAGCGTCAACGTATGGATCAATTTGACTTGCCATGCGAATGTATGATAAATAAGTTGGATATTTGATAGTTTCTGGGTGTGGCAGAAAGAAATTCCTTTTAACCATCCAGAACTTGAAAATTTTTACATTCCAAATAATGTTTTGCTTCATTGAAATCTTTTTGAAATCCACTCATTCCTTGACATAAATTTACATGCAAGGCACGCAGGCCACCCAACGCACCCACCTTGTTCCAGTCCATTTTCATGGAATTAGATGGAGATTCATGATTTTATTCCACTTGATCGACCGAACAGACAAGCCCTAAACTAACCCAGTTATCATGGATGCTGGTTGTTCGGTCAGTCACTCCAGATGCACCAGATAAGGCGTGTTTATTTCAGAAGCATATATCCTTCAAACCAGATTGAAATTAAACGTGAGCTAGTTAGACATACAATGGTCATGCAATCATACTTTCCACTAATCTTGAGTCATTGCCAACTACGAGGGTTCTGAAAGGCAATCCGGATATGTTAAGCAAATGAATGCGGACTAGACTCTGGAGGCAGGATTTCATTCCGTTCATTCCGTGGCCTCTACCACTGCCACATGAGCATTATCATGCTTCATGAAGCAATGAGAGTTGCTGACAGTTCGGTGCAACACATGCACCTTCGGGTACGCCCCACTTAAACTGATCATGGGTTGTTAGCTTACACTGCAGCACTTCCATCAATCAATCAAAAAAAAAAAAGATACATAGGAACGGTTTCTTCGGTTTTGGGATGATTTTTCAGTTTATCATAGTAGAAGCTGAGTGCCTGTGCAACAAGGATCTATTCCTCCTCTCCACCTAATCTGCTCAATGGAATCTTTAATGAGAAAAAAAGCAACTACTACGTATACACATAACCAGCTTCAGCTGCAAACTAAAAAATGATTAGATCCAAACGGTCAATAAAATACCACAACCGAACAAGCCTTAGTAATGTAATGACCCATCATTCTTCAAATCAATCTCTCATGGGAGGACTAGTCAATCCTTTGCTCTTCTCCAAACTCTCCCTGTAAGTTTGAGTAGCGGGGGCTTCTGATATTGCACTGGAAACAGTATCTGATTTCTCCATAAGATTGCTGCCGTTCTTTCTGTTGGCATCGCCACCCAAGTAATCTGTCAAGACTTTCTTCACACCAAACCCACGGTTTGGTGGTTTGTTGTTGATGAATGCTGACCTCTCTACTTTGGCTGGACTAACCAATGGGGCAGGTGAGAAGCTAGGTGTGGTAAAAGCTGTTGTGTAGGGAGTGCTCGAGACAGGCACCGAATACGGAATTGAGACTCTCTTGTGAGCAATTACACTGACCGCAGGAACTGATGAATACTGATCAGAATGTTTTGTCAGATCATCAACATAAAGTAGATCATCAATGCGAGCAACGATGTTAAAAGCCATGCTCTCCAAAACTCTAGAGTAGCTTTCGAGGATGGACTTACCAACATCCTGGACAAGGGAAAAAGAAAATGAAAAAGTCAAGGACATTCATTAGTTACTTTTTTGTTAAGCTACTTTACAGGTGAGAATCTGCAACAATTTACCAGATGCTGACAACTAAAGATGATTGTAGCATTTTCATTTACATCACAACCATATTTTGGCATTCAGGTATATTTCCAAGCATCTAGACAAAGTATAAGAGCAAAGAAGAGATACACAAGTTCTTAAGAGTTTTATCAATAGCAAAATTGCCATGAAAGTTCAGATTGACCCATGCAAGTTGGTTCAATCTTCAAGACATTTCAAAACCTGTCGCAAAGGCCACACTGGAAGTACTTGTGCTTAATGGATGGCAAAGTGGCCAGTGCTGAATCATGAATATCTTATTAGTCGATACAAGGTGATGAACAAAAAACTCCAGGACAAAAAGGAGAATGCTGTTGGAAAATTGCCAAAAATCTAATGTTTGGCTCTTGAAATATTGACATTATGTGCGTTCAACAGACATTAAGCCAACAACTGCTTGCACTAAGAAAAGTATGCTAAATTTCTTAGTTTTCAGAATAAAAGGTTGAGCAAGTAAAACCTTATTGTACTGGATTTTGCTCATGTCCAGTTGTGTTTGTGAAAGACCGGGAAATCTTTGCTTCAAGCATAGCAAGAGGCCTTCAGCTCTATCTGCAAGCATCTCCCTCTTATCCCCATCCATCATAAGCTCTTTGACCATCTCCCACGACGACTTAGAACTAGATCGGTTTGAATTGCTGACAGGTTTGGCAGTTATTCTTCGGCGCCATATATAAATTGAGGCCTCAACACGGTTGGCAATCTCTAGAGCTTGATGTTCAGACGACAAATCAATACAATCCAGAAGGCACTCTGCAGAGAACTGATCTGATGTAATATAGCGGTGAATGACATCACCAAGGCTGGCCCTTCCATTCTGAAAACAGGTTGAACTGAGCATTCAGTTTTTCTTAATCTCAAGTGAATGCAAAATGATGGAACCAAAAGTGTGAAAGTTGTACATCATACTATCAGAAACTGTGACCAGGAACCACCTGCAGTTAGCACATCAAATAAAAACATGTCTGCCTAGCAAATGATGCACACAAAAGTAATCATCCAGTCATCCAGTCAATAATACTAGCAGCAGTTTAAATATCTCCGTGTCCACCAAACCAAAAGTTCAGATAAGTTGACTGATCAAGCAGAAAGAATAAATGAAACAAATGATTAACTATTGCAAAAGCAGCCATTTATATTGTTTGATTTTTTTTTTACCCTGGCCCGCCAAATTGTAGGGCCTCCTATAATCTTAGGTAAGACAGGACAGGAGGCTGACTGACACAAATAGGCACAACGAAATATCTCATAATTGTGAGTTTTGTGAGAACAAGTGACAGGAACTGAGAACAGTGAAGCGAAACAAACCTTTGGAAGACCTTCTAAGTATGATTCAGGAATTTCCATTTCAGCTAAAGCATTGCTGTTGATAGCCATGGCTGCTTTAAGTATCTGGTTTGTGCATTCACGTTTGTGCTGCAGATGCTTCCTGGACTTCTCGCTGAGACCACCAGGTGGAACACGAGGCACTGGTAGCCACCATTTCTCCTCTTGCCGTTGTAGAGGTCTCCGAAAGGAGGCTGAACCATCAGAATCTGGTGCTACAATCCCTTGGTCGACATACCAAAACTCTGAATCGCCAAAACTATCTACTATCTCCTGTTGGAAGTGGAGCTTCTATAAGAAGTAAATTAATCAAGAAAACAGTATGGTGGAAAGAGAAGTACATTTGATGAAGCTTACAAGCAGCATATTGTCTAGTTTGCGCAGGGCAGGGAGATTGATATATAGATCTGACCGAGGTCTGCAAGTCATGACCTGATTCACAGAAACAAGTGAATAGAAATATATTGGAGCACCATTTACTGAAGTTATAATAGTGAACGACACAAAGGCTGTCATTTTGAATTCAATTATTGAAGCATTCAAGAATATAGCATGAACCTGGAATATGGCACTTCAGAAGTTCCAACTGTCCATAAAAATTTATCAAAATCTCCAATAACCATGAATCACAAGCACAAGCAGAACATGTTTAAATGAAAAAACAAATTACATCCTCAAATTAGGTTATTCTATGGTAAAGAAGAAATGGAATTTTTATATGTGTAAAAGCTGCTCTTATGCTGAGGGCTTTGCCTCGATATTTGACTGAAATTGCTTTCTGAATCACAGATTTGAACAAGCAAACAATTTGATAAACAGGACTTCTTGATTTCATCATGTCCAGCCTATTAATAACATGCCACTAATCCATAGCATAATCCAAGCAGTGTTGAGTGTTGAACGTGAACGATTTAGGTGAAAGAAGAAAACAGTTGTCTTCCAGCCATTGAGGGTGAAATCAAAATGACAAATTGAATGGACCTTGTGTTTTCAGCTTTGGAAAATGTAGTTCCTATTATGTAAAAACAACAGGGTTAACTCACCCATTGCCAAAATAAAAATAAGTAATAGCCTTGTAAGATAAATGTAGAGCCCACGATGGAGTTATCTGGTAGAGGAATAAGGGAGCACCGCATAAGCCATTCTGAACCACCAAAATCAGTAGATGGATGACAGTCTAGTTCAACATCTAGGCTTTCCTGATTTCTATAACATCGTCACAAATGGACATGAATTTTATCCCACATTTGATTTCCTACACTGTGCGGCATTTCCGGAGAGATGACATATATTTATGAACTGAGTATACCGTTGTTTGCAGGATCAGTACTTAAAATCCATGAATACACTTGTACAGATTCAAATCAGAGGTGAAATTTAGAGTGCAATGAGAAATACCTCAAGCTTGGTTCCATCTGGAAAGGTCTGCCAAGATGGTATCAACTCAACAATGTGGTCACTGACGCAAAGAAGCCACTCCATCTCTCTTCGCCACATTGATTTCTTTTCAGCTGGTAAAGGTTCCAATCTCCAAAGTTGCCCAAAAAGAGTAGCTGCAAAGGCGTTTGAAAAATTAAAAAGACTACCAAAAAGAATCCAAAGACGAAGAATCTTCAATGCAACATGAAACCAACTTTAACATCGACAGAAGAAAAAAATAAAATGAAAAACACCATACAACATCAGACGAAATGCATACCACATAGGTTTGTAATTGCATTGGATATCGCCAGTGCCGTGCATACGCCTTTTCCATAGCCTGACATGTCTTCTCCAAGCAACAATTTGGAGAACCTCTCCTTCATCATTTCAACCTCTACTAAGAGCAAAAACAAAAATCAAACACCAAAAGGATTTTCCAAAAATATATATATATATATCAAAAAAAAAAAAAAAAATCGATGAAGGAAAGACAATCACTTGTACCACAGACCTGAAACTTTTGATCCATGGCCGCCGATGTTCCCACAAGCCAATTGACTATTGTCCTCGCCATCCTCCAAGCAATCCTGTGCCTCTGCCTTTCTCGCCGGCCGCCCCATTGACGGCGGAGACGATGAAGATGACTCTTCCGAGCTGCTCCGGCTCCTCTCCTCAGTCGACGTCACAGTTTCCGAGCTGGAACTGCTGTCCCGGCACTCCTCGATCGATTCTCCAGCAACACCCTCGTTTTGGACGCCATTCGACACAAACCCAACTCCCATTTCTCCAACAGCATCATCCTTCTCTACCATCCCCTCCATTGCAACCTCCACGTCCCCTGCCGCCCCCATGGGACCACAAGAACACCCAAAACAGAGCCTTTCCTCACAAACAGCGAGCACGCAAGCCTACTCAAACCAGAACCATCTGAAAAGCTAGCTCTACCATACCAAACTCTTGCAGATTTATACACCCAAAAGGCCAAAACAGAAAAGGGGCTCGACAATCTACTCGAAGATGATATCCATTTTAGCGGCTGCTCCGTTTCCGCATTTCTTGAAGAAGCAAGTGAGGCTCTATCCATTCAATTCAGCCGCCATTTTCAGGGAGGAGACGGAATGGGAATTTGGTGCTGGTAAGGCGTGTTCGAAAGTTGCGTTTGCTTGCTGGGGTCATGATATTTATATGGAGAGATTGAAATTGGCCATGATTACAAGAGCTTGCTCAAACACATGATTTCCGAGCTTGCTTTTTAGCCGTCTCTCTCTCTCTCTCTCTCTCTCTCTCTCTCTCTCTCTCTTTCCTTGGTTTGATGGCTTTCATGAGAAAGAGCAGAGGGCAAAGACGCTCGCAGTGTGCTCGGATGATAAATGCCTGGAAGAATGCAATCCGTTTGAAATATAATCGTAAAATATTGGAGGGTGGTGGAAGTGCTGGGAGGGGACGGAAACTCCGAGAACCGGAATGACGAAAATGCCCCTTTTTTAGGTCGTCCCGGGGTTGTTCGCATATCGAATTCCACGAGTTAGAGCTTAATTTTCATTTTAATTCATTTAAAATATTTTAATCTTAATCTATTCGTTAATTTATTTTAAAAACTTTAACTTTAATTTATATACAACTCATTTAATAAATAGATTAACATATTATTAACAGATTGTACAAGAGATGAACTAAAAATCTAAATTCTATTACATTATGATTTTGCTGAAAGTGACGATAGGGTATTTTCAGCATAGAAAAAATAAAAATAAGATAATAATAGAAAAATAAAATTTAAATAACATTAAAAAATGAAAATTAAATAACGAAAAGACTCAGAAAAAAATAACCAAGAAATTTGTATTTATATATATAATTTTAATAAATTAAACCAGTTAAATGAATGAATTGAACTAGTTAAACGGTTTGAACTAGTTAAATAAGATAAATAAATTACTAAATAGGTTGTGGATTATAATCTATTTATTTAAAAATTTCAGCACAAATTTATTTATGAACAGGCGAGTTTGCGAATTTACTGTCTGTTAACACGCTACCGTTCTAACTTCTAAGGTGAAGTGGGGTCCGTCGGAAATCCCTCGGTTCCTTAGAAAATTGACGAAATTACCCTTCAAGGACCATCTCCTCCCCTGATTCGTAGACCGAGGTACATAGTCTGGCCGTTCTGGTATAACGGCACCTGGAGTCCTGGACCCGCCAACAAAAACCACTGTAGCGGCCAGATTTTTTATACAAAAAACGTGCTTTTGGTGTAGAATTTTTAATTACGTGTTGTGGTTTGACAGTGATTTTTTTGGTAGGTAATACTGTGATGGCAAACCTTAAACCTGAAAATTTTAAGGATGGTATTACATTTTAAATTTCGTAATTTAATAATAAATTATTATTATTTTGCCAGTAAGCTTGCCTGTTTTACTTTTCTGATATGCTCTTTCCTATTATTTGTTCTTTTCTTATTGCAAACATCCACGCGGCATTAGTGGAATTATTGTCCACGGTAGCTCATTTCATAGATTTTCAGTTGCTTCGTAATTACTTTCTTGTAGTTATTATCTTTTATTTTTCACTCAAAAATTTTGATCTATCTATTGTTATTGTTATTTTATTTTTGAACGTTGTATGTCTATTTATTATATCAGTTATTTGCTTGCATTCCTTATTTAAAATCTTACTTCTTTGGAATCTTTTCCTTCTAAATTCCTCTAAAACTCATTTCAATATATATGTGTACATATATATATATATATACACACCTATTTTATCTCTAGTTATGGACATATTTATGTTTTTAAAAATAGTAGTTACCCTACTTGCAAATTTGTTGAAAATTAGGAAGATCTCAATTTCAGTGATCATATGCGAGATGGGCATACAAGTATTGTTTTTTATTTGCTATTGTATGAATAAAATTGCTTGCCTTTACTAGAAATGAAATTTGAAAGATTAACAAAAATATGTATCATTAATTAGAAATTGCTATCATGATCTAAAGCACAGATCGAATGTTTGCATTAGAAATTTGAATAGTACTTATAATTATATATATAGTTTTTTTATAATATATATAATTGCACATAGTTAGATATAAAACATTTGGCCTACTCAAAAAAATAAAAAATAAAAAAAAATTGAAGCATGCATGCATGCATGCATCAGAGCATTTTATTGCCGTATTTTTTTGACATATGTATTAAGGAAAACATAGGGAGAAATAAGCTTCTTGAAATGTTGCCTTTGTCCATTGCCGAAGAATCATGCATGAAGAGACAAAAGAAAAGGCCTTCAGGTGGGGGGAGTCATTCCATCATCCTAATTCTCAGGTTGAAGCAAGGTCCAATTCAACTTCGACATTGATTTACTTGGACATGATATTATTAGGACGTGATGAACGGAACCAGAACCTAATTAAAGCTGCCAACTAAAATCTGATATATAATAAATGACATCATTAACGCACGGCCATTGAATTTACTCGGCGGAAATAATGTTTTAAATTTGAATTTTCTCATCATTACTTTTGGGGGTGGCAAGGCTATTATCTTTACCCAATCAGCCAACTGTTGTTCATCTACGCGACTTATAATGCATAGTTAACCCATGCAAATTTTAGGCATGGTTTTCGAATTGGATTTTATTGCACCATCCTCTAAATTTTTTTTCCCTAAAATTTTGCCTCAAAGGTCGATAGATTTGTCCAAGGAAGGCTTTTCAACTGAAAACAGCTGTTGAAATTAATACTGGAATCTTTCGAGCTCAATTAATATGACTGCTACGTTGCCATTGGCAACTTCGATATTGACTGTCAGATTCATTGCCGATACATGCCTAGTAAACCGTCCAAATAATGATTAATACGTCACTTGACCTATTTTTTGAAAGTTACGATTCACTAATTTTGGAGCAAAACCCAAGTCTGTCTGTTTTCGTTATTAAGTTTTACTTTGGGTTGAAGTTTGTAACTTTGTTTGGGATATGAATGAAGTAATACACCTACTAAAATGATTAATTATTTGGGATTGCTTTGACAACGAAAACAACATCGATCCTCAGACGTGAATAACTCGATCATTCGACCACATATGTGCATTAACAAATTCATGATCCACATTATACTTTGGCTTCCACCCTTTATAAAAACACCTGATGTTCGCTTTATGTTTCCATAACCGTAGCCCATTCAAATTTGTTCTCAACAGCAAATCAAAGCTAGTAGCTCATTTAAATTTATTCTCAACAACAAATCACATCGTATCTAGATAACAACATCATGATTTGATTTCAAACCATGTATTAAATAAATAAATAATAAAATAATTTTATACAAAATAGAAAAGTCCAAGTGAACTATGCGGACAAACCATCATGATTTGATTTCAAACCATGTATTACATAAATAAATAATAAAATAATTTTATACAAAATAGAAAAGTCCAAGTGAACTATGCGGACAAACCATCACAGTTGAGGCTTAACACTTCCGCTTTAACTCATGCATGGTCGCAGTATCATCACAAAAATGAGGCCCCGACCCTTGAATTTGTTACAGCACTAGCCCAATGCACGTAGGCCATACATCCAATCGTCTGTTTCAAACATAACCCTTACGAAGGCCATGCATAGCCACATGGATAAAACTCAGAGTTCTTACGCCATTTGAGACATCGCTTAGTCGCTCCTCTGAAATCTCATTGGCAAAAGGTGGCGCATACCAGCAAAGTTGTTACTTTGATCTCCTAATTTGTTGAGAACGTTTATGTTAATTCAGTTTTTTATCGAATCCTATAATGATATCTCTCTTAAGTCCACCTCTACTTGTAAAGCCCCAAACCTTCTAAATTCTTGTTCCTTTACCTTGCTATTTTGGTCTCAACCATTAGCTTCTTTCTAATAGCTAAGTTGCTTAACAATTAACGTCCTTCATATGACATGAATGCAATCTTTCAACAAACTAAAATGAACTATGCTTAAAAAATTAACCCTCACTCTCGTAATTACATCACGAAAGTTATTACCTCATTTCCAGCCATATCTAATTAAGATTCTGGTAAATTATCCATTTAAACATTTTTCTAGTGACCCGAGGCCAATAAAATAAATTCTAAAATTAGGATAATTTGAAATAAATATGTCCTTAGGAGGTGAAGACCATGATTAGAATATTATCCTTGATGATTTTATTGAGGAGTTCACCATTGCAGTTAAGTGAACCCTCTATATTGACAGCTTTTCCTACCACACTATTGATAATGCTAGAATATTCATTGATACTACTAAGAGTTTGCTACTAGGGGGATGTTTGGGAATGTAAAAGTTGTGGAAAATGTGGTATTTTGTGGGAATAGAAAATGGAATATTTTGAAAATTGTATGATTGATATGAAATGATAAGGGTAAAGTTGGAATATATAGGTTGGTTGGAAGGTAGTTGATAGAGAAAATGATTAAAATATAGGGGTAAAAGTGGAAAAATATGATGATTGATTGATTAATGAAGTACCTCGAAACCCGTGCTCCCATTACTTCCCTCCCACATTTCCCACATCCCTTTACCAAACGTCCCCTAGGTTTGGCTTCTTGATAACAAACAATATTATCAAATACATGCTATCAAAAAAATTATTGTTAAATACATAACTTTCTTATCGTGTCTTCAAATGTGCAACTACTAGGAAGCTACATGGGTTGTTGCGCACTTCGACTCATTATTTGGCAAGTTTTACAATGAATATAAAGGAAAGATATATTCATGGACAAATTATACATACTCCTTATGAACAAATTACATATATGCTCATGACATATATACTCATGAATTTTACTTTTAATTTTAATTGTACTCACGAATTTTCAAAAAATTTTAATATTCTCATGTATTTTACCCAAAATCCTACTTACACTTATGTCATTAGTGATCTGTTAAAAGCGTTATTAGCATTCTTGTGAAGTAACAAATATGCTCAAGCTCTAATATAACTTAAGGTTAATTTACTCAAAGCTAAAAATTTATTTTTAAATAATATGATTTTATATTTATAAAAATACTAAAAATTCATCTGAATTTCAATTTTTAGCTATAAAATCATAAATAGGGATAATTATTTTCATCATTTTCCAAAGATGCTAAAGGCTTATTTAATGAATTTCTACAGATATGGGTATAAATGAAATTTTAGATAAAATATGTAAATATATTCAAAAATTTTAAAAATTTAGAAATGTAAGTTAAGGATAAAATTGTGAGTATACATGGAATTTGCCGTATAATTATTCAGTAGCTTTCTCTTGCAAAAAAAGGACATGAGCAAATTGGACGAGATCAAACTTGTACACTACATTATCAGTAATGTTGAGGACGACCCAATCAAATTCACTCTCCACAGCGAATATAACAAAGTTATTTAGAAATATCAATGCGAGGCTAAATTGATAAGATATACGAAATATTTTCACTTTTATGCATATTTTGATATAATTTAATATCGTAATTACCTAACTAATTTACTTTTTCTATTATTATCTTTATGTTCCAATCGTTTTTTATATTTTTTTTTAAACAATCATCCTTCTATTTTATTTTTATTTTTCTTACTCCTAATTATTACCTTTATTATATTATTCAAACTCTTTTTTTAAAAAAATTCCAATTCTCACTTTTCAAATTTTGGTGACCCTCCAAAATGTGAAAATTAGTGTATTTTTGTAGTTCTCCCCCCCCCCCAACCCAACATGGCCAAAGAGGCTTGAGCGGAAGATTCACGTGTACGTTGCCCATTCTTAATGCAATCAATGCAGGTAGCGGTGGAGAACTTGAGTTACAAGCTTGTTGCCCCGCCTCGTAGTTTTAAGTTTTAACAGTTTCGAATGGGCGGCGTTTTGCTTAGGGCTGGGAATCAAGGCAGGTCGGGACGGGTCAGTGGGTGTTCAACCCTGATCCTACTTTTCAAAAATTTTATTTGTCCTTTATTTTTATACCGGGTCGGGACAAGGTCGGTTTGACCCTTACTTATTTCTACTAGGTCTCAGGACAAAAATCAGATTGATATCGGGTCAACAGGTGAGGTAAAAACAGCGGGTCAAGTAAAAAGTTTTTAAAAATTTATGAACCTATCAAGTATAAAGACAAATTTATATTAGATTTAACTACTATATGCTTAAATCTATTACTAGTCAGTCGAAGTAAAATATAAATAATTAAATAAAATATGAATATTAGCATTGAATGAGTTTTTTTAATGTGAAAGATAAGAAAATGGGTCAGCATCTAGGTCCGCCCTGACCCGCCCCGTCATCTTTTAAAAACCAAAATTCGACCTGCCCCGCCCCGACGCGCCATTCTTAGAAATGTAAAAAAATTCGACCCGCCCCACACTGCTGGGTACGTAATCCCGACCCGCCCTGGTATTAAATAGGGTCGGGGCGAGGTGGGTCACAGGTCGACCCGTCCCAATTCCCACCCCTAAATTTGCCCACACTTAAGGCCTTCCGTTCTATATTTCCATCCCTTTCTCGCGCACCTGCTGAAGCAACAACCCTCTAAATTGTTTGTTTCCTTGGTCAAATCTCAGCCATTCGGGCTTCCTTAAAAGCACAAAAGCCCATCGCATAGCTCAAAATGTGAATCCTTCGGTGGACAATAAACATGCACTGATTAGGTTAAGTTCGTTAGGAATTTAAATCCATTAAACGGTTCTGATTGGACCTTTTGCACGTGTCGCAGAAAATTTATTTTTTTTATATTCTAAAAGATACAAGAATGTTGGATTAAATTTGTATTACCATTCACAGTACAACTTTTCAATTTCCAATATAACTTTTTCAATTTTAAATATAACTTTACTCATTCTCTGTAAAACTTTATTTATTTCCAATTCACATTATTATATTCTCATTCTAGATACAAATTCGATTTAAAAATCTTGTATCATTTATAGTTTTGCCCCTATTGCAACTTTATCCACCTCTACCGAAAAGAAGGATTTGGGGCAAAAGTGAAACATTCCATGCTCACGCCACTGGGCACTGTGTTACAATTGGCTTTGCTAGCATATGAAAATGGAGGTTGATAGATATTCTAGCCATGATGATAGTTGAAATGCCGATCCAGCACACTATTGAAATATATAATGAGGGTGACCAAATGCACCCGAGTGCATTTCACCTATTTAGTTTTTTTTTTTTGAAAATTTTTTATACGACTGTTAATCTAGGTGTATTTAATATATATAACAATTTTTTACTATTTTTAGATACTTTTAAATATTTATTTTTGATTTTTTAAAAAATTTTAAAAATACATTTTTGCATCCAGGTGTACTGTATCACATCCCAATATATAATTTAAAAAAAACCTTTCGTTGTATATAACTCTTTCCATTTTTAAGATGCTATATAGAAGTGAGGCAATATAATCTCCTCAATTTTTAAGATGTTATGGATTGATTTAAAATCTAATTTATTTATTATATTTAATATCATTTATTTATTAATAAAATCAAATTTCATTCAAATTAAATATATGTCTATAGGCCAAAATTTGTCCAAAATATAATATTTATGTGTAAATTAGAAAAATATTTAAATCCATTTACATACATATTAAAATATAATAAACTTTATATATTCATGTATTCATGTAATAATAATATTTTAAATAATTTAGATGTTGAGAATATTACTTCAAATTTATTTTTTAGTATTAAGTTATTTTATTATATTGATTTTAAACATTTATAGATGGAGCCCGGATAAATATTAAACAAATGATAAGTTCTTCATAATAATATAGATGATGTTAAATGCAATAAATTGAGTGAATTTTCATCAACCGTCAGGATTATAATAATGAAAGAGGTTACATAAAAAAAGGAAGATTTATAGAAATAAACTTAATAAAAACGAAAAAAAGTCATGCTTGGTGTATGACGCAACAACTTGAAGTTCAAAATCTTCAGATGATCTCGACTCTAATTCATCAAATTCTTTTTTTAGGATAATATAGTCAAACTTTTTTTTTGATGAATGAAAACAACCTATCTCACTACCCTAAAAATCATCTAGTGAGGAGGGATAGGACGATCCGAGATTTGTTTTCACAAAATTGTCTATACAAATTTTTTGCTGAATGGCTTGAGGGGGGATGCCCCACTAGACTTGTTGATCCACAGAAGAAACAGAAAGGGAATCAGCTAAAGCATGTGCCGTGGCATTTCCTTGCCTAAGAACATGATGAGTTGTGACATGGGTGGAATGTGAGAGAATAGACTTAATCTTGTCAACCACAACACCAACAGGAGAGGAGATGAGATCATTTGAGAGTAGAAAGTTGATCAGGAGGAGCGAATCGGACTCAATTTGGAGTTTATCTAAGTTAAGCTCCTGTCTCCAGCTTACCCCAAGGAGGAAGGCGTGTGCTTCCATATTCAAAGGCTCCATAAGGCCACATCTTCGTCATCCTTTTGCAGCGACAAAAGAACCCTCCGAGTCCCTGAGAACGGCCGCAAAGCCCATAGATGCATTACGATGGAGAATCCGAGCATCAACATGAAATTTAAGAAACCCCTCCGGAGGTCTCGACCATCTGGGGATCACAAACTTTTTTGGTTCTACGCGCTAATAGTCTAATCGACAAAATGTACATCAATGTCTCACATTAAATAATTGAAACAAAATCCTAGCCCTGGCTTTTCTATCCATGAAATGGAGCCACTGACATGACATCCTGTTGTTATCATCCATGAGTCGGCTAAAACAGTGAAGCCATAAGTCAGGCATCAAAGAAAAGTTGTGTTTAGAAAATAATAAAACTTTGAAAAAAAATTTTAAGTATAAAGTTTTTAAAATAATATAATATAATACGGCCATAAGAGTAATTAATAAGAATAAAGATAGTAAAGTCAAAATAAATAGATTAATTATATAGATAATTTATAGAAATAATTGAAAAGTACAATAATTTATATAAGATTATATGAAGAAATAATTAAAAAACATAATAGTTGCATAAAGTAAAGTCTTAAATAAAAAAGTTTTATCAAGAAAGGAACACACCCTAATATCAATCCAATCCGACCAGATGACGGGTCAGATCTTGGTCGTTTAACAAAACACTTTTCAAATGATATTTTCCAATGAAAGTCAATCGCCCAAAACAAGAACAGGTCATAATTCATATCAATAGACAAATTTGAATTATTTCGATTATCGCCGGTTAGATGCCATCGATCCGACTGTACCGAACGTAAACAACAAACAATTGATCAACTAAACGGCCGAGATATTCCGGCCAAAGTAGGGCGCCACGTGGCTAGCATCGGTGGTTCGATCGGTCATGCTCCAAGCCCAACAAACCCATCATTATCCATCGGAAACAAAAAAAAAAATCCTGATCGTCCCAATCAGCGTGCTCCCAGGGACACGGACCCACAATATTTTTCTGATGCCACGTGGGTTAGTAATTTGCGTCTTCTAGGTCAGCCAAACTCCACTGCCACAGGAGAAATTATTTCCCACTAATTTCAACAAATCTGGGATGATAATGACTACGACTTCCAAGTAGAGTTGTTGGACTTTCACAAATCACCAACATCCACACTCCATTTGCAGCCGAGCCCCACCAATCGTAAACGGAACGACCGTTTGTAAGGATTCCCCCGTCAGGGCGCTTGTAAAAAATCTGGACCGTCCAAACTATTTTTTAGCCTTTCAATTTTTATCTAAGAAACTTACCAAGATTAATAGAGATTTCCTTACATTAATTAGATATTTGCATGATTTCTACTAGCAGCATTGCCTGCAAGATGGACGGCCCTGACTGGTATAGTTTTGGCTTGCTACGCACCACTCAAGGATGATCCGTCCCTAGCAAAGGACGGTTCTCTCGCCTACCAATAGGATTTCGCTTCTTTCTTTCCTTCTAAGACTTAGAGGCCTCCAGTCTTTTGATGATCAAGGCTGCCGGTGGTTGGTTCCAACCAAAAAGGCTTCTCCCAACGGCTAGCATTTCTGGGTGGGGGGGGGGGGGCCATCTTTTCTTGTTGGAGCCAAACGGGTTTCAATTTTTTCAAACATACAGCCCCACCTCCGAGTTCTATAGCCGTTGATAGAAAATTGACCGTAGCGGCTTGTTTGATACTCTGCCCGCCTCTGGTGATCCATGCACCGAAAGTAGGAAACCGCTAAACCAGGCGGTGCAACGCAGCCGGATTTTAAAGAGCTGGGGGCTCTTTCTTGACCGTCAATATTTTGTAATGGTAATGAAATATCCTAAACTGTTTAGTGGTTATTTTTTCTTATTAAAACTGTTTCACAGAAATTTTAAATGCGTTGGATATGTGTATAATTTATTATTATTAGCATTCACAAAGGAAATTTAAATCGTCAAATGCATATGCACTATTTTTTATAATATTAATTACTTATTCTCAAATTAACTCTATACACTATATTCAACACAACAAAATATACTGGTAGCAAAAATCAAGACAATATAATATTTATGAAACTAATATCCATTCGAAAATAAATATTTAAAGAGTAGTGTTTCTGTTAACTTGATCTAAACAAATGTCTCGCTTAGCCTTAAAAACACATTTATAATATTTTTACTTTTTCTTCCTACACTTGTTTATTTATGTGTATTTAATATATAAATTAACTTTTACTTTTTTTGATATGTATATATATTTTTAAAAAAAATTTAAACATGTATTTGTATATATTTATTTAAAATACTTATATCTTTAAAAAATTTAAATATATATATCCAAAAATTATAAAACTTGATTTATGTTAAATACACTTAAATGAACAAGTTTATGGAGAAAAAATAAAAAAAAGTATTGTAAATGAGATTTTTTACGATGGGTTAAATGAGATATTTGATTAGGATGAACTAAGAAAATTATTCTTTGTATTTAAATTTGGTAATTTAAAAAATAAATATTTGAATTTTAAGTAACTTTTAATTAATAATTTAGATGCTGAAAATATACTTAGATGATAGACTTTTTTGAAACCGATAGCAAATGCTATATCCGATAATCCCTCAGTGTCACGGCACCAAAATATCATAGGAGCTGAACGTAATCAACCTTGTGGCTTAATTCCTCCGATTAATCTTTCGATGGAACAACAACAGCCGTCCAACAACGTAGTTAATGGTAATTTAATGAGCTATATAAACTCAATTCGTTGACCACGTGTGGAATGCCATGCTCTGGCCGAGTATCGCAACAATAACTCCTGAGACCCTTTTTTGAAGTTTTGAAATGGAAGCGTGGAAAAGGATCCACCGTCCGTTGAAAGGGCAGAAAAAGGGCCAGACGTCTTTTAAGGAATAAAGCGATCATAAAAGATAACTGCTCTACCGCTGCCAAGCATTGACACGTGAAACATAAGCTTGAAATCCAGACCGTCCATCAGATGCCTCGCGTGCCATACACTTATCTGGCCGCAATTTTTCTTTTCTTCCCACGCAGACCATATCATAACATCCTGGGGCGGTGGCGACGTGCCCTTAGACGTTTGGGGAATTGGAAACTCGGCCAAATGCTTTCTGAAACCTGCTGCTGGTTTTTACCGTTATCCTCTTTTATTGCGGTGGCGACGAATGGTGCGCTGGTCTGGTGTACTCCAAACCTCGAGCTGCACCGGTGGTCCTGGTACAACTGTACTAGTGGTTGCAACGCACGTCGCGCACTTGTCGTTTTTTTCTCAGACATGCGCCTTGGACTGATTGATATTGGGTACTGGTGCTATCCACCTTCTCAAAGAATTGGTGGGATCCGACTTGAAATTGGCTCACACATACATGCAGTTAGATCACCCAACCGTCCAACCGCTCGAAATTTTTGGATAATCCCGGCCGTCAAATTAGGTCTGCTACGCGTGTTGGGATGTGGTCCCCTTGACTAGATGAACGACTGCATCTTGGCCTCACGAGCCAGATCGGCAACTGTGGAGAGAAAATAAGTAAACAATCTCTCCTCTGCTAATCAATCTCGTTTTTTCGCCCACATCAGTTTAAATATTTCAAACGTTTTCCTTGTCATTTGAATGACAAAGTAGTTAATACAAGTGTATATAAAAGTGTGTAATTCCTGGAGTTGTCCTTCGATCACTAGTCTCGTCTTTCAGGGTATGACACGAGTCGTTGTTAAAAGCTATTATTGTAAGTGTATTTAATTAAGTTTTGGTTTTTTTTTAGGGTGTGTTTGGTTGGAGGTAAAACTTTTGGTGAAAAATTTTTGGAGTAGAAATTGTCAAATCAATAAAAAATGATGTGATATAATAGGAGTAATGATAAAGAGTAGAGAGAATAAAGTTAAAATAGATA
>JAXCLR010000001.1:74754479-74770202 GCA_035584095.1 Annona squamosa
GGTTTGGGTTGGAATTTTTGAATAAATGGGTTATGATCCGCTAACCCGTTCAACCATTTAATTAAATAAACGGATTATGGTTGAGGCTTCGTAACCCGTCCAACCCGTTCAACCCGTATAACTCATTTAATATAATATAGTATAATATATATATATAATATTTATAACAGGAATTGATATTAAAGAGATGACTTAAGGTTGACGTTGATGTTTTCACGCCAAAATAAATTAAATTCAAATATGTTAGCTTCAAATTATTTAATTTATTTAAATTTATAGACTTTATTGAAGATTTTTAGCATGAAGATTAGTAACAAACACAACTCGTTAACAACCCGTTAACTCATTTATTGAATGGGTTGTAAATGAGTTAGGGTTAAAGTTTTTTAAATGGGTTAATAAATGGATTAAGATTGAGATATATTAAATAAGTTAGGATTAGGCTCCAACCCATACAACACGATCCTTTTAACACCCCTGCTGAGTGGCTTAAGGCCTGGGACTAGGAGGCGCTGGCTGGATCATGAGCAGGGCCGGGACTGGAGGCGGGCAAGGCGAAGGCACGCGCAACATAATAAGAGGGTCGCTGCCGCTACTCGCCTTTTGGCTTTTGCACACCACTTTTGCGGGTCTTCCTCGACGGGTACCCGTCTTTCTTCTTGCGTACCCGCCATTTCACCGCAGCTTCCATTTCATCGAGGCAACCACAAACACAAACCACAACGCACACAACCACCACCACCCCCCCGTTTCCCATCACCCCCTCCCTCCTTCCGATATTCTACATCATTTTCGTATCGGAATATTCCCAGTCTCTTGTACTTGGAGTCTTTCACAATTGTCCTCGTCACCGTCAAACACAATATCTGTTGGGTTTTTATAAACTTATGATACCTGATGCCAATCTTCTGTAAGTTGTTTCCGACAAATGTTTTCTCGACTCTCTCCCCCTACAAGTTCCTACTCTCTGTCAATGGAATTGTGCCTTCTTCAGAGCTGTCTGCCGTATTCGTTAGCTTCCTGGAATTAAACCACGGATTAGTCATCACATATGGCTCTGGTCCCAACTAACTTTTGAGGAAGGCACTCGCGCGGAAAATTGCCTAGGTTGGAAGTATAATAACGCTTAGATGTGTGGTTGGTTTATGAGTCAGATACTTAATAGAATGAAAATGCAGAAGCTTTTCCAATTACCCAAGAGAAAAAGGACCGAGAAAAGCTATTTATGTGGATGTCAATGTTTTGATGATTGGGAATGTAAAAACCCCAGTTCGGATTACGTGGAACAAACAATTTCTTGTTCTATCTTCTGAGCATCTTATATTACCTTTAAATGGTTCTGCACCTGGATTGGTTGTAAAAATAATATGTCGTATAGTATAGTAAAATGAATGAGAGAGAGTTGTGATTTTAGTTTTGAATGCTGCTCTGCTGTTGGGAAAATTTGAAATCTTATCGTAATATGGCCCTTTAGTCTTTCACTGTTTGCAGGTTCTTATTATCATGATGCGATTTAATTTTTCTGGGGAAAAAAAAAAGAAGAGAAAGCAATATGTGTGGGGATTAACTGCCATCGAATGAAATTTTATCAAGTTCATCTGCTAAGTTGTGAATGTAGGCTGTCCATTTCTTTATGGGCAAGGGTTCCTCGTCCCTAAACTTATATCTATGCCAACAAATTCAGAACAAATGAATCAACATGACTGCTCTATATGGACTATGGTGTTGCAGTATGTGATTCACTTTTTAAATATATCCCATCATTTATTAATCAGCATTGTTGATGGATACAATAGAGTTTATAATTATTCATTCTCTTCTCATAGATTGAGGATCCTACTTGATAATTGTGGGCCTTCTGATGAATAAATGCGACACTGCGTAAATGGATAAACAAACTACTTGATAATTTTGGGGCCTCTTGATTTACTGCCTAAATTGATAAACAGATGTCGGAACTCAAATAAACAGTTTGAAATACATCCAAATGCAGAGGCAAGAGTTTCTTACAACATATTGTTGATCTATGAGCTTTGGAGAAGATATTTGGTTGCATTCCATTGTTATGGCTCTTTATTTTTCAACGAAATAAAATGCTTATATTTCTATATAAGTCAAAAAAAAAATTTTATCTCAGGGATAATTCTGTCCCATTTACCTGCTTAATACTTCAGCATCAGAAGCTACAGCACATGAAAGCAGAGAATGCCATGGAAGGAAAGCACACCCTATGATGCAATCAATCATGCCTACATCTTATGCATTAGCATGCTCAGATTATCATACGTCAGTGCAAATACTAATTTGCCTTGGGACTGATGTGGGCTTTTAATTTCATCGCCACCAAGTTGCTGAGAATGGATGAAGAAATTCCCGTTGCCAGTGGCTCTCACTTGATTGGATCATACAAGACCCTTTTGCCTCATTCCCACATTGTTGAAGTAGGTTCTACAATACATCCTTTGCATGTTCTAGAATTTTCTACCCTTTGATCTATTGTAAATTTACATTATTACTCATATGAGATTTTGACAATATCACCATAGGTTCCACATGTTCACCAGTTGTGCAACTGGGATTGTGGTTTGGCATGTGTTTCAATGGTTTTGAGAACTCTCGGTATCAATCATTGTGGTATTCACTCTTTAGCAAAGCTTTGCAGCACTACAAGGTGAGTTTGAGTTAATTTATGTCCTATGAATTTGAATTTGATTAATATCTGACTATTTGTTAATGATTTGGATGATAAGCCATATTTTCCTTTCTTGCTTTCAGCAACATTATGATTTATGCATTCAGTTGTATCATTTTCATATTTGGCATCCATGAAAAATCAGTTGATGCCTTGATAAGGTTCTCTTACTTGACTTTGTGAGGTCCATCATTGCAAGAAACTACATTCATTCCATCCATCATGATTTAGTTTTCTGCTAGGAACCTGAAACTGAAATCAGACAATGATGCAAGTTGAATCATGCAACCTCTAAAATTCTCTTTAGTGGCCAAGTCGTAGAATGACCTGGTTTTTAGCATCTGTTAATGAGCTGGATGGTTCATACACTATATATTATAGCATACAATTTTGAAATGCTTTTAGTGATGTTCACAACTGTTCCATTCAATGTTATAACCCACTTGTGGAGATTCTGACCCATGGCAGCCAAGGAAAAAACAATGGAGATGCATATGAAATTGTGAATGAAAGACTGAATGCCAAGAAAATAGCTGTGGTGGTTCCATGAAATTTCATGGATTGGGCTTATTCAACAAATTTTTGTATTATATCAGTACTCTAATGATTGAGACTGGTTGGACAATGCATATAGAAAAGGTGTTCTCATGCGTACACACTGCAAATATTTTTGTGTTTCGTTTATGACATGGCAATCAAATCCATTATTATTTATCTTCATTCTTCTATAGGTGCAACTGCATTCAATCAAAGGAGAAAATGATCAGACTGCTCAATTCGCATAAACATGATCAAATGAAATTGTAAATGCTTTAACTGAATAATTGAGCATGGTTGATGTTTGACTCATATGCCAGAAAGTCTACAATTGGCAGCTATTTTGCTTGCCCATTAGTCATCTAATGTCTTTTGAGATTTTTTGTTGTTAATACATCTAGACAGTGAAAAGAAATATCTTTCTCACCTTTCCCCCATTTTGCAGCATTTGGACGGTTGATTTGGCATATTTGTTACATAATTTCTCTGTTAATTTTTCTTTCCTGACGGTGACATTAGGAGCAAATCCAGATTTTTCTGTGGAGACCTTCTACAAGGTTTGTTCCTTCTCACTTCCCGGAAAATGGATGAGAGAAGGTGGAATTATTTTGCCTTTCGTATATGTTTGATTGTTACTTGATATGCTCACTGGCAAGATTTGTTGCCACATTCATGCTCAAATTTGTACTTTCATCATTAGCTCTTATCTTTCTGTCAATAATAATCCATCTATTTTGTCTTCATTGACTATTTTATGAACATAAGTTGTTTTCCTGCTAACATTTTTTATTCGCATTACCTAGGTAAATTTTCACTTTTTTATTTAATTTTTTCATGTATTCAAGCATATACTTATGGCATTAATGTTAGTCTAAAATATAATGAACATGTGACATTTTCAGTGTAGAAAAGAAGATAGAGGGGCTGTTTGGTAAACTGTCTATGACGTTTTTTACACAGTGAAAATTTCATACATTAATGCCTGAAGTAGGCATCATAACACAGTTGCAGCAATGGACTGCATAGTGTATTCTCCTCCATTTTCTTCTTCGTTCCCTAAGACTTGCCATTGTCTGGTATGGATGGGAGATTAAAGTGGCAGGAAATGAAGTTGGATCTGGTTGAGTTGACTTTTTTTTCTCAGCAGGCCCCCAGCTTGAAAAGTTTTATCCAAAAGGTGTGAGTTTTGAAAATACCAAACAGCCCAAAAGAAATAGGGAAGATCTTTTCGAAGGAATAAGAAGGAAAAAAGAGGAATAAATTTGAAGAATTAGGAATTAGATAATTAAAGGAGAATTGTCAAAGAGCAGTTGAGAATTCAGGAAAACAAGGATCTCAATCAATTATCAAAATGAACTCTTATATCTGGACGAAGTAACCCTATTTAAAAGAAAAGATAACTCAATGAATAAAAAATGTGAAACCCTGTGCAACTAGTAAACTTCTGAGGTGAGCAAACTTGAACAAACTTGAGTCAAGGATTACGAAACCATATGCCTTGAGTTTGCTATTGTAAGCGGTAAGTCAAGGACAATATATGCCTATCACTTTTATGTTGTTGGTCTGTCCATCTTTAACTGTTTGGCTTGGACAATTTTCAGGAACAATTGCCTAATGACTTGGGAAGAGTGGATGGTCTATTCCAAAAGGCACTTGAATCTGGAATCAACATACAGGTATGACATGCATTTGTTCCATATGCATGTTGCTATTTCATCTGACCACTATGGTTTGAGAGCCAATAGTAAGTCAAGACATTTTTGGTAGGAGTTAACTATTGTTGCGCAGGTTGGATTGAAAGTTCTTCAATTGATTGGCAGGTCTTTATACATTAACATCATTTTTGTTATATTTTCTGGGCTTAGAAGATCCTAGCCCTTTGATTTGTTGCCTGCAAATAGATTAATATGTTGACACTATTTATGCGGAAAAAGTACAACGGCAATTATCATGTACTCCGCAAATGTAGGCAAAGATTAAAAAAAATGTTGGAAACGTCAGGAAATAGGCATTATGCTACCTGTGCTGTTTTGTTTTTATCTAACAGAGAACCACCCGTCTAGTGTATGGGCCATTAGATCAACCACTTGCGCTTGGATAACCAGTGTAGAAATGTTTATTCACTTTTATAGACTTGGTGCATCATACTATTTGTACTATAGTGGATTGCAACCCTATGATCACTATCCAATGATTTTTTTTTTTTAATTATTGCTGTGATCACCAATTACCATTATTGAATTTCAGTGAATTAGGCAAACAATAGCATGGCAATAATTTTTTATTCCCATGATTTTCTATATCTTTCTAACACCCGAACTTTCTGGATTCTTTAATAACTAAAAATACCGTCGCATGGTGTTAATATTTAAAATTCAAAATCTTCGAGTAGATCCATTTCCCTTACTAATATTGGAAATCCAAATCTTGTTGCGCTTCAATTTCATGTTTGAGCAATCCACTGTTGCCCCAGCACTTTTAGAGCTCATTGAAGACATTCAGTTTAAAACTTTGTGGACAATATTTTGAACTGTATACTTGTAGAGAATGACTTCCAACTCAAAAATGCAAAAGTTGAAGAAGTGTGATATTGAGCATGCAAGAGGCCCGACTATCATGAAATAAGTGTCAGTCGTAAATCATCCCTGTAAAAATTAATACTTATTTCCTGCATATGATCATTTTATGAGCTTAATTTTAATTCATCAAAATTATCTGCATGATTCTCAATGCATGCTTGATCTTGGGGTATATCATATCCTGAACGATGCTCCCGTAGCATTTTCTTGACCACCTTTGTGTTTAAAAGCCTTCTCCGCTCACAATCTTCCATTTAGATAAAACTCATTTTTGACTAGTGAAGTCTGTTAGTCTCAAATTAGACATGATTAAGCAATCAACTTTTCTTTCCTTGTCTCATCGCCAACTCTACTACCCTATTTTCCCATGAATGCTATGGTTGCTGGTTCTATTGTTTCTCATCTGTCACTTGTTTGTCTCGATATTATCCTTTTAACTATTCTCATTCTATAAGCATGTTCTTTCCTGAACAGTGATTTCCTTATCTTTATCGTTTATTAAATTGGAACATCTGCTAAGGATTTCGATTGTACTAAATTACAAATTATTAAGCTGACTTATATTTTTGGACACTTATAGTGATGTCCATTTAATAGCCTGTTTTATTTCGTTACAAAAAATTTAGGGTTGAAGCCAGTATGTTCCAATTTAGTAGTTCTGCAATGTCAAATACATTTTTATCAGTATTGTATGTTTAGCAAAGGGACTCTTCTAGGATTAAACGCAAGACTAGCACATGCATGCTATGGGTGTCTATAAGGATTACATTAACAAGTTAGCAGGTACAGCAAGAAGTAATGAAGTACTGCCAGCAGCCCCACCATAAACGGCTTCCCTGTACTATAATAAGAGGAAATATGATATCCAGCTTTGGTGATATTTAGAGAATTAATTATTAAGAGATTTTTAAGTCTGCAGTTGTGGGTTGATGAATTTCCCTGTTTTACAGTGCAGGTCCATCAGTGGTGAAGAAATTTCTGTCCTGATTCTGTCTGGAAAATACATCGCTGTTGCTTTAGTTGACAAGTACAAATTATCGTATGGTTCTATTTGGACTCTTTTCATGTATTATTATCAATGTTTTTTGATACTGAGTATTAAAAGCATATTCTGGCTGTTACAGAGAAGACATTTGACTGTTTTCTTTATTGTTTGGCATGTATGAACATTATCTCTAGATCATTTGGCTCCCCTTTTGGTTAAAAAGTTGTGAATGTTGTTTTTTATTGTCATTATTTGATCTCATAAACACAGAAGTTCTCATGTTTGTTACTGGCATCAATGCAGTCGGTCTTGGCTGGATGATGTTTGTGTAGCAGGATGTTATGGAGGAACTTCAGGTTATACTGGTGAGATTTGGAGCTTCTTATTAGGGAGTTTTCCAGTTGTGTTTTGTGTCTTCATCAGTTGAATGAAATGCATGATTCTTTTCCATTTTGGTAACTTCGCCTCAGGCTGTTACCAAAAAGAATCATGACACATCAGTAAGATATTTTCTATTTTATTGCATCATTTTTAAACCCGTTTCATGGAATACAAATGATTGCCTTTTTGTTAACAACAAGTACTTGTTTCTTTATTTTCAGTAGATGTTCATTCTTTATTCAGCAGTTTGGTTATTATAAGGAAAAAAAAAAAATTAATGTATTCTGTTTCTCTGTGAATATGATGACACTAAGCCATGGAAGGGATTCAGTTTCATATTCCATTTTCTCCAGAAAATTAAACTATTTCAACGTCAGGATTAAAGCCAAGAAACGTTGTTTCTTCAGATGCTGGATGGAAAATCATCACAATAATTGAAGGAAAATTTTAAGAAGAAATTTTGGTTGGAAGCTCTAGCAACATATAGTTTTCTGCATTGTCTTCTCATGATGACTGTCTATGCTGTTTTTACCCTTGAATCCAGAAATGGAAGCACATTTGTAAGAGAGGTTGACCTTCTCTTTCCCATGTTGAAAGGATAATTGTTGCTTTTCCTCTAATTATTGTTACATAATGAGAGGCACCTTAGACCCTCCTCTCAAATTGATTTGGTCAACAAAAAATGAAAATTTTCATTGAAAATATTAGGCTTGTCATTCAGATATTACCTATTAGCTTAAGACATTCTTAACATGATTTATCTGATGGAAATTGTCCTCTTAAAATTTTCTTCTAATTCTTCCCTTTAGTTTTTCTATCATCTTTTTTGTTTTTTTTTTTTCAGGTGGGTGGTCTCTCTGTCTGACCAAAATTTTACTCTATGTCTGTGCTAATCGTTTCAGGTCACTATATTGTGATATGTGGTTATGATGCTGATGCAGATGAATTTGAAATAAGAGATCCAGCCAGCTCAAGGTATTTTGACACTGATATTTTATTATCAGTTTTCCTGTATATGAGATATGTCCTTTGTCGCTAGTTTGAGAAGCATGATAGCAATGACCCGAGTCTGTGGGAGCAAAAGAATTTGTTTCATTTAGTAGAGTTGTTGACAGATGCATCCTTGACTTGGGATTTGTTTCAATATGCTTCAGCCAAATTGAAGTAACTTGCAGTTGGGTCCAGCTATGTTGAGCTCCACTAGCCTTGTTTCATGATTCACACTATTCTAATATTTTTTTTAATTCATTTACTACTTTTCATGAATCATTTAAATATTTGAAAAATCCAGAATTGTTAGCTTGATTGGTTCATTTTTTATTCTTGCTGCTCAGGAAATTTTCTACTTTTCCTGGCCTGGTAATGTTATAATGAATAAAAGGCCATTTGTCTTTCCTTGAATCGTTGGGACATTGGTCCAACTTTACCTTCTGCATTTCAGAAACTGGTATACCAGCTGAATTTATTCCACTTAGTCTTTCGTTGGACCAATGTTGTGTTTGTCACGTGAAGTTGCTATGCTTGTTGCCATGTCATGAAATTTCATGACTATTCAGTCTGGTTTGCTGCTGAACAACAGGCCATTTTATCGACTTGGCAGGATGTCATATTAGATGTATTAATTTGGATGTTTTTGTAGGGAGCATGAGAGAGTTTCCTTGGAGTGCCTAGAAGAAGCCCGGAAATCCTTTGGCACTGATGAAGATATTCTTTTGGTAATTACACAATTCATGAAACCATTCTACTTGCTTGTGTTCTTTAATTGATTTTCTGACAACGACCATGAGTGCATATTCTGATTCTATTGAACTTTCTGGTGAAAATATATAGAGCATCTCACAACACCTTCTGGCAGGATACTCCATAGTGGTCAGCTTATGAATTTATGCATTTGTTTTGGCATCTAGTGAACAAATTTTTTTTATTTTTTATTTTTAAAAAGTAGCCTATGGAGCACCAATGCCAGTTTCTATAGTTATGGTGAATGTAGAAATGCATGCCAAAAGGCAAGCTCATGCCCAGACATTGCCCTTTTTGTTGTGCATGGAACTGTAGAATATATTTTGATGTCTTGTATGTTTGTGTGGAAGCCGAAACTTGGGGCTGTTTCGTGGAAATTTTCAAATGATTGTCCTTGTTTTCTGGAACATCTAATGACTTTCTATGACTCGGTCTTCAAAAAAGTAAGTACCAATTCATATAAGACATTTTTCAATGCACCTGGGTGTATTTAACCCATTTTTCTTTTTTCTTTTTTTGAATTTTTTTTTATACAAGTGTTAATCTAGGTGTATTCAAAATGTGTATCAATTTTTACCATTTTCAGAGATTTTTAGATTTTTTTAAAACAGTGGCAGTTTCGTAATTTGTGAATTGCGAAACTGCCATTGGTTTTTAAAAAATCCAAAAAAATATATGCAAATATCCAAAAATGTTAAAAATTGATATACATGCTAAATAAACCTAGATTAACACTTGTATAAAAAAAATTTTCAAAAAAAAATTTTTAAATAGGTTTTCACACCTGGGTGCACTAGATCGCTCCTCTCCGTATATATTTTTGTTGTGCATAGTTGATGGGATAGATTTATTTCCCATGTGCCTGCATGGATTTTAAACGAGTTTGTTGAAACTATTGAAAGGACTTGCAATCTTTCCGCTCAGAAAATAAACTGGAGTGGAGCTTTATGTACATTTTCATTCTATTGATAACACTAAAATTAAGTATGTCAAAAGTGACTTCAGAAACGCAAGATTGAAAAATGAGGATTCAATCAAGAATGTTTATCAAGATACTGAAATAACTATTTTCAGTAACTTCGCATGGATAATTCTTGAGAAATCGAAGAGGGAGATTGATGAGGAGAGATGCACAGGTGTTTGTATGGTAAGATGCATATAGAAATAACAGGAAAGTTCTTTAGAATCTTGAAAACCAACCATGCATTATGGCTAGGAAAATTGAGCAGTCAAGGAGTATCTTATAATTAAATGCTAAGGTTTGTAAAGGGGGGGGGGAACAAACAAAACAAAAAAGAGAAACGAAAATGTTCAAGGAAATTTGGAGGTGCACTGGCTGGTAATATGATATAGGCAAATAGTCCATGTGATTTAGCTTGTCTTATTGATGCATATAAGCTATTTCAGTCATAGGCCACAAGAGATGTGGGAGAAGAATGATGCAAGTCAGAGAACTGAGAAGACGGATGCTTGGCCTTCAAGACCATGGTCAGAGTGGCATGAAAGGATTCAGGCAGCTAGTCTAATTAGATGAAACATGCATGGTTGATGGTGGTGCAGTTGCGGAGTTGGCTGCATTTGAGGCCTACATGGTTTGATCTCTGAATTTTGGTCTTAGATAAGAATATAGTTTAATGGTTCCTTAGTTTTGGTACAAAGTTGCATGGGTCTTTCTTTTGGCTGATAACTAAATCTGCTGAAGGGCAGATAACTATCATCTTCCAGTCATACAGTGTGATTCCATTGAAATCAATACAGGATAGTTTTGACAGACCTTGTTTCTTAGTCATGCTAAAATGCTGGTGGATTTCTTTTAGTGATGACCTTGGCTGCCTGGTTCATTGCTTAATTTAGTTCTCACTCTGTCATTAACACTCCGGGTTGCAGACCATGGTTTTTTGGCATGTTGTTTTCCTACTGCTTCCATTCTCTTTTATTGTCAACTTTTGGTGAATTCCATGCTCAGAATTGTTGTTCTTGATGGGAGGCATGGTTTTGCTCAGATTGAATTTCTAAGCAGGCCTTTCAATAATCTACTTGGAGGTCTTTGGCTGGATTGAATGTGCAGGTCTCATTGGACAGGAAAGGTGGTGGAAACAAGCTCTAGAGAGGCTTTTAATATTTTAGAGTTCGATCAAGTGAGAGTATGGGACCCCTTATCAAGCTTCTAGTTGGATCCATGATGGAGAACTTGTGGAGGCTTTTCAGAGAATCATGACCTTTCGCATACATTTGAGTCCAGCAAATAGAGAAATAAAAAGACAAGCGCAGCAACCCGGAGTTGGCTGAAAATGCCAAAGGTTGTTCCAAGGTATTTGTGCGGATCATTTGGGGAGAGTACGCCTGCCCAATGACAAGGGATCCAAGAAACCAACTGGAATACAGATAACCCAATGTACACACTAGGATGATGTATACAAGGAATATTTAAAATTCATACAATAGTTCATATGAATCTGTTTATCTAGTCAATTTGTATATGGTGGTTGTTTGAAATCTGTACTGTATTACGTATCTCTGTTGTAACATGGTTGTTCTTTCATATCTGGGTGGGCAGGAGCCCAATCTTATGAAACAAATGTGCACCTAAATTGAAATGAAGTTGGCGGTCTTGATAATGTGGAAGATATTAGTGGCCTAAAGCTAATCTATGGCCATGCGATCCAATCCAACGCTTAGATGCGCAACAGCTCGGGTATGTTGAAGCATAAGGCATTTTGGAGAATGATGCCGGCCTTCAAAACGTTCCCAAGCGGAGTCCAGTTTATTTCATGACCCAACTCAGATGCCTGTGAAAATGACATCCATGCCTCCAAACGGCACAAAACGTGATCCATCGAGAAAAGAAGATAAAAGGAATAAATAAAGTTACAGCTCAACACATTTCCTAATACGCAATCACGTCTGCTCATTCAATAACCTCAACCTCATCCAAATCTCTTCTTGTTCTCTTATCCTGAACAAGTCTTAAAAAAATTATAGTAAAAATTTTAAAATCCTTGTTTAGTAAGTTTAGTCACACGTCCACTTGGTCTGTCTAATATTTCCATTGGAAAATAAAATAAATGGAAATCAACGTATAACTAGGAAATGCTGCTGCTTCATAGAAATTAGCAGGCCATGCGTGGAAACCGACGGTTTGTGAACAAGGTGTAATTCAGGTGTCCACCTCTTATTAGTCATGATTTTGGTAGGTCTCGGAATTAGGACATGCCGAAGAAAATTGTCAAACAATAGTTTTATTGTAATGAAAATATGATCAAAGCCGATAGGACAAATCAAAAAAGAGTCGAAAGGAAGAAATGAAATAGAAAAAATATAGATTTAAAAATGACAGAAAATAAAGAAAATAAAATGATAATCAGAGGTAAAGGGCATAATAAAATAAATAAAGTTATTAGAAGAAAAATTTTCATACTGAAAAAAGTTAAGAAAAGCGATGTGCTCGTTCTGAACCGTGATACACATCCATTTTAAAGAGTGACAAGAAGCCCGAAAAATGCTTCCGGCGCTCATATGCTCGAATCGCCGAGTGCGCGGTGCAGTGTGCGCCACGAACCGTTCGCATTTTGTCCGTACAAATTGTAGGAAGATTCGGTGGGTAAATTGGCATCCAAAACCATTGGAACGAAAGGAGTGAATCTTCCCATAGAATTGGAGAGCTTGCTGTATGTGAGGAAAGGAAAAATTATCTTGCTAGTGAAAAAAATAATATTGGAAATGTAAAAACTTAGGACTGTCATATATTTAAAAAAATAATAATAACTTGCAAATATACTCATAATACTTTTGCTAGAGGAAAATCAGGTGAGGTACACACGTTTTTAAGTTGTTTTGATTTTCACTTTTCGGGTTGGAAGATTAGAGAAGTTGGCATCAGTTTCAACTCGTCCATCCTTGATGAACCCCGGCCGTTTGCAGGAGAAAACAACAGTCGCAAATGGACGGGATTTCCCGACATAGAAAATTGACTGAGATTGGTGTTGCTCAGCGTTCGTTTTTTCTTTTCTTTGTAAGGGTGTGTTTAGAAATAGATAAAACTTTCGATGAAAAGTTATAGAAATGAGAAGTTGTCAAATGATGTGATATGATAGGGGTAATGATGAGGAATAAATAGGATAAAGTTGAAATAAATAGGTTTGTTATGTTGGAAGTTGTGTACAGATGATTGAAAAATATGATAGTTGTATAGAAAAATGTGAAGAAATAATTAAAAAATAGAGTAATTGTGGAGAGTGAAAAGTTTTATATTGAAAAGTTTTAACTTGACAACTTTTCGTTGTTACCAAACACACCCTAAAAAAACAAAAAAACAAAAAACAAAACAAGAAATTGATCCGAACCGTTGATTTGAACCATTATTTGTGGAATGCAGAAGTAATTATTATGTGTACACAGCCTGATGGTGGATGAAAAACTACATGAGCAACGGCTACAGCGCATTGGAGTATGGCTTTATGAGCTGCAAGCGAAAGCCTTTGTGATGGGGTCCATCCATGTGAAGTAGCCACACGAATCTGTACTATGTGGAATTATTTCTTGCAATTTATAAAAGTTGAGCAAATTAGCAAATAGAAGGTTTAATTTATAAATATTCAAAATAGCTTCAATTTATTTTTAATTTTTTAAAATTACATAGAGGTTATTGCTTCCTTAACAACTCAAGCTAAGACCACAGTCACGCACAAATGACGTTAATCTTTCTGGGTTATATAGTGACAATTTCAACCTAATTTTTATCTTGATTTCAGCCTGTTCTTAGATTCAGAATCGTGCACTTAATTTCGAAATCACAAAATTAGAGTTATAGTTTTTTAACGTTAACTTCAAAATCATTTGATATTAATTTTTGGTTATGGAATGTTGGGTTTAAAGTTGGACGACTATTTAACTTTTCCAAGAGGTTTGGTTGGGTAAGGTGTAGCATAAAATATACTGGGATTGCGTTAGGATAAAAGTGGGCTGAGGATTGGGCTAGTCTGGGTTGGATTGTGTTGGGTTAAGACAAAATTGGCCACACCCCAAGTTGGCATCCGATCACACCAAACCACCAAAATCTAGTATAATCACTCATGTAATGACAGAATAATCGAAGCGGATCACTTCATTTCTGGCTGTCGCAGCAACGGCAGACGCATGCGCTTATTAGCTAACCGAAATTCGCTACCCATGTAGCTCTTTCAAGGTCCAATTTGTGGGCACATGGATTTAATACTATGATTGTTGAATTTTTTTATTATGATTGACATTATAAGGTTTTTTATAATTACATATT
Organism: Annona squamosa; assembly: GCA_035584095.1. Classification (NCBI taxonomy): domain Eukaryota; kingdom Viridiplantae; phylum Streptophyta; class Magnoliopsida; order Magnoliales; family Annonaceae; genus Annona; species Annona squamosa. Next base: position 74,768,669 of record JAXCLR010000001.1, read on the forward strand.
AATGTTTGTGTATATGTTATGATATTAATATTAAATTGCATAAAAGGAAAATAATGTACTTTCATTTTCTAAAACAGGCTACTAGTTTATTCTCTTTTTTTTTTTGAGAAATGACTATTAGTCTACTTAATATAAAGAGAATGTTTAAATGAGATTTTTTTTATATTCTTAAGCACTCATGAATTTTTGCTTGAAAATAGAAAAATATTATTTTTGATTTTTTAATAATAGATTTAAAGTCAAATAAATATAAGATAGATAACAAATATATAGAATAATTTTAACTTAAATTCTAACTCGAAACTCAACTGCAATCCGAATTTCAAAAATAGAGTTAGGGTTTAGGTTTATAAATAGGGTTAAAGTTAAAGTTAAGGTTAAAGTTTTAGAGTTGCGAATTTCAAAAATAAAATTAGGATTTAGGATTATAAATAAGGTTAAAATTATAGTTAGGATTAAAGTTTTAGAAATGAGGTTGAGAGGAACTCGAATTTGATGAGTACCCGGTTGCATACTGAAAAAGAATGGGATGGAATAATTGAACCGTTGAGATTTTGGCGAGAGAGGGAGATGTGGTCAAAGGTATTTGGAGGTGGGTGCGGATGGTCAAGCGCAAGATTCTTCTGCTCAGAAGAAAGCCTAATCTCTTGGCCTTTTTCTTTTCTTTTCTTTTCTTTTTTTTTTTTTTTTCTCTCGAGCCCTCCTCGATCGAAAGCAAAAGCACAGAGTCCATGCCCATGCTTCATGCCAGACACTGACTCTTCTATTTCGATGCTACTTCGCTTTTTCACGTAAATCAACGCGACTGTCCACAAGCCACTTAGAAATAAATAAATACATACATCTATAAGCTGTTGCAAAGCAGCTGTTGGCGTGCCACCGTGGGGCCCGAGATGTTGTTTTTACCTTTAATGCGTCTGCTCATCTACCGAGATGAGCAAAATCACAAGCAATTCGAGCTGGCCCTTCGCAATCGAAGGCAACATTCGGGTTTTCATGGATTTATCAGGATGTATCCTGTTCGGATTGTTGTAATAAATCGGCGGGAAACTGAAAATGCAGAGATCAAATAATAATTAGGGTATGTTTGGCGATGGTTAAAAAATATAAGTTAAAATTTTTCAATTTAAAACATTTCATTCTCCATAATTATCATTTTTTTTTTTCACATTTTCCTATACAACTATCCTACTTTTCAATCATTTCTACACAAATACTCACACAACTAATCTATCTATTTTAATTTTATCATCTTTACTACTCATCATTACCCCTATCACATCACATCATTTGACAACTTTTACTCTTTGAAATTTTTCATTAAAAATTTTACTCATTTACAAACACGACTTTAATATATAAATCCTAACCAAGCTAGATAGCAAAGTATAAAATGGGGCCGGCTATACTGGCATCCGCGATGCAATAAAATTTCAATGCACCGGGCTGCAAAACCTCATTTTTTATAATTTTTTTCGAAACTTTTTTCACACAAATGTTAATCTATGTATATTTAACATGTATATCAATTTTT
>JAXCLR010000001.1:74771946-74782567 GCA_035584095.1 Annona squamosa
AGGATTTTAACTATAATGGCTAAAATGCAAAGATGACAAATTTGCAGAATTTAAAAAGCAAATACGTGTAAATTTTGGATTAAAAAGCAAATACACAGTTGGAAAAATCAAAATGCAAATAACGCTGCAATGGTTGGGTGGTTTCTACTCCTACGGTCCCACCCCGGCCCATATATACGATGGCCTAGATTTATGATGGCAAAACTGAACACAGATCGGAAAAAACCAATAAAGTTTGAAAGATTTTGTCGCAAGCCTCTTTCAATTTTCCAGTCTGCTTGATAACATATAAAGGGAAAAAAAAATTTCAGTTCTTACTACACATGTTATATAATTTGATATCTTGGTTATCTTATCATTTTACTTTTTTATTATTATCTTTATATTTCAATTATTTTTTCACATTTTGAATATACCTTATTTAATATTTTTTGGGAAACTTGCAAATATACCCATTTAGTTTGATTAACTTGTAAATATAATCACATAGTTTAATCATTATTGCAAATAACACTCATGTCGTTATAACATCATCACATTGTGGGTATACTTGTAAAAATATGCAAACTGTGTAAGTATATTTGTAATTTTAGAAATTAAGTTATACATTTAATTTTTACAAATAACCCTCATGTAGTTTAACCATAATTATAAATAACCCTCTGCTATAACGATACAATAACGGAGTCATAACGACATAGGGGTTATTTGCAATTATAGTTAAATGTATTTGTAATTTTCAAAACTACATGGGTATATCAAAATTTTGATCAAATTAAGTGGGTTTATTTGTAACTTACGCAATATTATTTTCTTTATACTTAATTATTACCTCAATCATATTACATTATTATCTTACTTCTAAAAATTTTTACTATTCCTACTTTTACTTTGATTAGGTTCCTAACTTTTTGAAAATCATTTTAATCTTGCTAAAAAAATTTTGAAAAAATTATCACTAGGCTCATGATACCAATGGCGTGAGACTCATGACCCATCCCTAACCTAACTCATTGTTGACCAGGTAAAATTAATAATTTTTTTACCTGATAGAAGGATTAGTCATAAATTTTAATCTAAATTAAAAAATATGGTAGAGTGGGTTGATTATATCATGATCCAAAGAATCTCCATCCCCTTAAATTTATTCATTTATTAAAAATTATAAGCATATGTTTAAATCTTATTATTATTATTTTAAAATTCTCACATTTTTATAATTTAATATGTCAATAATATAAGAATCAGTTTGTCTAAAAAACAATATGAGAATCAATAAGAGAAATTTGCATATATATATATATAACTTTTATACATAATTATCTATCAATCTATTTTAATAAAGTTGTACTATATTTACTCATGTTTTATTTTAATAATGATGTATTTTTTAATTAATAAAATATTAAAGCGTAAGATATTTAAAGAGTTGTGATCTAGTATGCTCAAGTGCACTTAACTTTGATGCACCCAGGTGTACATACCTTTTTTTTATATTTTTAAAATTTATTATACAATTGTTAATTTAAGTATATTTAACAAGTGTATTAAGTTTTACCATTTGCGGATATTTAAAATTTTTTGAATTTTTAAAATTATTAGCTTTTTCATAATTACTAAACTACAAAAATGCTATTAATTTTTAAAATCCAAAAAAAAATATCTATAAAACTCCAAAAAATAGTAAAACTTAATATACATGTTAAATACACTTAAATTAACAGCTGTATAAAAAAATTCAAAAAATTAAAAGAAAATAGGTTAAATATACCTAGGTGCACTAAGGCTAAGTGTACCCCGATGCATTTAAAAATTTAATATTTAAATTTCTTGTAGATGCATCTTTATGTTTGTTAGATATATAAATTTCTAACATCATATTATTTGACTTGCACCCGTTGTCTTGAAATCCTTCCGAATAATTACCCAAAATTTGTGTTCGAACCTTTTGAAAAAGGTGAAGGCTAAATTGACTTTGCCCCCGGTCGTTATAAAAATAAAATCACACATAATTTCTTTAAAAAATATCCGGTACAGTTCGTCCAGATTCCTACCCATAGGCCGATGTGATCTTAATAATATCTTGCTATATTCGACACGATGATGAACGGATTCCATCGTGGAGCTCCTTGGCAATCCCTTTCTTGTTCTCCGACTCTTGTAATTTGAGTGATCTTCTCATGCTTGGTGGTACGATTTTGCTGTAAAGATCTCCTGCGATCTGGAATTGCATGAGGGTGAAGAGAACAGAGAGATGCCATACATGCACCTAACTAATTGAATAAGAGAGAAATCAGATCTGGTCTTGTCACTATCTATGTATACATTGCTGTCTTTGTTTTAAATTCATGATGATCCAACAACCGACTCTTCCAGCTTCGCTTTGGACCGAAGCGTGAACAACGGTACGCTTGCTTGGCCCGTGCACCGGGCACAAAGATGCACTTGGCACTTATATGAGAGATGTTTTGATGCAGCGTTCCGGTGTAGTGGCCCAAAAATGAGCCCCACATGATCATGAAATCATGATCTACTCTGCCCATTATATTTAAAATAATGTATTCTATTATCATACCAATTTTCATCTTAATCAGATATATATATAACCCCCATCTGAAAATGGTATAAATCCAACGTAATAAAATAGTTTGATATAAATAACAACTTTAAAGTATCTGATTGGGACGAAAATTGGTATAATAATAGAATACATTATTCTAAATACAATTGGTGGAGTAGATCATAATTTCATGATCATGTGAGGCCTATTTCAGCAATGCTTCACCGGGAATATATCTTTATATATATATTCAGGTGCGGCTTCACTGCACCACCGTTATGATGCAGTTATTTCAAAATAACCCCATATGATTATAAAATTATAATATACTTTACCCACTGTATTTAAAATTACATATTCTATGATCATATCAATTTTCATACCAATTAGATATGTGCAGGGATCTCAACTAAAAATAGTACAAATTCAACGTAATAAAATAATTTGATATAAATAATAATTTTAAAGCTGTTTTTAAACATCTTAATCATTTGTTATAAAATTTATATATATAAAAATGATTATATAAAATATCAATACATTTAATACATGTAGGACCCATTTTAAGCTGAATGTGCCATTAATTATGATACAGTTTCCTTGCACATGAAAGGTTCTCATATATATATAGATGTAGAAATAATCTAATGCATGCGACTGCACCATGCGGTCCATGCACTGTGGGCTTCACTTGATCATAAATAAAAAATTCACCTCACCCATTATATTTAGAATTATTCACTTTATTAACATACCAATTTTCATCTAAATCCAACAAATGTGTAGTCCTCATCTTAAAATGGTGCAAAATCAACGTAATAAAATAGTTTAATGTAAATATCAAGTTTAAAGTGGTTTTTTCAACATCTAATCCGTCTAAAGTAAGATTTATATATGGATAAACGAGTGTATAAAGTTTCATTATAATCTAATATGTGTGAGGTCCATTTTACAGCGGACTGCACCGTAATTCCGACTGCACAGGATTGGATCTCATATATATATATATATATAAGTAGAAAAATATAGGAGTTATATTTTATAAGTAGAAAATTTTTTCGATCTGATCTACTCTCTTTGAGAAAACAGAGATTCTGTGGCAATTTCTTAACGGTTTTTTTTCTTTTTTCTTTTTTTTTTTTTTTGCAAAAGATACATGACTTGAACAATTTGGATCATGTTATGCATGCATCACTTGCATATCCTATGATAAACCCGTTTCATATATTGGTAGAACAATGGTAGAAATTGTACTGTCCTTTTCAATTATCATGTTTAGATGAGGTGGAAAAAATTACAACATAACATAACGCCATGAAAAGGAAAGAAACGTTACGATTTTAATGAATCCTTCTAGCTAGGACCTTAATTGTGCATCGAAACCAAGGGACAAACTTAAGAGGCATCCATCCCTACATGTCTTGAACTAACTGTCCCAAACACTTTCGTGTTTCACTTTGAGGTCCTTAGTTGTCCCTTTTTTCTATTAAATTGCTTGCATGATGATTAAGTTGCCCTAAAAAGACAATGTTGGACTTGACTCTTAATTATGATAGTACCTTATTCAGTGTGACCGCTTTGAGAAATATATAAGGTGGAGGGCAGAAAGCAAATGAGCAATATAGTGGAGAACTGAATTCTATGTCGAGAAGGGAAAAATATTCCTATATTACTTATAGTTTAAAAGTAGATCTCAAGTTAAATACAATATGATGTATTTTAAAATTGTATTATTTAAAAAAGAGTGCTTTTGAAAACATAATAATTCAAAGTTGTTTTTTATTTTTTGGAGGGTCCTAAACAAGCTTGCTTTTGTGTACTGTATATGGGTAAACATCATTTGATGATGTAGATTAAAAAAATAAAAAATAAAAAAGTGAGAAAGAAAATATTTTTGAGAAATATGACAGTAATATAATATGATGAGACTAAAGTGAGAAGAGTGTAGTAATTATTTGAGAAATTAATTAAAATATAAAGGTATTAATTTTGGAAAATGACCTTTGTATCTCGAGACATAATTTGAGAAATTAATTACCTTGTAGATGTAGATGGATGATCATCACCCTTTTCCACCTCGAATCCCTCATCTAGAGTGGTTGTTAGATGTACATATTAATTTTGGAAAATGACCATTGTATCTCCAGACATGATAAATTCTGACAAGATTCAAATTCCACCCCCGCCCCACATTGGCCATTGCCCTGCTTCACCGGTCATTGTAGTGGGTGCATGGTACTACTGCAATCAAATCCAGGATAGCTGCCAATGCATCGAAATGAAGATAATGGGCCCAGTAAATCCGTCGACCTTTTTCTCTTTTTGTCCGGAGAAGGCATCCTCATCAGTGGATTAGGGGCTCCAAAACAACGTTTCTTTACAGAATGATAGCAGACAAAGTTGAACATAATTAAAAGTTGACGGGGGCACTTCTATAAAAAAAAAATTCTATAAAATCTCCTCTAATTTTAAAATCTGAATGGTTGACAGAAAATTCACTCCATTCATTGTATTAAGCATCATTTGTACTTTCTGAAAACCCTTTGATTCTTTTAATTTTACTGTATATAGTCTCGCCAATAAATGTGTAAAACTAACGTAATAAAATAATATAATATTAAAATATCAACTTTAAAGTAGTTTTTTCAACATCTAAATTATTTAAAATATCAATAATATATAGATAAATAATCATACAAAATATTATTACATTCCAATATATGTGTGAATAAATCTAAGTATTTTTCATAATTTACAAATGAACGCATCTTTGGATTGAGATGAAACTTGGTCTCTTAACTAAACAAATGGTTTAAAATACAACAAGTTGATCGGATTTTCCATCAACGAACAACATTTCAAAAATGAAAAAAGTTTCACAAAATCACTTTTATGAAACCCGTTTTCACAAAAATATTCCGGAAAAGCTGAAAATATTTATGTTTATAAACAAGAAAATAAAAAAAAGATGGAACATCATCCCAACAGCTTGGCCACTGAGTAGAAACCCTCTGCTTAATTTCTGCATATATCTTAATTATTATGTACGTTTAGGCAAAAAAAATTATTATGTACTTGTGGTCTTTGTTTTGACACTTACCGTGGACGACATTAAAGATCCTTCTATTATCTGATTTTTTTCTTGATGGGCGTTAGCTGAACACTTTAAAGAGAATTTAATGGGAATTCAAGGCTCCTTTTTCACAAGATTATGTATAGGGTATGATTTTTATCCACTTCAAAAAACTTATTTAAAAAGTTTTTCTTTTGTTTTTTTTCCATATATACGGGTATACTTCTTTGAAACCCTCATTTTACATAATCCCTTCCATTTTCAATGTCTAGATGATTAATGAAAAATCTACTCCATGTATTGAGCTTAACATCACGTACATTATTAGGGAAACCCTTTTATTTCTCTAATATCACTATATATGGGTCTTATGTACAAATATGTAAAATTAACACAATAAAATAATTTAATACTAAATATTAATTTTTAAATAGTATTTTTAACATTTAAACCATTTAAAATATCATTACTAAATGGGCAAATAATTCTAAAAGTATTACTATATTACAATAAATATATATATGAGAATGGATTTAAACATTTTTCTTAATTTACTTGTGAATGTAGCTTTTTTTGAACAAATGCGCCCTACGAACATATTAGATTTAGATAAAACTTGATCTTATCACTAGATAAATGATGTTAAATACAATGAATTAGTTGAATTTTCCATCAAACATCAAAATCTTAAATTTTGATGAGATTAAATAGAATCACTTTTATGTAACCTGTACGTCTTTTTTTATTTTTAAACATATAGTTTTATTAATTTTTAAGTATTAAAAATGATTAAAATATTTCTATATTTAAAAATCGAAAAAAATATAGGCATATATTCAAAAATGGTATACTTAATTCATATATTAAAATACATCTAAAATAACATGTTTATAAAAGAAAATGCAAAAAATAACAAAAAAATTTCTTACCATGGGCTAAATAAGTCATTAGTTAGTCCAGGCTAATAGAATCATATCTTCTCATATATATTTGTGTGTGCGAAAGAGAAAAATGTCTTTGTTAACCCGGGTTAGGTAATCGCTTATTTAGTTCATCTCAAAAAACTCATTTAATTTTTTTTTATTTCCCCCCTGAACTTCTTAAAATAGATGTATTTAACATAAAAAAAAATTTATCATTTTTTAATATATGTATATTTTTAAAATTTTTAAATAGAGGTGTATTTTAGCTATTTTAAAACATTGAAAATAGCTAAAATACTCCTAGGTTTAAAATTTTAAAAAATATATACATAGCTAAAAATAGTAAAACTTAGCTTATATATTACATACACTTAAATAAACATGTATATAAAATACTAAAATAATAATAATTTTTTGATATAAGCTAAGTATGGCTTACTTAGCTTAATTTAATAAGTTTATTTGTATAGATATATATGTGTGTGTGTGTGAAAAATATTAAAGCGCATTTAGAAATTACCATAATTTTGGTGTATCTTTATGCAAATACGGCCCATTTGAACATGAAATTGATATCTACCTCATTCGTTATATTTAGAATTATTTACTTCAGTAATATATTAATTTTCATCTAAATTAAACATCTATATGAACCCCACCTTAAAATAGAACAAAATTAATGTAATAAAATAATTTGATGTAAATATCAATTTTAAAATTATAATTTCAATATCTAAATCATCTAAAATATGATTTTACATGAATAAATAAGTATATACTACAATACAATATTTTAATATATGTCGTTCCTATTTAGTAATGGAATGCACTATAATCAAGGTGCACACGGGCTACACTTGAATGATTATATATATAATGTTGAAGTGATTTCATATAACCTCTTCTATTTTTTAGTTACTGATAATTGATGTAAAATCCAATATTTATGATATTTAACATTATTTATTTAACTAAAATATCGAATTTTATCTAAATCAAATACATGCATGGGTTTCATTCACTCAAAAATAGGCCTCTTAATGTGTGAATTAAAGAAAATACTTAGCTTCATTCATATAGATATCTTAAAATGTAATAATACTTTACAAGTTATTTATCCACTTACTAGCGATATTTTGGATTATTTAAATATTGAAAATATTATTTAAAAATTGATATTTATTATTAAATTATTTTATTAGATTAATAATTTACACATATATAGATAGAGCTCATATATAATAATATTAAATAGATGAAAAAGTTTTCATGATACTATAAACAATACCGAATACAATAGATTAAGCAAAATTTTCATTAACTATCAAAATATTAAAAATAAGTATAGCTTTATAGAAGATGGGTTTCATAGAAGCATTGCTGATTTATATAAGATTCCTCCGCTATAAACTCCTTGTATATGTAATCACTTCATTTTTAATATTTTGATAATTGATAAAAATTTTACTTCATCCATTATATTTAACATCATTTATATTATTATTAAAAACATTCTCATTCATTTCATATCACTATATATGGGCTCCATTTATAAATGTGTGAAATCAACGTAATAAAATATTTTTTAAATAGTATTTTTAACACATAAACCATCTAAAATATCACTATTACGTGAAAAATTAATGTGATATGATAAAAATAATGACTACAAGTGTGTCTGATAATTATAAGAAGTTGTAAATTTAAAACGCTTCATCCTGTAAAATTATCTTATTTTTAATTATTTCTTTTTGCATTTCTATATGATTTTCTACTTTTTAATTATTTTTTCACAACTATTTATATAACACCCTACCTATTTTAATTTTATTATTTTTACTCTTCATTGTTACATATAACACATCACATGATTTTCCTATCTATAAAAATTTTCTTTCAACAATTTTATCAAATTCAAACGCACCCCTATAGATGAAGAAAATAAAAATAAAATGCATATACAATTAACTTTTATAAAAGATATTAAAAATTATTGAAATGTGAAGAAATAATAATATGAGGTACAGTAGTTACATAGTAAAGGTATCATATTATATCACAAGGTATGCCGTAAGAAGTAAGAAAAAATTTCACAGGGCTCCATGTGCCCATGTAACTTATCAAAATATAAGATTTTGATAGTTGATAGAAAATTTAATTCATTTATTATATTTGATGTCATTTATTTATCTAAGAAATTAAATTCATCTCAAACAACTATGTTTATAGGCTACATTTGTTAGAAAATGTATATATTCATATATAAATTATAAAAATTACTAAAATATCAATTTTAGAGTAAAATTTTTTTGATCAAAACCATCCAAAATATCATTTTTATGTGAATAAATAATTCGATAAAGTATTATCACATTCTAATACACGTATAAATAGATCTAAGCATTTTTCATAATTTACACACACACATATATATATATATATTTGAATAAATGTGGCCTATAAACATACTTGATTAGGATAAAATTCTGTCTTCTATATAAATAAGTAATGCTAAATACAATGAATAGATTGAATTTTTCATTAAGAATTAAAATGTTAGATTTTGAAGGGATTATGAATCCGTTTTTTATATATGTAATCTGTCAACTACCAAACGTACCGATTACTAGAAAAAATTGGAACGACCCTCTTGTTCATTGGTACTCATGCACGACATGTTTGCCATTTTGAGTGTGCCGGAGAGTTGAGCATCAAAGTGCAGTGGTACAATAGAATATGAACAACCCCCATTTGGTTTTTCTTTTTTTCTAATAACGAGATTAATGTGCTTGAAATAAAACGTAAAATAGCAGCAGGTGACCAGCTGACATAAGGGGCTCTGGTCAAACGACAAAAAAAAAAAAAAAACCCATTTTTCTTCCATGCAATTAAATTACTTCTGATAACCCTTTCACACTACAAATGACAAATCAAGAGAGGACAATTTAGCTGCTTAGGCGTTACCTAAGTGATAAGGGCACTGGCACATGCCTAAAGAGATGCGGATTCGAAATTTATCCTCAATCATCTCTCTCTTGATCATTTGATAGTGTGCAATCTTTCTTGTAGTAACAAAGAGTGCCTGGTCTCCGCTTACATAATTATAGAAATTCTTAAGCTTAATCGTAGTATTAAAAAATGAAATGTGATATAAGTATACTATTTTTAAATAAATAATAAAAAAAAAAGAAAAGTACCATCTAGACCATCCAAAATGAAGCTTAGGAATCTCACAGGCTGATTGGGTGACAGACTGGATTTGGGGAAGCAAAGAATAATGACTAATACGTGGAGTGTCAGCGATGGAGTGACCACCGATATTTGTTTTAAACGTGTAATGGGTTTGGCTGGAAAGTGTAAGTATTACAGCTGATCTGAAATATCATTTTGGTAGGTCCAAGTCGTGGAGAGAAGAGGCAGAAAATGTCGTTGGGTGGGGAAGCTCACCAACTTTACAATTCATGCCCCGAAAAGCAAAAAATTAAAGGAGGGTAGGGACGAGGTATAATGTACACTTAACTGTCACTCAAAAACTCTTAAATTATTAGGCCAACACCTCGCACTTGGCCCTCACTCATCATCAAACCCACGGGCTCCCACCCTGCACTATTTTATATATACATATATGTATATGGGATTTTTGCAAATATATTTATAAAGTTTGATCAATATTGCATCCGTGCCCTTAGGTTTGCTAAAATTGTAAATATATCTATAAAGTTTGCATAAATTTGCAAGTGTGTCCTTTCGATGATGAGGTCATTAGATTTTCTGTAAAAGAGCGAAAATGCCCTTTAAATCAAGTATTACACTTGCAATTTTTTTGTAAATATTATAGATATATTTGTTATTTTATTATTTTATATATTTTTACCTATATTATTATTTTTTATTATAAAATAATTATGCTTGCAATATTTTTAGAAATTAAAAATGTAATACTCAGTTTAAAAGGCATTATTATCATTTTATAGAAAATCTAACGGCATCATAATGAAAGGGACATGTTTGCAAATTTATGCAAACTTTGTGGACATATTTATAATTTCGGCAAGCTTAGGGATA
>JAXCLR010000001.1:74790827-74801540 GCA_035584095.1 Annona squamosa
ATCATTTTCTATTGATTTGACAACTTCTACTCCAAAAATTTTTCATCAAAAGTTTTACCTCCAACCAAACACACCCTCTATATAATACTTTTTTTTTTTTTGATGGGCTATACAATACTTAGTTGGACAACGGTTCTATGTAACCTCTTCCGGTTCTAAAATATGGATGTTTGATGGAAAAAATTAATACGTTCAGTGTAATTAGCAGAATTAGTTGAGCTAAGAGATAGCGGTGGTATTAATAGATGAACTCACTAGTTGAACTAAGAGATAGCAATGGTATTAATAGATGAACTCACTTGTGTGCATAATTAGTTGAACTAAAAGACAGCGGTGGTATTAATAGACGAACTCACTTATGTAACCCATTTATAAATAAGAAGTGGTCATATTAACTCAAGCTAACCAAGTTAATACACACAACTTAGTAGATGAACTTACTCGTATAACTCACTCAAATTGTTTGTTTAGCTCACCTTCAAATTTTCATTTATAATATTTTTTATATTTTCTTCTCCTTATACTTGTTTATCTAAATGTATTTAACATATAAACTATATTTCACCATTTTTTGCATATGTATGTCTATATTTTTTGAAAATTTTAAATATTTATATGTATATATGTAAAAATATAAAAAATATATATATACATATATCAAAAAATGATGAAACTTAGTTTATATATTAAATACACTTACATAAACAAGCATATGAAGAAAATTTTTTAAAGCATTTTAAATGAATTTTTTAAGATAAGCAAAATAAAATATTTGCTTGGCTTGAGCTAATATATTTATTCCTGTTTATAGATGGGTTATAATTGGGTTTTCTAAATAAATGAGTTATGGTGATCCATCACCCTGCCTACCCATTTAATTAAATAAATGATCATGAATTCAATTTTTATAACCTTCCAACCCATCTAACCCGTTAAGGGTGGTAAATTGTTTGAAATTTGATATATGAACAAACACATACTACTAAATTGACCGAAATTATTAAACAAATGATCATATAGGAGCATATGTTTCTAAGCTAATCAAGTATATTTTTGAGTTGTCAATATATTTCTTAGTTTTCAAGTTTATTTCTTATATTAGATTATTAGTACTTTAGGTAGTACTTCTCTTTACTTGTTCACAGCATATTTATATAATCCGTTAATTATATTACTTATAAACAAATCTAAAATTAAGATTTTAAAATAGATTTAATAAATAGGTTATGATTGAAATTTTTACATAGGTTATGATTAAGCTGTAATCTTTCTACTCGATCAATTGACACTTCTACTGCCAAATCAAATAAATGCATAAGCCATATTTGCTAAAATATTTATATGTAAATTATAAAAATATTTGCATCCAATTATACATATTAAATGCAATAATAGTTTATAAAACTATTTATCCGCGTTATAATGATATTTTTAGAAGATTGGATGATTTATATGTTGAAAATATGATTCTAAAATGAATACTTAGTACTAAACTATTTTATTACATTGATTTTACAAGAGATTATGCACAATAATACTGGATAAACAAAAAAATATGGAAAAATAGTTCTATAGAGGTAGAAACTTTAATTAATTATCTAGGTGGAGCTTAGATGCGGCCCAATTTATATCAACTTTTTCGGTACACCAGTTGATGAGAGCCATTGGATGGTGAACTTAAAAACTAGTTATTTGCTTTATTTAATATTATTTATCTTATTACAATACAACAACTATATTGATCAAAGTTGTGAGCAAGCCATTTTTCTTTAAATTATATTAAAATTATAAAACTGTTTAAATTAATTCGTATAGGCATTGGAATTTAATTATACTTAATCGAATCAATTATTCACGTATAAGTTATGCTTTAAACGAGTTTAATATTGTGTAAAACATATATAACTTCTTTATCCACATGTGAATCGTTCAAAACTTATCTTTGTAAAAAGGTAGAGTATTTTGAGTGATTTTATAAAGTTGTATTTTCAACATCCGGACTATCTAAATTATCATTTCTACGTGGACAAATGATTCCATAAAATATTATTTTATTTTGTAATAATGTTTGTTTACAACATAAACATTTAAATTGAGGGTGTATTTGGTAAGTGATACAACTTTGACAATAAAAGCTTTTTGTGTTTCAAACTTTTGAAATGAAAAAAAATGATGCGATATGATAAGAGTAATAATAGAAAGTAAGGAAAAAAATTAAAATAAATATATTAATTATATGTGTAGTTATGCATAAATAATTGAAAAGTATAATATTTTATATTGTAATATATAAATAAATAATAAAAAATGAGGCAATCACAAAAATTAAAAGATTTTAGTTGAAAATTTTGATTGTAAAACAAAAACGCCTTAAAACTTTTCAATCTAAAATTTTCACTCGTCATAATTTGTTTTTATTATTCTTCACTTCTTCTTATATAACTACTATACTTTTCGATTATTTCTATGAAAATTTTCATACATCTAATATATATACACTTTAACTTTATTATCTTTAATCATCACCATTATTCCTACTATATCACATTATTTTTTTCATTTTAAAAATTTTTTTATCAAAAACTTTATCACTTTCTGAACACACCTTATATATATGTGAATGTAACTAAGCATTTTTTAAATTTATACGTGAATATACTTTTTGAGTAAATGTAGTGCGTACATGTATTTATTCTGAATGAAACTTAGTCCCATAAATAAAATAATATTAAATATAATGAATAGAATAAATTTTAAATCAAGCAAAAAAATTAAAAATTGAATGAGGTACGTGAAACTACTACGTATCCTAGTTTTACAAAAGTAGACTTCTACTACATAAGGTGCATCATGTTATACTCAGCTAATGTCGAATGTGAATTGGATTTATTTTGACAATGAAATCAAAATACACTTTACTTTACTAATTAGTTTTTAGGGTGTGTTTGGGAATGAATAAAACTTTTGGCGAAAAGTTTTGAAAAATAAAAGTTGTCAAATGATGTGATATGATAGGGGTAATGATGAGGAGTAAATAGGGTAAAGTTAAAATGGATAGGTTAGTTGTATAGGTAATTGTGTAGAAATGATTGAAAAGTAGGGTAGTTTGTGTTGGAAAATGTAAAAAAATAATTAAAAAATAGAAAAGTTGTAGAGAATGAAAAGTTTTAGATTAAAAAGTTTTAAGTGAAAAGATTTTGTCATTAATTCAACTAAGATTCAAGGTTTCGTTAAAACTACCGTGTATGGCCATTATCCAAAAAATGCGAAAAACAGCGTAATATAATTGTTTTGGGGGATGACATCTAGTAAAAAATGGGTTTGAGAAGTGATAAGAATTTTGGATGTAAAACTTTTTAAATAAAAAAATGACATGATGTGCCGCAGATGATGATAAGAAATAAAAATTAAAATAAATAGGCTA
This sequence comes from Annona squamosa, assembly GCA_035584095.1. Classification (NCBI taxonomy): domain Eukaryota; kingdom Viridiplantae; phylum Streptophyta; class Magnoliopsida; order Magnoliales; family Annonaceae; genus Annona; species Annona squamosa. The sequence continues at coordinate 74,794,252 of JAXCLR010000001.1, forward strand.
ATTTTATGAGTGATTGTATAAAAATAATTAAAAAGTATAATAATTTTATAAAAAAAATATGAGTAAATAATTAAAAATATGAAACAATGGAGATTTTTAGTTTGCAAGTTTTATATATAGAGCATGTTTTGTTATACGTAAAAACTTTCAAACAAATAATTTTTATTATAATTTTTTTATCTTCCACAGCTATCATAATTTTTAATTATTTGTTCACTTTTAATTTTTAATGCATAACTACTGGTATAGCTAACTTATCTCTTAAAATTTTATTCAATTTATTTGTCATCATTTACATCACATTTAAAAAACTTTTACTCCTAAAATTTTTCATCCCATAATTTTACAACTTTCAAACATAGCCGTAGCTCGACATGCCCCAAAATTGAAAGACAAACTACAATGTGTATCTATAATTGTTGAACATTTGTATGCAAGGACATAAATTAGAACAGTTCATGGATTGTCCTCACGTGACAGTCTATGATTGTAAGATAGCTCATTACAGTTACAGTCTGAGATTGTCCCCCGAAACATTTCGCGCACCATCACAATCCGTGTCCAAATATAAGATATTAGCTATGGCAGGAAGCCCCTCAATTTGCGAGATGTATTTTTCCTGCCTGAAGGCTTCTTAGAATCACTGGGGGTGTGCGTTTCATACATTTTTTCAAAAATTTAAATCCGTCGAACATTACATTTTTATGGTAGTTTAACATTACATTTATATATACCTTATTTTTAAACTATGGGTGCATTTAACAATTGAAAGAAAAAGTTAGTTAAAACGTTTCAATTTAAAACTTTTCATTATTCACAACTATCGTATTTTTAAATTATTTTTACACATTTTTCTATACAACTACCATACTTTTCAATTATTTCTACACAACTAACCTATCTATTTTAACTTTATCCTTTTTAATACTTATCGTTAACCCTATCATATCATATCATTCAACAACATTTATTCTCTGAAATTTTTCATAAAAAAATTTATTCATTACCAAACATACCCTATATATATTTTACTCACATTAACACTTCTATAATTTTCACACATATCCCGAAAGGTCTAATACTCTAATGCCATGTATAATTAAGATAGTATTACTTTTTTTATTACACATTTCACACACCATATGCTCTCCACCCATTTTTTAAGATTTATTTCAAACCATATATGATTATTGAATTAAATCTTTAAATCTTTACCACCATTCTCAAAATAATTTTTAAATTCCTTGGATAACTTTTCCAATTTCTAATATAACTTTACCCATTTTCAATATAACTTTATTCATTCTCAATACACATTATTATATTCTCATCTAAAATACAACTTCAGTTCAAAAATTTTATATAGTTTGAAACTGACCCTTATGATTTATCTTACCATTCGAATCATTGTATATCTTTCCAATTGTTCTTAATAAATCATTTTTTTGATAAAAAAGATGTTATTTCCATAAATGAAGTGTGTCTTTCAGAAATGATAAAAATTTGTTTGCGTAAATATTTTTGAAATAAAAAAATTAGGTGGAAAATAAATAAAATAAAGTTAAAATAGATAAATTATTTATGTAAAAATAATTAAAAAATAAGATAATTGTTCATAAGAATTTAAAAATAAAATAATTGTGAAGCTGACACGCAGGACAGGGACACCAACGCATAGCGGGATTTACGGTACTCGTGCTGGGAGTCACTCATCTAAACCCGGACCCAGTTATTGGTATTATCAATCTCCAATTTTAAAAGATTATAGTGGGACCCACCTGCATCGGTCAAGAGAAAAAGCGACGGTTGGCGATCTTTTCTTTCGGCGGGAAATTCGAATTTTCAGCAGGAGATTAGTGAAAAGAAAAAGTCGGAAATTGCATGAATTTTCACTTTCCATCGATGCATAAATTAACCAGACACTTGCCATTGATGCAAGCTGGCCGGCAGGCACAGAGAACCCTTCTCGCCTCTCTGTATCTACTCCCGCCATTTCTCCCTCTTGAGATTTTTTTGGCGCTTTCCTTGTCAATACCCGGTTTTCAAGGAAAAAATTCGCCCCCGGCACTACCAGTTCCGGTGGTCCCCTCATCATCTCATGCCGTGAACATGCCATGGCACATTGGCACTACAGGCCCCGCACCATTCAGATGAAGGAAAAATACTGTTGCTCTGGAGCGCACCTATATCGTTTGTGCATGCATGTGAATGAAACGATTCAAATGGAAACCTTTCAGCAAATCTGATCCGTCCATTGAATGAAACCCACAAATTTTTGCTGGAATAGTGCTTTCTTTAAATTCTCGTTAGAAGGGTTGCATTAATACTATAATTCCAATGGTTCATCCAATTCGCTTGCAGTATTTTTTTCCGACCCAATCGCTTGTATTATTTATCCGCCGGTTACTTGTGACCTTGGCTCAGTACTCATCGTATCAGCAAATGACACGAAACTCGTTGCAATTTGAATGATAAATGAAGTTCTATTTCTTGCTATTTTCAAAATTTTTAATTTGAACGTGAGTTTAGGAAGTGATAAATTTTTTTATGAAAAGCTTTTTTTGTAAAAAAAATTTAAATTGAAAAAAAATAATATTATATGGTAAAAGTAATTATGACAAGTAAAAAGAATAGAGTTAAGATAAATGTGTTGGTTGTTTAAAAATAATTGAAAAGTATGATAATTATATTGATATATGTAGATAAATGATTAAAAAACAATGATGACGAATAAAAAAATAAAATTAAAATACATGATTTAGTCTTTGAAAAAAATAAATAGTTTAGTCGTGTTTGTATTTATGTGGAAGTAATTTAAAAGTAGAATAATTGTAGAGAAAAATGTACAATAATTACAAAGAGTGGAAAATTTTATACTGTAATGTTCTAACTTGATATTTTTGCATACTGTCAGGCACACTGTGAATCGAATTCTTGTTCTCAATATAGTTTTTAAATTTTTAATTCAACTTCTTATATTTCTAAAGTGCATGTTTGGGAAATAGTATAACTTTTGATGCAAATACTTTAAATGATACAAAATTAATATGACATGATAAGGATAATAACGGTAAATAAAGAACATAATTTTTAAATATATAAGTTAGGTATAGGTAATTGTATAAAAATAATGGAAAACACAGCATTTATATATGAAGAAGTTAATAAATAATTAAAAATATGATAGTTATAAATAATGAAAAGTTTAAAATTAAACAGTTTCATGTCATATTTGTTGAACATTAAAACTTTTCAAACTAAAACTCTGCATTTTACACAACAATTACATTTTAAATTATTTTTACACATCTTCCTGTATAGCTATCATGTCTTTCAATTAATTCTACGCAGTAATTTTATGCAATCATACACATAACAAACCTATATGTTTTAATTTTATTTTTTCACTCGTAGTTATTACTCATATTATATCACATAAATTTCTTTCAATTCAAATACTTTCACACTAAAAACTTTTTATGTAAAAACTCCATTGCTTTTTGAACACATTTTAAGTAAAATTATAATCAAACATGCTTTTAATGATTTGATATTAGGTCCACTTCCATGTTACGAAGTTATATAGAAGCGGTTCCATTTAATCTCGTATATTTTTTAGATTTTGATATTTAATAAAAAATTTAATTTATTCACTTTACATTTAACATCATTTATTTTAGTTATAAAACTAAGTTTCATTATAATCCAATACGTACATAGACTACATTTGTTTGAAAATAAATGTAGTCATGTATATATTAGTAAAAATGCTTAGATTAATTCATATGTGTATTAAAATGTAGTAATATTTTATAGAATTATTTATTCATGTATTTGTGATATTTTAGATAGTTTAGATATTAAAAATACTACTTAAGAATTAATATTTAATATTAAATTATTGTATTATATTGATTTTACATGTTTGTACATGGAGTCCATGCACATTACACTACACGAATAAAAAGATTTTAATGATAATATAAACAATGCTAACTACAGTAGACAGAGTGAATTTTTATGGACCATCGAGATGTTAAAAACAAAAAGGATTATATTAAATGAGAGTTTCACAGAAGCGCTATTGATTTTATATAACTTAAAGGCGTATGGTTATATACATGACCATAGATTTTAAGTTAAAATACAACATTCATTTTTTTAATTAGTTGTATTTTTTATCTTTATTTACAAATGTATATTTCAAAATGTATTTAGTCTATATATCAAGATTTGTCATTTTATAATACTTTTACATATTTTCATATTATTTTTAAAAATTAAGTTTGTACGGGTGAAAATTTACTTCAATGCTCCATAAAATTAATGATTTTTTAAAAGTAAAAAAATAATATGTAAAATAACTATCAGCGACAAAACTTGATATATGTTAAGTGTACTTAGGAATAAATGTTTATAAAAAAAATAATATTACATTTTAGCTTAAAATACGTCATTATCGAGCTCCTAACTTAAAGCATGCTAAACTTCATTAGGTGGGCTGCTGATTTAGTGCGCGAGCACGTAAAAAGGTGAACCGGCGGACACCGCCCATGCTGTACATTTCGGCAGGCAGACAGGCAGGTGGGACCATCTCTGCCACTGCCACACAGCTCTTCTTTTATTTTTCTGGGTATTTTCTTTTGGCGGGAGTTTTATTTAACTCGATTTAAAAGAGGCTTTGGCGTCCGCGGAACGATCTGCAGGCTGCAGCAACGTACGCAGCCAGCATCCTGAAAACGAAACGCCGTCTTCTTGCTGACGGAAACTGATGCGCCGTCGTCACGTCATTAACGGAGAAAAGAATCCACCCAAGTGTGGCTTTTTGTCGTTCCCGTTCAAACGAGAACTCTCGCTTATCAGTTCCCGCACTTAAAAAATGAAACAAATGACCGTACCCAACAAAAATTAATAATAATATTAAAATAATATTTATTTTTCAGTGATAACAAGTGAAGTTATTTAAAAGGAATCCCGTGAAAACATTTAGCATATGTTTGATGACCGGAGGATATAGAGTGTCTGTTACCTGTAAAATTAACGAACGAAAGCTTTCGTGTACGAGTTTTAAACATATGAGAATTGATATGATATATCACGAATAATGATAAAAAAATTAAAATATATAATATGGTTATATAAGTTATTATAAAAAACGATTGAATAGTTGCAATGTCTATATAAAAAGATGTGGATAAAAATTTAAAAATAAAATAATTGTTGATATTTAAAAGTTTTGGATGGACAAATTTCATAAAATGTAAATACATTCACAATCTTGTGAGAATTTTTTTAGAAATAAAAAAGTAATGTCATGAAATAAGGTAACTATTATGAAAAAGAAGAATAAAGATAAGTATTTACGGTAGTTACAGGTAAAACCGTGTTTATAATATAAATAATATTTGAAAAATAAAACGAATAAGGTTCGTTGTGAAAAACGTATGACTAGATAAGCGAATGGTAAGAGTGGAAAAAAGTATAAACGAGAAAAGGATGCTATGTGATTAAAGTAGTTATTAAAACAAAGTTAAAATAAATCTTTATAGCTGCATAGAGCAACATGAATAAAATTTAAATAAAAATAAGACGGGCCCGATCATTTCAAAATTCAAAATATATTTTTATTGTTTTTTAAAACTTTTTATAAAACTGTTAATATAAGAACACATTTCTTCAACACAAAACCCCTTGAAAGCAAAACTTTTATTTTACCATTGCAGCTATTTTATTTTTTTACATAATTATTTATACAATTAACAAATTTATTTTTGTTTTTTTACCCATCATTCTTACCGTTATCACACAGCATCATTTTTTCTCAACTAAAAAAAATTTATACTAAAAATCTTCATCCAACGATTTTATCACTTCCGGAATGCACTTTAAATATATTTATTTTATAAATTTAATTTTATCATTTATATATATTTGTATATATTTATTTTAAGGGGTGTTTGTTTACAAAGATAACATTTAAAAAAAAAACTTTTTATTTTTTATAACTATCTAATTTTTAATTACTTTTTAGCTTCATTTTATTCAATCATCGTATTTTTTAATTGTTTTGACCCAAGTGTGCATATAATTATTTTAATTTTATATAATCTATATATAATCATTAACTCTATCACATTATATCATTTTTTCATATTTTAAAAAATTATATATCATAAATTTGTATTATAAGTTTTGTCATTTTTCAAGCATAATGTGAATGAAAATGAATTTAAAAAAAAAAAAAAAGAGAACGGTGAAGTTTGCGAAAAAAGTTATTTTTTCACTGTCACATACATTGGGTGTGTTTGTTAATAACTGAAAGTTGTCAAGTTAAAATTTTTTAATCTAAAACTTTTCATTCTCCACAATTATCCTATTTTTTAATTATTTATTTATATTTTTTTATACAACTACTATATTTTTTCATCATTTATATACAACTATCAACACAACTAATCTATCTATTTTAAATGTATTGTACTTATTTTTCATCATTACTCTTATCATATCACATCATTTGACAACTTATACTCTATGGATGTGTTTGTTTAGGATAAAAAAGTGTCAACTAAAATTTTTCAATCTACAATTTTTCATCCTCTATAATTATTTTATTTTTTAATTATTTTTTCACATTTTTCTACACAAACTATCATACTTTTTAATCATTTCTACACAGCTACTTATACAACTAACCTATCTATTTTAACTTTATTCTCTTTACTCATATCATTACTCCTATTATATCACATCACTTCCTATTGAGTTGACAACTTCTACTCCAAAAACTTTTCATCAAAAATTTTGCTACAAACCAAACACACCCTATGTAAATTTTTATCAAAAGTTTTATCCAGTTTTAAAATATAATCACTACGTGAAATTAAGCCCTTAATTAATTGAAGATTCACACGACGTTCAAATTAATTGAGAAAGGTGTGATTTTCTGATGCGCTTGGCGTTGCACGGTTAGAATCACCCCAGTTTGAAAGAAACAACAGAGGGCGTGGCAGGTGACGGTTACGGTGGAAGATCTTTTGGTACACACGTCAGGAGATTCACATTCTGAACTGGATGGGACAGCTTACGAAAATGTTAGGCAAACGGAACGGGTACTGACGTCCGACCTAGACATGTCATCGTTTTAAAGAAAGGCAGATTGAGGTGTAGACCGCTAAGCCAGCCGTCTATTTCACTGAGGGTGTGTTTGGAAATGGATAAAACTTTTGATGAAAAGTTGTAGAGATGAAAAGTTGTCAAATGATGTGATATAATAGGGGTAATGATGA
>JAXCLR010000001.1:74834410-74853937 GCA_035584095.1 Annona squamosa
GTGAACAATTCTAAATACAATGGGTGGGGTGGATTTTCCATTTATGATCAGGTGGGGCCCACAGTGCATGGACTGCATGGTGCAATCGCATGCACCAGAATAAATCCCATATAGGAGTATGTATGTTTTTATCAATCTCTGCACGGAGGCATGCATGCAATTGGATCATACACCACCTGGCTCATGTTAAAATCAGGTCAGAGTCGAGTCAAGAGCTAATTTCCAACTTGAAACCATGATGAGAACAGCGTCTGAAAGCTGGGCTACCTGCCCCGGGCCTAATCCCGTCAACTGCTACTTCGTTGGCACTTAGCTCTAGCGGCATGATTGGGAGGCCGATTTATTCCACTCCAAGTTTGACATTTATTCTGCTGATTAACACGACACAGCACATGCCCTGCTTTACTAATTATCTTTTCTCTCGTCTCAATTGACTGACGATACAAACGACAAATTGCCCTTCTTATTATTAATTTTTGGTTGCGGGAGTATTTGCAAAATAAACTCTCTAACTTGGCTTAATCGTAAAGTAGCTAGACTTTGTAATTTGAGTATTTACAGAACAAACCCTCTAAAGTCTAAACTCAGAAATATTGCAAAAAATCAACTTTAACGCCAAGACTTACAAGAAATTTCTGGATACGAAATAGGTTAAAGGTACTTTCCTATTGTTTTAGAATGCATCCGGAATCATGTCCGACCCATTTTATACCTAGAAATTGTTTCATACATATTATCTTTTGAGGTATGCTTTGCAGCGGAGGATTTGGTTTGCAAACAACTACCCTAGTTACGTAAATGGTCTAATGTAAGTACAATCAAGTAAAATTGTAAAGCCTATTTTACAGAAAGACCCTCGTTTCTGCTGCATATTGGAATGGACTTACAAGAACAATTTCATTTTCGTATATTGCTGATATGAAAAGCACATGTAGCTGGCTAAAGAACTGATCACTGATCTCCTTTTTCTCCCAAAGGCAGAAGTCGGAAATCGGTGCCTTGACAGTGAAGAAAGATGACAGTGGAATCCGATGTTTGGTGAACTAACCTCTTTATCATCTTCTGCATGTTCTTTTAAAAGTTAGGTGTCCCCATTAGCTAGTGGCACTGAGAGTCGGGGGATGCCCATTTTCGCCAGCATATATCCGACAATCCCTCTTGTAATTGGAATCTTCATTCACCTGACTTTCATTGGATTCTGCTGTAGAATTTCGGTGACAAAAGTGCCGTTGGCTTATCAGCAGCAAACCAATGATCAGTGAATGCATGACTGAGTGAGACTAGCGCCTCTCCAGCACATTCTCAACAAGTATTGCCTTGTTCTGTTTGAATCATTTCTAATTACCCGCAGGTGGATATCAAGGCCCCAGTCAGTTAATCAAGCTCCAAAGGCCTTCCCGACTACCCTCTAACCACCTCATGATCATAGCCATGTGGTGGCATGGCCCATCTGGGAGGACTTTGGGAAAACTGTCCTGCCACTGGCATATATCATCCACCCGTCTGTGGCACTTGTCGGTTGGCTCTGCACTATCTTTCTCCCACCAAACTTCTGACCTCATCATCCTCCCCATCGCGTGGCCCATCAGATGATCAGTTGGATCCTTTTGTGGAACATGACATCGACATTGGAGGCAAGTGGGTTTTGCATGAAGCAAATTTCGCCACGCCACAGCTGCAGGAAAATCTATTTTTCACAAGAGTTTGTTGAGTACTGATGAATTGAAAAAGAGGGGATATGGTTTTCCAAAGATATTGGACGGGGTGTCAAGAGCAAGAATGTTTACTAAAATTTGCAATCATATCTGATACCAAATTCGCAAATTGATCAAAATTTCATGTGCGGTGAACCAAATTATCTCGTGCGGCTAAGAGATACACACACGGAGAGGTATGCCCCATTTTGAGGAATCTGGTCAGCAAAGCACATGAGAAAATGACTGTTGATTAATCTAGCTAGAAATATAGGTAAGGTTGGAAGGAAGACCCTTCAGTATAGGCTAATGGGCGTGCTTTGGTTCCTGCTTTTTGAATATATTTTTTTTGGGGGGCATATGTTTGGACATTTGGTAACTGTATCCTTAATTAGCCTTTCATGAAATTGATCAGACTGGCCAGGAAAGAAGACTCCCTACAAGCCTTCTATTTTGAAATATCGAAACTAGGAGTGATGTGAAAATTTTAAATAGTTTCAGTATAATTTTTCCGTGAAAATAAAATCAAACCTCTACTCTAATTGACACGATAGGGGTGCCTACATGGTGGAACACCAACATTTCAATTTGCTATGCTTAATTTACCTCCTTTTCTTTTTTATAACTATCCATATTTCGCAATAATTTACTCCTGGACAATCTCCAATTTTATTTAGTTACTGTTGTCTTATTAATATTTTCAAGTATATACGCCTTTCTCTATCAAAACAAGTACATTTTCTTTTGCACCAAACATTTGTCACAGGACGAATTTAGCAAAAGATCATATAAGATATATTTTTGTCAGCCGGTTATTTCTTAAACTACTTCCTTGCAAATCTCATCAAAACCTCCCCTACTGATTGATGAATTTACAATGGAAGTCAGTGGTCTGCTGGGCCTGATAACCAATGCATGCATGCTGATAAGGTTCTCGTTCTAATATTGTATATGTAAGTGCGATTTCTTTGGATAGTATTAATCGTAATATAAGAGTTTTAGCATTTTTTTCTTCGCCTGTGCAGTCAATTTAGCTAGTTTATATTTTTTATATTTTACAGGCGTGTCGTAGTGGGCAACATCAAATATACTACTTTAACCGCACGTTGATAGGCTTTAACACGTGTGAATTCAAATTCGTATGGCTAATTCACACGAAGTTCCAACTCCAACTGCAGTTGCTGAGCCATGCTCATGGACCTCGACTCACAGGGCTGATTCACAGGAATTTCAAACTTCCAACTGCAGTTGCTGGACCATGCGCATGGGCCTCGACTCACAAATTTGCCTTTGGTAGGTACTACCTAACAGATACGTTGGTTGTACATGTTGGCCCATTGCTTCAAAGGGCTTGTTTGGGAAAGTGAATGAGTGGGGCAGGAATGTGCGATGTGATGGGGGTAAGAAACGTCCCATTTTTCCATATTTTCATAAATCATTTAATAACTTAACAATCTCAATTTTCAATTATATTCTTACATTTTAATTATTTTTTCTTTTCGTTACCCCATTTTCTACCTCCATCCTATCATCCTACCAAAATCAACTTTCTCAAACATCTCCAAAGTCTCAAGCTCATAGCCATGTCCGTGTATTTGGTGATTTTAGAAAACTTGATTGACAATTTAATTTCAAGTAGAGGTAAGAATTGGGCGTGTCGATCCAAACCCAATCTTGACCCAACCTATTTTTAACTGAGAAATACTAATTTATTTTTACACGATATAGAGATTTTAACCTAAATTCAATAATAGAGTCGAGGCGGGTCAACCATATTCCAATCCGAAGAGTCCAACCTACCATGCATATATTAATTTATTAAAATTTATAAGTCTATATTTAAATCTTATTATTGTTTGCTTTTAATAATAAAAGAATTAATTTATCTGAAAAAGAATATAAAAATCAATAAGAAGAATTTACACATATATAATTACATATTAACTTATTATAATAAATTTATACTATATTTTCTGATGTCTTGTTTTATTAATGATGATTTTTAATAATTAGTGAAATATTGAAATATATAATATTCAAACTTAGTATAGATGTATTTATATATTTGATAGGTATATAAATTTTTAAAATTATCTTATTTGACTCGTATTTTTTAACCAACCTGCTATCCTGAAACCGATCCAATATTAACCTAATGTTTGTCTTGGAAGCTACTTAAAAAAAATGTAGGTTAAATTGACTTTATCTTGATTCGATATAAAAATTGAGTCAAACTCAATTTACGTTGATCGGGTACGGCTCGCCCTAATTTTCTCCTCCTATTTTCAAGCTAATATTATTTGGAGTTGTTAATTTTAAATATGCTCAAAACATTTTTCCTTTATGGTAAATATACTCACTAAGGCTATGTTTGGGAATAGTAAGAAGTTGTTAACCCAAAATTTTTCATTTTCTGATAATTATCTTATTTTTTCATATTTTTTATATAACTATTTTATTTTTAATCATTCGTACGTAACTATGCACATGGTTAATTTATCTATTTTAACTTTATTATTTCTACTTCTTTTCATTATCTCTATCATATTACATAATTTTTTCTCTTTTAAGAACTTTTACAACAAAATTTTTCTTAAAAGTTTTAACTATTTACAAACACACACTAATTTCAAAAGTTCAAAATAAATCCAACAAGTATGGATAAAATTTTACTCTTATCTATTCTGCTATACATGATTAAAATTCAAAGTTATATATCATAAGAAACATCCAAAATACCCTTTATGATTTAATAACAGTAGTTTTTCAACTATAGCGGCATAATAGATACTCACCTGACCTAAGACAAAAACCAAGCTAAATTAATTTTGATGGTTTGGATATGATAATAATGCTAATGGAGGGTTATTATGAGATTTCAAAATTATTAAGTGTTTTTAACTGTTAGAATCTGTAAACTGAAATTAACAAGATACTTAATGGATATACAGGAAGGTTTTCAGAATTAATGAATATATTTGCAATTAAGAGCAAATAAAGTAGATATATTTGAAATTAATCCAAACTTGAAAGTAAATAACGTATAATTAGATAAATTTACACAAATATATCTAAGTGTGACAGCATCTTTATAATTATTCGTCCATTGGAAAGAAATAATGCTTTTGATAACTTGCCTTACAAATTCGTTGCTGCAACGAATTTTATAGTAAGGGCTGGAGTTCTCTTCCATGCCCTTACGCCGGTTAACCAGGCACTCTTTTTCTAGCTGGCCGGGACGAGCGGTATCCGCGCCCACGCGAAGCGCCTGCAGCCGCTGCGTGCTGCCATCAATAAATTGCCAGTTCGTTTTGCGTGTGGGAACTGGGAAGACTGAGAATTGCGGGTGGAAGAAGGCTTTTTGCAAAGTGTGGACCCTTCTAAAGTTTTTATTTGCAATAACTATCACTTGTACAATTTAGCCCATTTGAAAATTTGAAGCTGCGTTTGCTGTAAAAAATCTTGTTTGAAGCCGTGTTGATTAATCGAATGCACGAAATGAAACCAGAAAGCCCGCCGATTGAATGTTTTTAAGGGTTCCTCGGTATTTTTTTGGGAACGTTTTAGATGGGCTATTTTTATTACGAAATCAGAATTAAATCATTTATACCGTTTAATCTTTTTTTTTAACCATAACTACAACAAGTAATTCAATCCAGGGTTTGGATGGGGCACAACTGCTTAAATATATAAGGTGTGTTGGGCAATTGATAGAAAATGTAAAGTTAAAACTTTTTTAATATAAAATTTTTAACTATTCAGAATAATTATTTTTTAATCATTTTTTCACATTTTCTTATACAATTATCATACTTTTCAATCATTTCTACACAACTATCCGCACAACTAATCTACCTATTTTAATTTTATTCTCTTTACTATTCATCATTATCCCTATCTTATCATATAATTTTACAACTTTTATCTTTCAAAACTTTTCATAAAATTTTTTATTTATTATCAAACACACCTATAATTACCTATATATTACGAAAACACTTAGATTCATTCTTAAATGTATTAAAATATCATAATAATATGTCATAAAGTCATTCATAGGTTTAAATGATTTAAATATTTAATTAAAAATTTTGAGATTAATATACAAATTAAGGGGATGTTTGTTTAACATGAAAACTTTTCAAATTAAAAATTTTCAATGTAATGCTTTTCACTTTCTACAATGACTTAATTTTTAATTATTTGTCACATTTTCTTATATAACTACCTTACCTTTTAATAATTTTTGTACAATTAACTAACAATTTTTTGATAGAAAGGATAGAAATTTTACTCATAAACATGTGATAATCAAACATGTTTATGTACTTGAAGTTTACAAGAAAACTAGGTGAGTTGGTAGTCATTATTATCCATATCATATAACTAAACTATGTATTTTAATTTTATTTTTTTATTCATAATTGTCCATGTAATATCATAGTATTTTCTCCAAATTCAAAAAATTGTATAGAAAAAACTTTTCATTCAGAAATTCCTTCACTTCTCAAACATATCCTAAGTATATCATGTTAATTTTAGACATTTGCCAAATGGGAATCAGGCACACGTTCCATTTTTATAACTCAATTTATATATTAAATAAATATTCTAAATACAATAAACAAAGTAGATTTCACATCATCATTAATCAAGAAGGAACATATTCTAGTTGGTTCACATGAACAATGACATTAAGTTACCCATTTTTAAAAAGTGAGAATTAAATTTATTTGAGAGTGTGTTTGTTCATGGTAAAAAAAAATGTCAACCAAACTTTTTAATATAAAATTTTTACTCTTTTTAATTATTCTATCTTTTAATTATTTTTTTTTATATTTTCTATACAAACTGCTCAACTTTTCAATCATTTTTATATAACTATCAATACAATTAACATATCTATTTTAATTTTATTCTCTCTATTCTTTATTATTATCCTTATTATATCACATAATTTTTTTATCATTTTGACCCTTTAAAAATTTTTCATTAAAAATTTTACCAAACCAAACACGGCGATAGTCTTTTACATTTTTATTTATTATTATTTTTTAAAAAAGCGGAGCGGCGTCGTAACGTGTAAATTTTGATAACTATCGTTAATAATCCTCGCCATCGGTACTCGATCATCTTGTTTCCCGTTTCCCCACGGTCTATCACTATGGGACGTACACGACCGTTCGGAGATACTACGGATCAAGCCACAGCGAGCACTTAATATGTACATGCCCTTGTTTGGCTCGTAGGAATTTCTTAGATCTAATTCAACAGTATATATGCCGCAAGAAATTAATGCATCTGTAAATGACCCGTGAAATTAATATGGAAGATACGTAGGTGTCTACAACCTATTTGGGGTTCGTCATCATATGCCTCATGATCAATTTTTTTTATAGCCTATTTTAAATCATATAAAATTCTTGAATTAAGTTTGTATTGCAATTCTTAAGATAATTTTTCAATTTTTCGGATATTTTTTTAATTTTTAACACAATTTTACCAAAATTTAATACAATTTTACTCATTCATAAATCACAATATACATTATTGTATTCCTGTCTCGGAACAAATTTCGATTTAAGAATCTTGCATGATTTGAAATAAGTTTTAGTATGGATATATATGTATGCGATACGAATATACATATAGTTCAACAATACTTCACGCTCGGCTTTCGATGAGATTGTTGTTTTGAGTAGATGATATTTGGAGAACGCATATATCCATTATTTTAACGGCTCGGATGAGTATGATGGTTCACTTAAGCTAATGTCCAGCAGGTCAAGGACCATAAACTCTCATCATAAAACTCGGCTATCAATGCGGCTGAAACGAATCTTGCTAAGCCAACATCCATGTAAGCTTTGTTTTGTACTACAAACTAGCTAGCAGCCCACCTTTGTTCGTCCCAACTTACCAATTTCAATTGAAATTTAAATTTTGGTTACAATTTTAGTTCCGTAGATCGAATTAAAAGACATTTAATTTGGTTACGACTAATGTTAATTATTTTTTTTTATGAATATATTTAGAAATTGATAAAATTTGTCTACTAAAAGTTTTTTGTATAAAAGTTTTTAAGTTATAAGAAAATAATATAATATGATAAATGAAATTAACCTCAACTCAAATTACGGAGCAGTAAGTGTAATACAAGTATCCACTCGTGGCTTGACAATATAAAAGGCCAAGTTGATTTAACATCATAGTCCCGCCGGTGATGATTTTTTTTAAAAATAAATTCTTATTTGAGGGGTGATCCATGCGTTTGAGTGCACGAGACCCAAATGCGTTCGGCCATGAGGCCTCCCAAAAATAATTTTATACAGTAATGTATATTTAACCTGTAAACTAATTTTTGCTATTTTGGGTGCTTTTAAGTATTTTTTAATTTTTAAACACAATAGTATTTTCGTAATTTTCTAACTCATAAATTACAAAAAATGTCACTGTTTTTAAAAATAAAAAAGACTTAAAATATTCAAAAATGATAAAAATTAGTTTATATGTTAAATTGATCAAACTCTACATATTTATAAAAAAAATAAAAAGGGTCCCATGTAGTACCACTCTTCTTATTTACTCTTGTATTACGCTGATTTATTGGCTACGTATGTATTATTATAAGACAATATTTAAATTATTAGTTAAATAGATAAAATTGCATGTATTGATCAAATAACATTAGGTCAAAACATAGCAGTGGGCTAAAGGTGTGTTCTCGATAAATAACAAACCTTAATTGTAGGCTTTGAATGCACAAGCTGGTGATATGATATTTTTGGGTAGTGATAAAATTTTTGAATAAAAATTATTTAAATTAGAATAAAATGATATATTATGATAGAGATAACGACGAAGAGTAAATCAAATAAAATTAAAATAGATAAATTAGTTGTTTTAGTAGTTATATAGAAATAATTGAAAAATATAGTTATATTTGAAACTGTAAAAAAAGATTAAAAAATAAAATAATTATAAATGTAAAATTTTTTTGATTAAAAATGGTATTAACTTAAAATTTGTTGCTTATTGTGAAACAAACTCATAATACTTTTATAAAACAACTTTATTATTAATCATAATAGTTTTTTTCTATTATTGTATCATAATGGTTATTTCAAGCTTAGAAGAGCTATTGCCACTAGAGCAATGCCCAGGGATACACTCCATTGCTCCTTATTTGACTAGAGTAAGTTTAACACTTAGGATGTGTTTGGTAATGAATAAAATTTTTGATGAAAAGTTTTGTAGGGTAAAAGTTGTCAAATGATATGATAGGATAGGGGTAACGATGAGTAGTAAAGAGTATAAAGTTAAAATAAATAGGTTAGTTATGTAGATAGTTGTGTAGAAATGATTGAAAAATAGGATAGCTGTATAGAAAAATGTGAAAAAATAATTAAAAAATATGATAGTTGTGGAGAGTGAAAAGTTTTAAATTGAAAAGTTTTAACGTGACATTTTTTTTCAATTGCCAAACACCCCCTTAATGAATTGAACATGCATCACCCCCCTTTATAAAAGGTAAGGGGTTTTTGCATTGTCTACTGGAAAATAGTAGAGGGCTTTATAACTTATTTTTTTTATTAACAAGTTTATACAATGTAATATTTAGAATTATAATGAGATAAATTCATAACTTTCACATTGTGAAGAGAATTTATCTATAAATATCTCTATACCAAGGGAAAATTCTAAAAGTCCCCCACTTTTAAGGAAAAAATTGCACAACCCTTATTTTAGGGGACAATATTGTAAAAACTCTTCTAATGAAGGGAACGAGACTTGAAATCCCATATTCTTACTACAAGGCATTTGAATTTACCACTAAACTAAGTGCCTAGTGTCTTTATAGCTACATCTAGAGATGAAGATATTTTCGAAAGATTTCTTTCATGGTATAAAGGTTATAAAAAAAATTTAGTTATGGAAAGACGATCAACTTAGGCTTGCCTAAAAAATATATTTTTAGACACTTTTCAGTTTATTTATTTATATATTGAATCTATAAACAAATTTTTCTATTTTTGGATATTTTCAAATACAATGACATTATCATAATTTTTTGTCATTTAAAATTACGACAATGTAGTTGTGTTTAAAAATCATTAGAAAATACTTAAAAATATTAACAAATGTTAAAACTTGATTTATACATTTAATATACTTTGCTTAACATATTTGTAAAGAAAAAAAATGCCTAAGAATATGTTTTTTAAGCCAGCCTAAGCTTAAGTAAGGTTTTGGGTGTGTTTGACAATTGATGGAAAATGTCAAGTTAAAATTTTTCACTCTCCGTAACTATCATATATTTTAATCATTTTTCACATTTTTCTGTACAACTACACTATTTTTTAATCATTTCTATACAACTATTCATACAACTAACATATTTATTTTAACTTTATTCTATTTACTACTCATCATTATCACTATCATATCACATCATTTGACAATTTTTATTTTTCAAAATTTTTTATCAAAAGTTTTGTTCATTACCAAACACACCCTTTAATTAGGGTAGCCAATGAGAATCAACCCCTAATATCATTTGTCAATACGTAAATATACTAATAAAAAATTAGAAGAACTGTTGCCCAGTAGGAGGTGCAGATGTTTTTGATCATCAGAAATTGGGCTGTCTGATCACATTTTTTACGCCAGGGTGTCGCCACCTAGGGGATGTTTGGGAATGTAAAAATTGTGAGAAATGTAGTATTTGGTGGGAGTAGAAAATAAAATATTTTGAAAATTGTGTAATTAATATGAAATGATAGAGATAAATTTGGAATGAATAGTTTTGTTGGAAGGTAGTTGATAGAAAAAATAATTAAAATATAAGGATAAAATTAAAAAAATATAATAATGGATTGATTAATAAAGTGCCTTAAAATCCATGCCCCCACAATTTCCTATTCGCATTTACTCCTGGCTATTACCAAACGTCCCCGTAGTGAAGCTCCTGTAGCGAGGCGTTCCCCTAGGAACGTTATATGACGGATGCAATTACACCCCGTCTTGCTCAGGCGCGTTTTTCTAACGCAAGTCTTATCGTGCATACGAGAGCTTGCGGTCGGCGCAACAGCCACAACGGCCAAGCCAGTCCAGAGCGGCCGGTCGTCATTTTCTCATTTCTCCCGTTGTGAAGCAGCTCTCCTGCCGAGATTGGAAAATTCTCAGAGAAAATCATGGGCGCCGACAACGAAGTGGATGAGAAATTCACTCCCATGAAGAAGAAATCTTCCGAAGAAGAAGAAAAGAGGTTCCTTTCCTCTCGATTTGCTCCTGATTTTAATTTTTCTCTTTTACAATCAAGCTGCGAAGAATCCTCTCTTTTCCTTTCGAGGAAGCACATAACCTGATGATTTTTCTTTGTGCTTGGCTGCTTGTTTGTGTTGATTGACCGAGTGAAAAATCATAGTGATGTGATGATTTAGAATTAGTTTAGACTGATTTAATTGGGCGCAAGTATTTTCCTTTGTATGTTTGTGGTCAACGATAGGTTCCGTTGGATCAGCGATTTTTGGTGTGCCGGAGGATGGAAGTTGTTTTGCTCAGGGAATCATAAATGCCTGTTGAAATCCCTTTACCTTATGAATGTGGAGAGTCATGAAACTTTTGCCTTCTAATCTTCCCCTTGCAATCATCATGATGGATAAATAATGGAAACCCTCGCATCCAGTGCTGAGCTGTGTGGTAGAGCAAACAACCTAGTGTGTGTGGACCAGGCTGACTACTTTTTATGCTGATCATCAGAGATTTCAGCAACCTTGATTAAAGTAAGCTTGCCTTCTTTTCAAATTAGGTTTGATGAATTAGGCTTGAAAGCAAACAATGACACTTGAGCCTTCCAACAGTTATTTTTGAGCTTGAGTTGCTCTTAGTGTGATAAGCTCAATTGTTTAATCATTGACATATGCATACATATTTTATGTATTTACTTAATTTAGTGCAACTTAAAGGCAGACGAAGCTAGTTGTTGAGCAATTCACTAGCTAAGCAAACTTTAGTTTGTTCATGTTCAAGGTGAACTGGTTGTGGACTGATCTTGAATCTGAGCGCAAACTTGACTTGTGAATGAGATTATCAAACTTGAGCATGAGCTTTTTTCAGTCAAGCAGAGATAACTTGTAAAATAGCTGAGCATGTTTACACTGCTACTCATTATCCCTTTGTAAAAGTTTCCACTCATGTTTGGAAATATTTGTTTTTGGACTGCATTTAGAATTAGTTTAAATTGGATGTTGCATTGATAGGGCTTCTACTAATTTCTTTTCTTTTCTTTTTTTTTTTTAAAAAAAAAAATTATCCATTTTATATGACATAATCTGCTGGGATGATAACTCTTGGCCAAACCAGCCATTGGTATGAAGCCGAAACCATGCTACACTAATGTGGTTGAGTTTTTTTTGGCTAGGGAAGTAGGTTTGTTTTCATGATTTTGATCACTTCCATGTGCATTGATGCTAGTAAAGTATTGAATGTATCTGCAATAATCGCCCCAAGCTTGTGACAATTTCATTGCTTCAGTGACACTGAAGTTGTTGTAAATTAAATTGCTGTTGTTTAACTGATTCAGAGTTTTGGACTGTGGTAATTCTGTCTTTGTGTTGATGATTAGGAGAAAGAACATTACTCCAGGGAGCCTAATGAAAGCTGTAATAAGGCCCGGAGATGGTGATGAGAAACCTAAAGATGGTGATCAGGTTTCTTTCTGAATCCAATCTCCTTACTTTCTTTCTTTCTTTTCCCCCCCCCCCTTCAGCTATATAGTAAGGGTTTTCTTTTATGAAATTGGGTGCAATCTCTAACCCTTTCGATCTTTGAAAATTTTTTGGTTTTTAAAAGATCCAAGCCATCCATCATATTCTTATCCATAGATATTTATATGATATGAAAAATATTTTTAATTAAATTTCTATATAATCTACAGCAAGTGCAAATGAGGTTTATTTGATTATATTTTTTAACATTACACATCATAGTTGATTTTTTAATTTTTTAATTTTTTAATTTTTTAATTTTTTTTTTAAACATTTAGGCTAGATCAGTAGTTTCAAACGGAATGCATGTCTTGAATCTTTAAAAAAATGGAAAAGCAAAGGTTTGCAAATTGCACTCAATTTCAGAGGAGAATAGACCATATGGTAATTACTATTGTTATTCGGAAGGATCATGCATACGCTATACACTCCTAGCAGAAAGACCCAAATGGCTACTGTTTTACTGTGAGTGGTCTAATTCGGTTGAATAATTACTCAATATTGTGGTTATAGCCTTGTATCTGTGTCAGTTGGTTTAAGCGAACAGATGTTGATTGTGCATAAGCTGTTCATTGAATTTTCACTTCTATTTCACCTGAGCAAGAAGATATGCATATTCTATGGGCAAGGCCTGGATTAGCTAAAACATTGCAAACTTGGTCATTCTTGGTGTCTATATACTTGACCGACCAGGCCTGCATAGAAGGATTTCCATACTCGCCTTTTTTCACCAACTTCAATAATCCTTTGTAATTTTTTCCTTTGAAGTTGTGCGGTATATGAACAAGAAACTTATATCTTTTTCATAGTTTGATAAACAAAACCTCAATTGGCTAAATAATATAAACTCTGAAATCCCCTAACAAGCTCCCCCTTATACCTGACAAAATAGGTTTTCTTAGAAGCCGCTGCTTTTTTTTATTTTTATATTTTATTATAAGATCGAGAAGAGAAGCTTGCTAGTTTCTGGTAGTCTATCGTGGTTGGAACTACCTGATAGACTTAAGTATTTGTAATTTTGTATTTTATATTCTTGCAATGTGTTCGTCTTATAATCCTTATCTTTAAAACCGATGTCATCGACAGTTTGCTGGAGTCTAATTATATTCATCATGATGTATTGTAAACTAAAATGTAACATTCATTTATTTTTACAATTAGTTACATTTTTTTATTTTTCTTCATAAACATGTTTTCCTAAGTATATTTGATCTACATACAAAGTTTTGCCATTTTACAATACGTTTAATAAAATAAATATGTAAAAATATTGTAAAATGGTAAAACTTTGTATGTGGATCAAATATACTTAGGAAAACATGTTTATGAAGAAAAAAATAAATAAAAATAAAAAAATAAATTAAAATAAATGAATGTTGTATTTTAGCCTAAAATACGTCATTGTGTATATAATCGTGCTCCCTGTTTGCTTTTACTATTTTTTTGGGAGAGGACTGGTGAATTATTGTATAGGAGACTGATTTTTCGAGTCATTCTAGATCTTGCTGCTAATATGAGAAATGTTGTTGATAATATGTGTAATTTATCTATATTGTTGAAGATATTATTGATAAATTATCTTCATTTTATTGATAATATTAGAGATTGCTCATAGACTTCGAATATTGATCAAAAAAAGTTATTAAAAATTTAGAACTACTTAATGGATGTTGTTTCTGTACGTTTATACTTGTAGATACGTAATTTTCATAATACAAAATTTATGTATTTCTATGGTCATTAAATATTGATTTAGAGTAATAATTTCAGCTTAAATGTAATTTCTATATTTATATATATCTTTTTTATGGATATTATATTTATGTTTATCTTCATTTATCGGGAATTCATTCTATTTCAAGCTTCGAACATCTTTGCCTTTTCCTTAAATTGTCAACATTGGAAATCAATCGTTGGAGATGTTGATCCATGATGTGAGGATAAACTGTTAATGTTGTTGCTTGATTTTCTGAGAAGCATTAAGATGAACAAAATTTCAGGTAAAATCTTATTTAGGTTTCTCAGTTTTCAGGTTATATTTCATTGCACAACCCGAACACTGGATGGAGTTATTGTTAATTCTACGAGAGTGGAACATGGAGGTATATGTCATCTCCTGTTCAAGATATGATGGTTGTTTTGGGCTTAAGGTTATTGTTCTTATGCATTTTATGTTTGATTATTACATCATGTTGTTCAAACTTCAAAATAATAATACGTGCTTATGATTTCCAGCCCAGAGTAGAAAATTGCTGCATAGAATGGTTTGAGGGTGTCTTTTATCTCTTTTTCTTTTTCTACATCATAGCATTACTTGGTTTATAGCAAATTTGGTGGAGCATCAACCATATTTCTCTGCTTTTCTTTTTTGTGTTGTTTGAAGAGTTGTTTTTTACAGTTAAAAAGAAGCTGCATGGGATGCTACTTCTGTTGTAGTTCATCACATCCCTTAAATTTATTGTTTTTCTTGGAGATGTATGAAATTAAGTTCTTAATGTCACTGGCTTCTTTCTGGTTGATAAAGTTAGAAAATGTACATCACAGGGATTTTCTAGGAATTGGGTAATTTTCAATCAGCAAAATGCACATCTATTTGCTAATTGCTACTACTCTGCAATTGTTATCCAATGTGGAAAACCTGTTGCTTCTGAAAGGAAAAGGTACAAGGAGGGAAAATTTATAATTTATTATATTTGTCCGTATGGAACTCTTCTTTTCGAAACAATTTGGAAGCTGGAACTGGGAATCAGGTAGAAATTGGTTTTGAATACACTTGCATGGACTTAAACAAACCTTTTGATGCCAATGGTACATTTAGCTAAGCTTTTTAGAATGAGGGATTTTAGACTGAACGTTCAGAAATGAAATTTCTGTCCATTGATTTTCAACAGAAGTTGTTTGAGGGTTTCAGTTTATCAGATAATCAGATAAAATACAATGCTTAAATTTTGAAAGTTATTTTTATAGAACAAGAAGTAAAATGCAACGGGCCCTAATCTTTATACAGCTTATGCAGCTTTCTGTGAAGTCACATAACAAAAGTTTACATTTTAGGATTTTTTGGCATCAAATTAATTTTTAATGAGCTTTGGCTTTGTGGTATGCTGCAGCTAACATTACCATAGATATTGGGAATTAGGAGGTGACTGCTTGGGATAGAAGCTGTTTCTCATTTCATAAAAGCTACACCAAATCTAACATAGACTTGGCATTCGTGTTTGCTATTTACTGAATTTTTTCTGCCAAATGCAGAGGAAGTTGGGAACACTATTGGGTTTAGTAGCTTGGCTATTGAGAATAATGGCCTCCACTCTTCCCACCCTAACTTGGGTTTCATTTCTTTCGTTCTTGGCTTGTAGAGTATCCTTTTCCATCTTTTCTCATCTTTCTCCTTTCTTGTGGAGTGTCCTATCACCTATGTCTAATAGTCTCACTGCTGAATTGAATAAAAAATTATATTCTTGACTGGTTTTACTCTTACCCCTGTTCTGTTGTGGTTCCCTTAGCTTCTAATTTGCCACATTGGATTGTCACACAGTAATGGCCGGATCGTGTCTTCTGTGATTGTTTCTAAGAAGCCATGTGGGTTGTTGTCAGTTGTCACTGTCAGAATAAGATCAGCTTTCAGTCTGGGTATTCCTACTTGTGTACATCTGTAATCAAGTTGTTAATACCAAGTGATGAGGGACAACTTATTAAGAAACTTCCATGTTAGTCAGGTAGCTAAATATTGTTCACAACTGGTGTTTTTTGACAGGCAAAGGCAATCCTATAAAATATGTCCTTGGGAAAAGCAAGATGATATTGGGATTGTGTGAAGGCATTCCTACAATGTCAAGGGGTGAAGTGGCAATGGTATTTTCTCTGAACTATAGGTTGATAGAATGCCTCTACTAAAAATACTTGCTCTAGTTATAAAAATTCTCTCTCTCTCTCTCTCTCTCAGGTTCTAACTTCATTACTATCTACGGATGGATGTTTATTTAAGTTGTCATCAGTATTATTTAATCCGGAATAGTTTGGACTGGGAGCTGGTTGTTGGCTGGTTTTGGTTTTACAAACCCCCATTTGTAATTTTACATTCTGTGCAGTAAAAACTAAAAAGTAGTTCTGAAAGATGACCTTGTAATAAAAATTTTATACCTTTGAAGTTAGTTGATTCTCTATATTAACATTATGTATATTTTTTATAAATTTTAAAGAGTCGTTTGGACCAGTCAAAGCTGCTGGACTGGGAATCAGACACCAGACCAGTTAAACATCCATCTGGTTTTTAAGCCACTGGTTGCCATATGAAAGGACTCCTCAGAAATGGTTGTTCGTGTAAAGAAGTTAGATAATTTCTTTGGTGCTTGATAATATAAAACCTGTGGTTTGCTTTTGCAAGGCAGAATCGGATGATGGAAAGGTAGGATGATAATGCTGACAGCTGATGTGATCATGGCATTCCAGATGAGGATCATTGACATTAGAACAGTTCTAATGACAAATTTGATGTGATGATAAACCCTGCGACTTGGAAGAACTTACATTTTGGAGAAAGCTTCCTGCATTCTGTTTATTTTTTCTTTTTTCCCCCTTAACAGATATATTTCTATTTGCAATGTGTCCCACTTCAGTGTTACCCAAGTTACACCGAAGTTTTTTGCGTAACCATGGATGGGGATGATGGAATAAAAAAACCAACCATTCACATTGTTTAACATCATTTGTTTTATCATAAGACAAAAAATCCTTGTGGTTAGAGTTGTGGGTGACTGGCTGCATTTGCTTTATTATATGTATTCATGCATAAATTATGGAAAATATTTCAGTCCATTTATAGATGCATTAGAATGTAATGATACTTTATAAAATTATTTATCTAGATACTAATAATGTTTGAGATGTTGAAGACACAATTTTGAAATTGATATATAATTAAGCAATTTATTTCGTCTGTTGTACACATTTTTCAGATGGGCCCATGTGCATATTTGATTTGGATGGACTTTGGTTTTTTAGCTAAACAAATAATTCTAATGCAATTGGAGTGGATTTCACAACATCATCAAGGTGGGCTAAAATTAATGGGTTACATGAAAAATTTTGGTTTAACCTAGTTGGTTACATAGAAGTGGAACCCGTTTGCAATTTCTACTGTGATAGTTCTGAAGGAATAAATAAACCTCACAAAAAAGAAAAAGAAAAAAAGAAAGAAAGACTTACAGTGTTAGCATGTTCATTTTGCCAAGAACTGTTTTTTCCTCTATTTCTATGATGATCTTAGCAACCATAAACACGATTATGTTAGTTTTCTTTGCTTTCTTCCTCACCTTCTAGGGTGGATTTTGCCATCTAGTTTTGCCATAAACTTGCCCAAGAGAA
Source organism: Annona squamosa (assembly GCA_035584095.1). NCBI lineage: Eukaryota > Viridiplantae > Streptophyta > Magnoliopsida > Magnoliales > Annonaceae > Annona > Annona squamosa. The sequence continues at coordinate 74,852,241 of JAXCLR010000001.1, forward strand.
GATAATGATAACAACTAAAAACCTAGAACTAGCGAAGGTTGTGATTCAAAATCCCACTTTCTTTCCATTTAATGTATTCAACTTAAATTTATATAGCCCACAGCTTCCATTTTTTATGCTCGCATCTTTCATGCTTGGGGATGGTTGTGCAAATTTTTTTTTTTTTTTTTTTTTTGGTGTTGCAGTTTTATATAAATCTTTCATAAAAAAGAGTTTAGTGTGCTTCCAAGCTCCATAGTTTAATCTATTGAGAGGTTTATTTATTCATTTTGAGTTATATTTACAGTCTACTCAATTAACAGGCTATCTATTTGGACTGATAGTTACTGCAATCCAAGCTGTCTTTGACTAAATTCAGGTCTACTGTCAAATTCCTGATGGGGTGCAGGCCTTTAGTTTCTAATGTTCAATTAAGAGACAAGATTCTTGGAATGCCTTGATATACAACGTGGAGTCTGGACTAGATGGATGTTATCTAGGAATTGTGACATCTATTAACAGTTCAACCATCTTCAACCATTAGATTATCCTGCTTTAGACAACTCAGAGTTGATGCTAAATGGTTCAGATGATGAAAGATTTGGGATCTTCCAATCCAGAAGATTTTGGTATCTACGCCCACATAGTGCCTTGCTGAGCATCAGTAAGGATCATTAAATGTCGGGTCTAGATGTTTGGTCCCGTGCATTAGCTTTAGTATATGGGTTCCGCTTCTACGTGACCAGGTGCCATATAACTAGAAGTGGAGCCATGTAATTCCTTTAAATTTTAAGATTTTGATCATTGATGGAAAATCCAATTCATCAGTTATATTTAACATCATTTGCTTAACTAAGAGACCAAGTTTCATCCAAATCAAGTATGTATATGAGTCACATTTGTTGAACTATATATATTTATGTGTAAATTATGAAAAATGCTTAGATCCGTTTGCACGTGCATTAGAATATAATAATACTTTATAAAATCATTTATTCATATAGAAATGATATTTTAGACGGTTCAGATCTTGAAAATACAATTTTAAAGTTGATATTTAAAATTAAACGATTTTATTACATTGATTTTACACATTTGTAGATGAGGCCCATGTACAATGATATTAGACAAATAAAAGGGCTTCCAAGATACTATAAATGATGTTAAATATAATAGATAGAGTTGATTTTCCACCAACCATCAAGATATTAAAAACATCAGGGCGAGGGGGGTTTACATAGAAGCAGACACACACATATATACATGGGCCTCATTTACAAATGTGTAAAATCAATGTAATAAAATAGCTTAATACTAAAATATTAATTTTCCAGTAATTTTTTCAATATATAAACTATCTAAAATATCATTATTATGTAGATAAATAATTTAGAAAATATTATTGCATTTTAATGCATGTGAATGAATATAAGCGTTTTTAATAATTTACAAATGAATATATATTTTTGAGCAAATGTGGCCTGTCCACATACTTGATTTGGATGAAGTTTCCTAGCTAAACAAGTGATGTTAACTATAATGAATACATCGAGTGTGTATTTGGTTGGGGGTAAAATTTTTGATAAAAAGTTTTTGGGTAGAAGTTGTCAAATTGATAGAAAATGATGTGATATAATAGAGGTAATGATGAGAAGTAAAGAAAATAAAGTTAAAATAGATAGGTTAGTTGTATGGGTAGTTGTGTAGAAATGATTGAA
>JAXCLR010000001.1:74870576-74890608 GCA_035584095.1 Annona squamosa
CATCTATGTGTATATATGCATTTAAAATACCCTTATTTTCAAAAATCTAAAAAAAATATATGCACATTTCCAAAAATAGTAAAACTTGGTCTATATGTTAAATACACTTAGATAAACAAGTGTATGAAGAAAAAACCAAAAAAAAAAAATTATTTTAAATATGTTTTTTGAGGTGGGCTAAGTGGACTATTTACTTAGCCCGAGCTAATAGAATCACCCCTCTTCAAGTTGTGCCTTGCACCCGATGGACTGAAGAATTCGGCGATCTAAAGACAAAACATGTAGCACATATATGATTTGACATCGGCACCCATTCAACATTTCATTATACTCAGTGAGATTCCCTCTTCTCTTCATAATGCAAAATAAGTGAGTACATCATTCTCGCTTCTTTCAATCTCAATTTATTGTTGTCATTTATTTATTTGTTGTGCTTTTTTTTTATTACTATTCATACTAATATCATGATAAAGCTTTGAGACGTTATTACAATTTTTCTAAACACTTTCTTATAAATATCTCATATATTTTAAAATTTTTTTACAATATTTTCCCAGTACCTTTGCTAGTAGACAATCTCACAGAAAAAAGAAGAAGAAAAGAAACATGCCAGTAACTAAATAGTAAATACTTGAATTTTGCTTCTATGGTAATTTGAATCCACGTTGCACGTGACAAAAGTCGCTACCAATGAAGTGCATGTGTAGCACCTGCTGTGAACGCTACGATGGGTTCGGACACCTTGCTCGTTGCTCATGAAATCTGGGCCGGGTAGAAAGGGCCGGAACCTGCATTTTTCATAAAGTAGAAATGGTTAGTATTGACAATCTTTAGCTAGTGTAGGCATATGGATATCCTCTCGTGGATTCAGCAGCATAACGACTAAGACAGAGTTTTTTATACATGGTTCAAGTCACGAATTCGGTAGCATAACGACAGCGTGTTATGCTGGAATCTGTGGACCCATGTGCGCATACCTTGTCGGAGCGTTAACTCAAACAATTGTGTTAGTATTTACGCAAAATAAAGAAAATAGAGTCGCCACTGATCTTAAAAGAGAGATCAGTCCCTGTTTTCAATGAATAAAGGCATCGGTCTTGCAGATCTGGAATTCTGGTCTTCGAATTAAAACAGATATGGCAGAAATTCGTCAACCTGAAGTCATTTACATCGGCATGAAAAGAGGAAAATAAAATAAAAGATCTGAAGAAGAGGGAGAGAGAGAGCTAGAGAGGAGAGGAGAAGCGAGGTGTCGGGGTTTGGTTGCAGACTCCCATCTTCCCCCTTGGGGATGCCTCATCATGTGTCCTTGAAGTGAGAGCATGGCTCCCCTTTTATAGATGTTGGAGCGGGCTTTGGGCCACTTGAGTTGTTGGACTTGGTCCATGGGCTTGAGCTTGGTGGACTTCTTTCATAGTGGGCTGGAACTTGATGGGCTAGAGCTTGGCTAAGCCCGTTATTTTAGGTGGGCAGTTGTGGAGGCCTGATGGATTGTTGTAGAAGAGCCTGCTTTTGAAGCTTGGTGGGCTGGATCTGGTGGGCTGCATTATAGAGCTCATTCGGTAGCTTGTTGGAGCATTGCTCTTTTGGGCCTGATCTGGTTGTTGAAGAGCCTGCTTTTGAGGCTTGTTGGAGCTTTGCTCCTATGAGTTTGAATTGGACAGACCCGTTTGCTAGAGTCCAACTTGGTTTTGCTCGAATCAACTTTGGCTTGCTTTGGAGTGGGCCATGGGGTTCTAAGCCCATTGGTGATTGCTCTTGAGTTGTTTCTCTCTGTTGGACTTGAATCTCATTCTTATTTATTCATCTTTGGGCCTAAGGGTGGGATGTCAACAGCGTGGTACAACCATGCTTCAAATAGAAGAGAGAGAGTAGAGTAACATGACTAGGCCAACCAATGAACTAGAAGAAATTGAGATGAAGGAAATTTTACCAAGACTAGATTTGGCCACATGACGTTGAATACTTCGTCTCCGTTATAGACGAAGCAACAATAGATTATTTAATTATCTTTTTCCTTGCCTAAGACATATTTCTTGTACCAAGCAACTTCAATGGGACGATTCGTACCAGAAAAAAAAACAAGCATATTCAATAGGACGATTACTACCATGAGAGAGAGAGCATCAAGGACCAGTCCAGGTCATTGCCGATCAGGAAGGCATTGAAGACAGAGAGAGAGAGAGGGCATCAAGGACCAGTCCAGGCTAAATCCAACACGGAGTCTAACGAAGCCAGGTCATTGCCGGTTAGGAAGGAATTGAAGACGCCTGTACAACAGGATGCAACGTACTGTATTATTGAAGAGTAGGCCATGCAATGCGAGCTCAAGTAAGCCATGCTAATGCCGGATCGAAATAGAGAAAAGGACAGAAAAACCGACAAAAATTAAATAGGGATTGCAATTTTCATGAGAGACAGAGGGAACATGATCAAGTATCAAATGCTTATGGGTCTTCACAGGACATTCGAACTTAAACAAGTGTCTTGGCGGGCCAAAAGACAGGAATTGGTGATGGAGAAGGAGCAGAAGAAAGTGGGCACACGGCAGACTCTAGCAAAGCTTACAATTGGAATCGGCTTGACCCCGGCTTTAACCAAGATAATAAAGATTCCATCCAGAAAAAAGATAATAACATTCGCTTATTTGTACAACCGCTTAGGTTAGTTAACCCTTAATATCAGTACATCCAATAACCAAAATAGATATTTTCAAACTAAGGGGACATTTGATAAACTATGAAAGTGAGGTGGGTGGGAAACATCTCATCTTCCCCATCCTCTCACCAATCACTTATATATTTATTAACTTTTTTTTTTTTCAAATTTACCTCTCCATTCTAATCAATTTTCTTTACACTTATTTTTTAACAAACCTATTTATTCCATTTTTATCCACATCACTTCATATCAATCACACAAATATCAAAATAATTATACCAAAAAACACATTATCAAATATTCCCTAAATTTCGACAATGTGTAAACCATTATTGAAGAACCAAAATTGATATATATATATATAGGACGTGTGTCCTTTGAAGTTAATTATTTTGGCAATTACAACTATTTTTTAATGTTTTATTCTGGAATCATACTTTAAATATATTACTTTTTTCTTCATCGAATTATTATGAATCAAACTCGTGAAAATTCTTATAAATTTCCTTACAAAGTAATCTCATAAATTCTTATAAATTTCCTTTGCAATGTCAAGAAAAAGACTAAAGCTCCCAATCCAAAGGGCAATTTTCCCCAGGCCACGTAGGCGATATAGGAGTCGAAATTTGTGGGTAACAAGCCAAAACATGTCCTTGGCCAACTAAGTTATACCTAGGTTTGTTGAAATGGATTGATGCATGTCTAGGTTCATCTGAAATTGTTTTTCAAACCCTTATACTAACCTTATTTTTAAAATTTTAATCAACCCATGGCTTTTCTTTTGGACTCGAACTATGAATAAGGTTGGGCGAGTGGTTGGCAATGAGGGTGATGGAGGTAGGGGTTCCAATTGATGAAATAGCATGTCAGAGGTTTTAGGCAAGTCAAGGCTTAAAAGGTGATTTAAAAATAAAAATAATACTAAATCTTGAAAAATAAACAGAGATATTTAAAGAGAACAATGACCACCCCACACAAACTATTCAGTAATTTGGTGATAAGGATTTCATACATATACAACACTCTGTGGAAGCTCATGTGACCCCAATAGCATGCAAGAAACTCTCTCCCTCTTCCTTTCTCATGGCCCAATTAACTATCTCAAGTCTTTTCAAAAAATTCAACCATCCAAAACCTCTCTTTAAGGTCCAAATTCCTACTATATAAATTAAGCTTTATAAAGCTTAAACCTTCCCAACTAACTCAAAAGCCCAATTGGCCATGCCCTTGAACATGTAAATATCGACATAAAATTCCACCTAAATAGTTCATATCCCTCTTATTAAGGAAGGTGAAGTCCAATATCATCCCCTCACTTGATTGTCAATAACAAATGGTGGAGGCTAAAAAAATTTGTGTGTGGAAGAACCTCCTTCACAACAATGTAACCATGGCTAAGATAGTTAAGTAGCGCTTCCCTTGAAGGTTCAGGGAGAGCCACCATGTGAAGGAAAATATGTTTTCGCTGGAGGATGATGTTGCACCAACCTTTTAGCACTCTAGCAATTAAGGAGAGTTCTTTAAGAGCGTGTGATAGTAAGGCCTCATAAAAAGCTCGAGTTGTTCGTTTAGGACATTAGAAATTTGTTTTATGTCTCTTTCTAGCCTAAGTATGTTAACAGTCTTGCAGAGCCAATAGATTTAACTAAAACTTCCATCCTCCCCTTTCAGACAAAACAACATCACGTAACCAAACCATGAGTTGAATATCAACTTTGGGCAACACGATATCAAATCCACGAATATTGTAGTTTTGATGTACAAGCTCCTTCATAGAAAGAGAGTTGCAGTATACGTTATGGCAACTTAGGAATTCTTCAAAATTCTAATTGTGCTGGGATTGAGATTATGTATATTGTGTATTTTAATTGTGTGATACTAGGATTATGTATGGTGTTATACAAATACCAATTAAAGTCCTATTTACAGGAGTATCAGTTAGGAATTAAGTAGAACCTCAGAGGTGTCCTGTTAGGAAGTGAGAGAGAGTTATCAAAGCGTTCTTATTTTTGGGTGTGTGAGACATTTTTGTTTGTATCTCTGTAATCTATTTATCATAATGGATTTTCGTTACTCTCTTTAATGATTTTTCCCTTTTAGTTTGAATAATTTTTCACGTAAATCTTGTGTTTCTTGTATGTGATTTTGTTGTCGTTTCTTTAATCCTATTTTATTTTATATGTGCTTTTATGATGATTTGTATAAACTCGAATCACGTTTCTTAACACTAATGTTCTTGAATATGATATTTCAATAAGGAGATCTGGGAGACCACTAGAAAGCATTTTTCTTCTATGAACCATGAAAGTTAAATGTACTACTTTAAAATGCAAATCTTGATGGGTTTACTCTTGAAAAAGCCCATGCCCTTGAAATTTCTCTACAGGAAGAAATTAAGGTGGCTCCTACTCTTAAACTTGGGTTTGAAATCAATCAAACTTTGATGCTTGTAGTACTTGTTCTTGGTTGGTGGAAATGAAAAAAATAAAAGGTTCTTTTTTCTATTTTCACAAATGGAGCTTGAAGTCTGTAAAGATAGATTAAAGGTTAACAATGAAACCATCTTTGATAAGGTTTTGAGGTGTCTTTTTCCAAAGGAAGTTGATGGCCAAAAAGAGATTGATGGTCTTGGGATTTCCATGGTTTTAATGTATCCCGATTTTATAGAATCTGATTAAATTTTATTTTAAAGGACCACCCTTTATGTTGAATCTATGATCCTAGCTATCCCAAAGAATAAGCAATTCCCTATTTGTCCAAAACTCTTGAAGCGTATTTAGGAATTGTCTAGATAATCACTAAAGCAAATGCAGTTCATAAGGCTAAGAAAACTCATACAATGGGTGTGTTCGAAAAATAATAAAATTTTTGATGAAATATTATTAAAAGTAAAAGTTATAAAATGATGCGATATGACAGGGTAATAACGAGAAATAAAGAGAATAAAGTTAAAATAAATAAATTAGGTATATAGATAATTATGTATAAATGATTAGAAAGTAAAGTAGTAGTGTTGAAAGATATAAAGAAATAATTAAAAAATATGATAGTTATATAAAGTGAAAAAATTTTAGATTAAAAGTTCTAATTTAAAATTTTTTATGAATTTCTAAACACCCCCTCTATCTATCTAAATAATTAAATCCACAAATCCATTGTAAAGAACATGTTTTGTACTGTGACATTTACAAAGCAAACTATTGCACACAACACATGTTTTTTGGTAGCGCATAGATTTTTCTATTTTTTTTTCCCACATGACAGTACCTGGATTTAGACAAGCACACAAGACATCACCACAACTTTCAAATTCATGGTACTAGTCCGAGTCATCAAGGGATTTTGTGCAATGAATCGATAGCCTTTTTTCCAGCTGAGGTCATCATAGTGCAAATAAAGCTGAAATAGAACCAAATATTAGCTTCCCTTCGAGGATCATTTGGCATGAAATTGTTTCTTTAGCTTTTAGTAATTACCGGCAAGTAAAAATTCTCCTACTCATATATATGATAATACTTTTATAATCGATTTTTTTGAATTGGCCATTTAAGCATAAAAATAAGGAATTATTGACAACAAAATATCTTGACAATGGTTGACATATGACACATCATTAACTATTAATAACAAGCGTACAAAAACTATCAATAATCAAAAATTTATTTGGCAACTAAAATTTAACCTTTTACAATAACGTTTGGCAGCGCTAACCTAACCCCCAAGTCCCAAGAGGCTAGATACAAAGGTCAACACAATTACGGTTGAATTTTCAAACCTCAAGCAGAATCTCAGTCGACTGAAATTTGTTGGTTGACTAATTACTTTGATCATATTCATTAATTTAAAGGAGTATTGCATCTATATATTTTGGCTGAAATTATAGGCATGTCGTAAGTTTTCAAAAAAAATAGTATTTACTAGTTTACCTGAAATTAAAGACATATTACTTTTGTTAAAAAATAATCGTAAAAATGATGAATGTATTAATGGACTCAATATTCCATTATTCCTTACATTAAAAAAATTTATTTAACGTATGATGAATGTATTAAAATTTTATATTTTAAGTAATTTCTTGCCTTTATAATTTTGTTTGTTTGTAAGGCATTTTCTTTGTTTTCAGACTTTCTTCTAACAAAGTTGATACATTCAAGCAAATTATAAAGGTAAGAACGTAATTTTTCAGACTCATGATATAACCGCAACTTCGCACCAGCTATGTAGGTACTGATTAAAAAACACTTAAGTTTATAAGAAACTTGTGTATCTGTGTAATAATATTACATTTTATCATCTAAAATCATACCAAGCTCAAGACTCCCTGATATGGACCAATCAGCAAAAAAAAAAAAAAAAAAAAAGGTCTGCCGGTTATGGTTTCGAAGCCCCAACTAGAAGGGCGTCGTTGCTAGCGCTCCTGCCCGGTCGGCGTGAAAGTCTGTGGAGTTGACACGCGTGCATGTGTTCATGTTCACGCACGCACACGGCCCTTAACCCGTTACAGCGCAGTTTTCGCGCGGCAAGGCACCTATAGATTTTTCTTTCTTTCTTTTTTTTTTTTTTTTCCCCCACACGACAGTACATGAATTTAGACAAGCACACAAGACGTCATCACAACTTTCAAATTCATGGTACTAGTCTGAGTCATCAAGGGATTTTGTGCAATGAATCCACAGCCTTTTTTCTAGTCGAGGTCATTATAGTACGACTCATCAAGGGATTTTGTGCAATGAATCTACAGCCTTTTTTCCGGTCGCAGTCATCATAGTACAAATAAAGCTGAAATAGAACCGAATATTAGCTTCCCTTCAAGGATCATTTGGCAAGAAATTGTTTCTTTAGCTTTTAGTAACTACCGGCAAGTAAAAATTCTCCTACTCATATATATGATAATACTTTTATAATCAATTTTTTTCGAATTGGCTACTTAAGCATAAAAATCGAGAATTATTGACAACAAAATATCTTGATAATGGTTGACATATGACACATCGTTAACTATTAATAACAAGCGTACAAAAACTATCAATAATCAAAAATTTATTTGGCAACTAAAATTTAACCTTTTACAATAACGTCTGGCAGTGCTACTCACAAGTCCCAAGAGACTAGCCAGATACAAAGGTCAACAAAATTACGGTTGAATTTTCAAACCTCAAGCAGAATCTCAGCCGAGTGAAATTAGTCGGGTGACTGATCGCTTCGATCAGATTCATTAATTTAAAGGAGTATTGCATCTATATATTTTGGCCGAAATTACAGGCATATCGTAACTTTTCAGAAAAAAATAGTATTTACTACTTTACATGAAATTAAAGACATATTACTTTTGTTACAAAATAATTTAAAAAATGATAACAGTGCCCCTACAAGCAAATAAAAGTATCCAATGTAAAAAAAATAACCTTTAAAAATATAAAAAATTACTCATATTTAATAGACTCAATGTTCCATTATTCCTTACATTAAACAAATTTATTTAAGGTATGACGAATGTATTAAAAATTTATATTTTAAAGTAATTTCTTGCCTTTATAATTTTGCTTGTTTGTAAGGCATTTTCTTTGTTTTCGGACTTTCTTCTAACAAAGTTGATACATTCCAGCAAATTATACAGGTAAGAACGTAATTATACAGGTACGGATTAAAAAACACTTAAGTTTATAAGAAACTTGTATATCAGTGTAATAATATGACATTTTATCATCTAAGATCATATCAAGCTCAAGACTCCCTGATATGGACCAGTCAACAAAAAAAAAAAAAAAAAAGGGCTTTCCAAGCCACACAACTGAAAGGGCGTCGTTGCCAGCGCTCCTGCCTGGTCGGCGTGGAGTTGACGCGCGTGAATGTTTTCATGTTCACGCACGCGCACGGCCCTTAACCCCCTTACAGCGTAGTTTTCGCGCGGCCAGGCACCAACAGCTTCTCCATCGCCACTTGCCAGTGCCAGCATGGACCAGAAGATTACTCACTCTTGACCGCCAAGAACATTATTCCGATGCGATCCACCACTAGGTATAAAATATGTAAATGTTTTAGAAGTATTTGTTATTAGTAGAAATGCATCCATGCCACAAAATGGCATTCAAAACTCACGATGGCAAAGGACAATGCATGCACGAGTAACTTTCAACCTGTAAAGACAGCCTTCTTTTAATACTCGTGACGATGCATTGTACTTGGGACGGGTTTACTCATTAGTCATCGCTCTCATGGTTATTATCTCCCCTTTGGCCAGCAAAAGATCCATAACGCACGCATATCGATATGTTGGACACGAGAATCCTCATGACCCAAGCCACCAATATCGTTGGCGATTTTTGTTTTTCATGTCACAGCCTGCCGCTGTTTTGTGCTGCTACAACACTCCAAAAGCAGTAGAGCACCCTTGAAATATAATTCTGTTTGAGCGTAATAATTATTTAATTAGAGTGGACTGGATAGGATGCCTGAAAAATTAATAACATGGAGCTGTGTAACATATATAGCGACGCCCAATCATCCACTTCTATGTGTTCGTCGCTATCTGAATGATAATAAGCAGTGATATATGCATGGATACGGGCCCCCGCAAGAGAAAATGAAAAATTTATTGAGTGCAGAAGTCACAGGATACGAAAAGAAGTTGATATTGGGGTCGTTGCGTTGGATATCTGGTGCAGATGTACGTCTCGGGGCAGTGCATCAATGGTATCGCTTGTGTGGGTGCATATTTATATCTGTCCACCAACTAGTTAGCCGTTGACTCGTACCCAGTGCACCGCGCGAACCATGCCGTTTGTATGATTGTATTCGTTGGACTTTATAGTTTTAGGGCTAGATGTAAAAAATATACTTCGCATCTATACTATTTGGCTATTGTTTTTTTTTAAGTACAACATTTTCGAAAATTTCCCTAACACCATTTTACACCTAATTCCTCATACGCCCAAGCCATCATTCTCCGCTTAAACAGACGTCAATTAAAAATATCGATTTTGCCCCACACCATTAGGTAAACGAAAATGATATAAATTCTTACTTTGTTTTCATTATAATTTGAACCAAAAATATATCAAATTTATTTTACACAAAATATTATAGGGATTCTATTTAGGATCTTTATTTACAAATGGTACAGGATAAAATTGATATTTTTGCATGTAGTTAATGTCCATTTGGGCGTAGAGTAATGACATAAGTGTCTAGGTAATTAAGGGTGAAGTGTTACGGGAGTTGAGGGAATTTTCGAAATGTTGTTGGTAGAAAGGAATAATAACCAAATGTTGTGGGTACGATGATCATTTTTCCTTTAAAATCAAAGAGAACTTTTAAAAATTTAAAGATATTTAAAAAATAGTTTTTTTTATGTAGTTGTACTCCCAGAAAATAGCACAATGCCCTTTTTATGCCAATTTGCTCCTCCTTCTATCAAATTTTCTTACTCCGCCAATACTAAAATAATATTAAGCTCTGACCAAGTTAGGTAGATAAACCTCCATCCATGCATCTCATGTATTCTTCGTCCTTAACTTGGCTCTTGTAATATTCACTAATGTAAGATTTCGTTTAAAGACACTACTAAAGTGATGTAATACAAGAAATACTACTCTTGAAAGTAAAACAAAACTTTCTTAAACCCAAATTAAACCCAAGATACTTGGCACATAGGCTGATAATTTTACCAACCATTTTATGCTTGTGTTAGCTTTATTTTCCTATTTTAAGGCACATATCAATATAAGTTAATGTTTAATTATGCTTATAGTGTAATCTTTATTTTAAGCAAGTTATCAAATTTACAAGCGTCCATGGGTTTCTTTATAAAATTGAGAGCTATTTGAGGCATTGGATCATGAAGGAGGCATTTATAGTTTTTATGCATTTGAGTTTAATAAAAAAGTTATTAAGATTGAAAATTGCAAATGTATCCCCAAGCTTTGCACACACACCACTCCGTTGATGGCTCTAGCGATGAAGCCATGTGGATCTTTAAAATATTTTGCAAAAGATATTGTTATCCCCTTCAAATATGTAATGCCTTTTGATGTGAATCTGCCTCTTTAACTAAAGGTGTTGGCTCTTTCATTGGCTGCTTCTACCTTAGTTCTTCCCTCTACATCTCATTGCAAATAAGGAATAACATCATCTTCATTACTATTTCTTCCTTAATTGATATTATCATCATTATCTCTCTTACATCTTTTCCTTAGTTTCATTCTCTCTTATCTTTATCCCCTTCTCCTCCTCTATTAGTCTCGTTCTCTCTATCTTTATCTCCCTCTCCTCCTCTATCATTGTTTTTTTTCTCTTCTTCTAACTTCAATCTTGATTGTTTCTCTTTAGATTCTCTTCATCTTCTTCAAGCTTTGTGCTTTATGATTTTAAAGCCTTTTATTTGCTCCGCTTGGTGTCATTTTTTTTATCAACATCGGCAAAGGTCTCCTCTTTAAGAATCATCTCCTATTATTACCATCCGTCCTAGCGCCATCTTATGTTGTCATCAACTCCCCTTCTTAGGGGGACGTTTGGGAAGGTAAAAGTTGTGGGAAATGTGGTATTTGATGGGATTAGAAAATGAAATATTTTGAAAATTGCGTGAGTGATATGAAATGATAGGGGTAAAGTTGGGATAAATAGGTTTGTTGGAAGGTAGTTGATAGGAAAAATGACTAGAATATAGGAGTGAAAGCGAAAAAATATGATGATTGATTGATTTCCCTCCCACATTTCCCATCCCTTATTCTCAAACGTCCCTTAGGGCTATCTTCTCCATCTCTTCTACTAAAGCTTTTATTCACTCTTCGAGCTAGGCTACGGCTATTCTTGGTAAGATATTAACATTTTCTTTACTTTTTTCTATTTTGAATTTTCCTCAGATTAACTCTATTGATATTGGGTTAATTGTTTGCCAACATTACAAGCTTCCATTAACATTGCTACAATGCTTAAAGAAGGCAACTAGTATCCGGAATTTCTTGAGATAAAATGTCATTTATTACCACTTATAGCAGAAAAGATTCCTTGGGGCGTAGATAGAGATTTTCTAAATTTTTATGGCACGGGATTGATTTGTGGTGTATAACTTATGATTTTGTGATTTTCATAGCATGTGTATTATTGAAAATAACTAAAATATCTGTTGGTTTTGAAAAAAAAAGGTATACATATTTTTAAAAATGCTAAAATTTAATTTGTAGTGTGTGTGTGTTCGATAATGCCAGCGCTAACGACCGATACTTGTGGAAAAAGGTGGTCATATATAATATGTTTTGTTGCAGGCAATACAGATAGGATCACTTGGGTCTTGTGTGATCTGTTCACATCATGTTCCAACAAGTTGCGCTTGTATCTAAACTCAAAGAAGGAGAACACGATCATATACAGTGCGGGTACCCTGTTTCCCTCCAATGCATAAAGCACATGTTCTCAACATAGGCTAGCTTTTTGGAAAATGAAAGATCTCGAATTGAGACGCAAGCTTGCTACCAAACGGCCGGTCCATGAATTCACATAAACAAGCTATTGAAGATGCTTTGCTAATTTGAGTTTGCCAACTGCCTGGGGAAAGTTTCTAGCCTGTTAATTTGACAGAGCAAACAAATTACCAGACACGTGACATATTCATCAAAGCTGTCATCAATTATAGCCTTGTCATTTAAAGACAATCCCGCGGTCAAGTCGCTTGTCAATGTCTTCTTCTTTTTTTTTTTTTTTATTATTATTATTTTATTTTATTGTTGCAGTGTTATAATTTTCTCCATCTCGTATTATATATCAAGCCCATAAAATTTTAAAAATTCTAATATCAACTTATATTGGTAAGAAAGAGACTAAAACTTTTTTTTGTTTTAAAAAAAAAAATAAATTCACAGCTCCTGCACACCCACTGAAGGAGAAGTGGGGTTTTAAACCCCCACCAATACGTGGCTCTATATTTTTTCCATTTCTTGAAACGTGCACTTGGATGCCTGATCACCTGTATGTATCTGTGCACTCCTTGACACCTGTCAAAACAATAAATGCCTTAATTTGCTTTAATTCATCCCGCGTGGTTGCGTGTCATGACGTGTTGCGCTCATCCACAAAAGGTAAGAGAAGCACCAACAAGAAAAAGCGGCCGATAAGCCATTGTCCATAAGGGGTGCCACTTCAGTTTACCCATATCACATTCCATTTTTACCTATAACTCGTGTCAATTTCTAATCAATCTTATCCTGTCTTCTCAATCAATTCCTCTAATACAAAGCATGTATTCTTAAACAATCTAGTTGTTTCTTCGTATAAATAAAGAAATTAAATGATGGGAAGAAAATATAAGGAGGGAAAAAAATTTCCTTTGAAGAGGAAAGAAAACAAAACCAAGAAAAGAAATGAATTTGAGTGATAAAGACAGAGGCATGATCGGTAACACGTGAAAATCTATGCTAGTATGTCATTGGACATCTACCAGTATCTGTTCTACTTACTCATTGTAAAAAATCTACTCTGCCTAATTAGAGACATGAATAACTTTTTGGAATCTGTCTTATTTAAAGGCGGATTGGTTTGGGAATGCCCGAGACACCTCATCCAAGTTGTAACCTAATTATATACAATTTTTTTTTATATGAATTAATAGATTTGTTCACCTTGAAATTAATTTAATTTTTAATTTGGTTCCCCTTAGCCTGTATCATTTTCTCTAGTTTACCGGCGAAAAGGAATATTTGATGGGAATGATGACTCTAATGGCAAAAGAGAGTTGTTGGCTCCCACTAGCTTGCTGCAAACCATTTCTTGAGGTCAACATCACTTCTTAAAATTAGACTTCAATTCGGCGGTTCATCTGACAAAGTGCGCATTCATGTCAATGGACCACAAAAGCGATATATTATTGGCCAATTTTTAATTTTTAAAATTATTTATCATATATGAAAAATCTTGATTTATCATGATACCAAAAATAATTTTTATTGGAAACTTATATCTTTTTTTAAAAAAAAAATCTTTTGAGAGTGAATATATTTTAAAAATGTATAGCATAAATGTAGCATATAAAATTCTATGCTATGTAATTTTCAGACTTATAAATAAATACACACAGAGAAACATAAATATTTTAGATTTTAAAATTAAAAACTAGGGATAAGCATAGTATTGAATCATTACTCTTGGATTGGATGATACTAAATATAAAAATAGGAAAAAACATTTCAATTTTATGTAAATCTTAAATTCATTCAATTTACTTTCTTTTAACAATTTAAGCCAGCAAGTAATTTTTGCAACTGAGTGAAAAAGTTATATATTCTCATTGTTGATGAGTTTTAATCTTTTTACCCATTTGTAGTACTAGGGTACAATTTGGGTCGGGGCTGATTTGGCTTTTACTTTTAAAATTTCTTAAATTAGCCTATTTTAAGTTGGATTACTTCGAGATGTATATTGAACCTATGTTTATCTTATTTTTTAAAAAAATTCTTTCACTACTCTATTTTAGGTTGAATAGGATTGACACTTACATATTTTTTTCAAGATTAGTTGGATTCCGATTTATTTTTTAAAATGGTGTATTTGTTATCTTTAAAAATTATAATTTTACTTAAAAAATTATAATCAATATGATAATTTTATATTTTAAAAATATTTAATAAATATACTAATTAATAGATAAATAATAGAATTTTGTATCTTCAAAAGTACATTTTATATCTTTATAACTTTAAATCATAATATATTCAATAAAAGATATAGTTTAAGGGTGTTGGAAATGTCCCGTTGATTATTTCGATTCAAAAACTTTTTTCGAATTTTAATATAAGCTCTTATTTTTTACTATATAGTTATCTCTTTTTTACGATAAAAATATTATTATATATTCAGAATTAAAAAATTATATTGTATTAGAATTAGGTAAATGGTAGATCAAAAATAAGAAAAATGGACTATTATTTTTTGAAAGTGAAAAATATTTTTTGAAAAATGTTAAATTACATCTAATACTGGCATCTCATCTTCATCTCATGAAAGTTGTGAACAGATTCAAATTCCTAATACGTAACTCCTGCTTCCATCTCATATGATGGGATCGTTGCTAAAGAGCCTTGCGGATCAAATATTCAGGTACTCCGACCTTGAAACCTATCCTATATAGCCTACCCTAACCTGCGGGCGGGTAATAAGATAAGAACCTAAAAAACAAGTACCCGCCCGCATTTCCACCTAAGGCCTGCTGTGCCCAGACACGTTTGTTTCACCAACTTGCCAACGCTCCGTCCGTTTCCGGCATCACATGAGACCATATCATTCACGTGGCGGTGGACTTCTCCATGTAGTTAATTACTTTCACATCTCAACCAATCAAATTAATGGCTTTAATACAAAGCACCAAACCTTATTTACATCCCCGCGCATGTATTCCTTCAACTTTTGCGCAAAATCGTTGATATTCCTTATATTTAATAAGGAATATTAATATAAGACCCCATTTACAGATATTTTTTAAAGATAAAAGTATTTTAAATATATATATATATATATACATACATGTAGATGTTTATAAATCTCCAAAAATATATACACATTCAAAAATGGTAAAATTTGGTTTATATATATTAAATATACTTAGATAAACAAGTTTTTGAAGAAAAAATAAAAAGAAAACTGATCGTGCTAGTTCTGACTAAGCAAATATCCTCTTTAACTCACCTCAAAAGACCTATTTACAATAATATTTTTTGTATTTTTTCTTTATACACTTGTTTATTGAAATGTATTTAACATCTAAACTAATTTTTATAATTTCTGGATGTAGGTATATTTTTTTAGATTTTTTAAAGATAGGGATACTTTAAATACATATATACACAAAGATGTTTAAAAATTTTAAAAAATATATACATATATAAAAAATAGTAAAACTTGATTTATACGTTAGATACACTTAGATAAATAAGTGTACGAAGAAAAAATAAATCTTTTTTTTATTATAAATGAGTTTTTTGATGTAGGTTAAGCAAACTAACAGTATTGTTCCTCAAATAAAAATGTTATAAATGAGTTTTTGAGGTAAGCTAAGTGAAAAATTTGCTTAGCTCGGATTAACATAATTATTCATTTATATTAATATAGAGAACACATTACGAGCATGTTTGTTTTTTAAAAAAATTTTTCAAATTAAAACTTTTTAATTTAAAGCTTTTTACTTTTCATTACTACTATATTTCAAAATTATTTCTTTACTTCTTTATATACAATTATCCTATTTTTAATCATTTTTACACAACTATATCATGCAACTAACTAATCAATTTTAACTTTATTCTCGTTACTCTCCATTATTGCCATTATCTTATCATATCATTTTTTTTATCAATTTAACAACTTTTATATCAAAAAATTTTTATTTAAAATTTTTTTCATTTTCCAAATACACCATAAAATATATATAAATATTTAGATGTTTGTAACATTGATTTTGGAATTGGGTAGAAAATGAAAAAGGAAACATTTTGATATTTGTGTGATTGATATGAAATAATATGGAAAAAATTAAAATAAATAGGGTAGTCCAAAAGAAAATTGTTTCGATTATTGAGGTAAAGTTGGAAATATAAGATAGTTGGATTATTAAATAATTGTCTAGAAAATGTGAAGGAAGCCCCCATAAAGTCTTGTTTCAATGCATTGAAATTTCAATTCACTCAGTGAAAAACTCATTTTAAAACTTTTTAAAAAGTTTTTCTTATAAAACTATTAATGATATATTTGGAAATTGATAAAATTTTTTGATATAAAAGTCATTGAAATGAGAGAAAATAAGGTGATATAATAGGGATAATGATGAGTAATAAAGTAAATCGAGTTAATATAGATAAGTAGTTGTATGAGCAGTTGTGTAAAAGTTATTGAAAAATGGAGTAATAGTATAGTAAGATGTGAAAAATAATTTAAAAATAAGGCAGTTGTGGAGAGTAAAAAGTTTTACATTGAAAAATTTTCGTTTGAAAATTTTGAAGTAAAAAACACATTGTAGATGCATTTAATTTATTTATTAAGTTTTACCATTTTTAAAGATTCTTATATATATTTTTATTTTCAAAATAAAGAATTTTAGTCATTAAAATTTGATTTATAAATTTTTCGATTGGTATTTGATTTAGTTGTATTTACCTTATATATTAAGATTTACCATTTTAGAAGATGCCTATACATTTTGTATTTTTACAAAAAGAAAGTTTTAGTCATTAGAACTTTATTTATAATTTTTTTATTTATATTTATAAGTATGAAAATTAATATTACAATCAAGTATGTTTAAAATCCTAACATTATGGAGAAAATTTTTTGTAACACACCTACATTAGGGAGAAATCTGTAAATATTCCCCACGACAAAAGAAAATTTGTAAAATACCCTCACTTAAAGAGGGAGAGAATCAAACACTTGATTGGGGCATCCTTGCCCTTAGGTGTTACCATCAAGGCAATTTTGTAGTGGTAATTTAATTTATAAATTCATTAAATATACCTAGATTAATAGTTTTATAGAAAATCTCAAAAAAATATAAAAAAAGTTTTGCACCAATCCATATGCATTGAAACATATGATGATTTGCCGAAACCGTGTGCAATTTGTCATAGGCTGGATTTCTAAACTTTTTTTTTTTTAAAAAAAATCCAAGTCATGCATTATAGTTTCTATGAATATTCATATAATAAAAAAATTAATGTAATTATAGTTGTACATTATCTACAATAATTGCAAGTGTATGAGATTATAGTCATAATTTTTTATATTGCATATCTTAAAGCTTTAATTAGTTTGATTTTTTATGCATATTTTTTTAGGGATACGATTTTTTATGTTTAGGGTGTGTTTGAGAAATGATAAAATTTTGAAAAAAGAATTTTAGCGTAAAAGTTTTTAAAATAAGAGAAAATGATGTGATGAGATATGAATAATAATAAGAAATAAAGAATATAAGGGTGTGTTTGGCTAAAGAGAAAACTTTTCACTTAAAACTTTTCAATCTCTTCAACTAACTTATGTTTTAATTATGTTTTTTGCATTTTTCTATACAAATTACCCTACTTTTTAATAATTTCTAGATAACTATCTATGTAACTAATCTATATATTTGAACAAAATTTTGCGAATATGCCAACAAGATTTCACCAATATTGCATCCGTATCCCTAAGTTCATCGAATTTGCAAATATGCCCACAAAATTTGTATAAAATTGCAACTATGTCCCTTTTGTTATGATGAAGCTAGATTTTCATGTAAAATAATGATAATTCTCTTAAGCTAAATTTTATACTTTCAAAATTTGAAAATATTGTAAACATATTTGCAAAAAAACTAAAATAACAATACACACAAAATTTATAAAATAATAAGATAGTAAATATATCTATAATATTTGAAAAAATTGCAAGTTTATAATTGGGTTAAACGATATTGTTATCATTTTACATAAAAATCTAACAACATCCTAATGGAAGGAACACAATTGCGATTTTATGCAAATTTTACAGGCATATTTACAAATTCGGCAAACTTAGAGACGGTGCAATATTGATCAAACTTTGCAGGTGTCTTTGAAAAAATCTCTTATTTTATCTTTATTATCTTTATTCTTCATTATTACACTATTATATCATATAATTTTCTCTTATTTCAAAATTTTCTATATAAAAAATTTCATCGAAAGTTTTATCATTTATCAAATATACTATAAAGTTAAAATAAATATGTTAATTGTATAAATAGTTGTGCATAAATGATTAAAAAAGTATTTTAGTTTGTAGTTTGTATAGGAAGATAAAAAGAAATAATAAAAAATAAGATAGTTGTGAAGAGTAAAAAAAAATTTTTGAAAAAAAAAAAGTGGAAATGCTCTATTCTCCCACCCTCAAGTCATGAAGGCGCTAAAAGGGGGAACGATGAAGACTTTCATGTAATTCATTGATAAAAAATTATCTATATATAGTTTTCCAGAATGATGTTGGGTAGGTTTCCCACCACATGTGAGCCGACCTAGAATGTCATGCCATAAAATCAGCCAAGGTATGTGACACCATATTACCCTGCCTCAATACATGCCTCAATACACTATGGTAAGAAAAGAGAGAAGCAGAAGAAGTAAGAAAATTAATCTCTTCTAAAATAGTCCCAACTAAGGATGAGATATGCCTGTTATTTTTCAAAAAATCAATTAAGTTGAGGGAATCTGATTCCATTTGCATTTGCCGGAGATTTGCTTCCATAGCCCATTTAGCACCCAACAAAAATAGCCGTGGTTTCCATCAAGAATGGCTCCAAGATACCTTATATCCCAGCCCTTCGCAACACTGAAAAAGCCCTTAGGATCGCGAATGATAGCCGCGATTGACCAAGTTTAGAAGTATTTTTTTCAAAGGAAACACCCTTAGCATAAATAAATATTTTATTCTTGTTATCTTTGTTCCGAATAATTACTGTTAGCTTGTCATTTTACTCCATTTTTCAAACTTTCTTCCCGTATATTATTTTCATTTTTTTACTGGCTATCTTCCGAGTTCCGAGCTGCTACTGTGGTGGGCTGTAGTGTCGGTAACCGTCGCCCTGGACGCAAAGTGACTGGCCGAGGCTCACCTGCCACTCGTCTCCCGCCCTCGTTGGCTGCTTTTTCTCGTCACTGGAAACATCGGCCTCGCGAAGGTAGGTTGGAGTGGACGCTCCTCAGCCCGCCTGCTCTGCTGCTCCTCTGTCGTGGATATCGGTGATGTCGTAAGGACTTCGTTTGGGCGGTCCCAGTCTGCTCCGTGCATGGAACTGTTCTTCGAAAGTACTTTTGGATTATTCAACTTGCACCAAATAACTTGTAAGGATGGGGGCGTCAAAATAATAATAATAAATATAATAATCATAACTTGTAAGGACGGAAAGGGAAAAAAAAATAAATTTAACTGCTTTCCTCTGGACATTTTATTCCACAAGCCTAACTTAAAGCTCATTGCTCGTCCAAACGAAGCCTAATGGTGTTCCAGGAGGACCCGGACTTCCCGGTTTGCTTCTTGTGTTGCGGCTTTCTTGACTAATCCAAACCGTAGAAAGCCCAAAAGCCACACAAATGAGAGGCTGAACACATATTCGGAACTCTCTAAGAATAAGGATTCCAAATGCGGAAAATTGCAATGGTGGAGCCCAGTTACACGGAAGGGAAACCAAACACCTTCTCCTCGTATTTGCTTGAAAGTATGGTGGGTATATGATGCCTCCTGGCGCCATATATATCAAAGCCTAAGGCCAGCTAGAGATGCAAAGCGATGAGATGGCCAGACCAACAGCAGAGAAGCAGAGAAATAAGGGCACCCATGTGGTGCTTTTCCCGTGCCCACTTCAAGGCCACCTTACACCCAT
>JAXCLR010000001.1:74890708-74917485 GCA_035584095.1 Annona squamosa
CACATGAAAAAATTGGGTAGGGTAACCTCCGGACCGACCCGGTCTAAAATAGGGTAGGGTAGACATTTTTAAAAAATAGATAAGGGTAGGTTTCACCCCTACCCTGGGGTACCCGAACCGACTTGCACCCCTATTGAAAGATGGATGGAGTAACTGGTCCTATCCTTATAGAGGAACATGTGATATTAAGTCTCAGATGGGCAAAACACTTCCCTTAGAGGAAAATTTAGGTGGAGCTTGATTCACTGTTGGTAAAATTTTTGAATAACAATATTCCCACCAAATCAAAGAATTGTCACAAATGTTTGACATATGTTTGTTTTCACATGTGCTTAGATTTGGAAATATTGTGACTTGTACTAATGAATGTTGTTGTGTGTGAATGGATAGTGAACTCGCTATCTTGTATAATTGATTTACTTCGTAAAGACTTATATTTTCTTAATGAATACTGTGTTGGTTTTGTCTCTATTCGATCTTTTCCTGAATTCTAGGAAGACGGGGTTTGAGGCTACCATTCAAGTTTTGTGATTTAAAAATAATTTAACAATATAGTAATCGTATTTTTTTCCTTACAACACACCATTTATTTCAACTTTATCTGTATCATTTCATATTAATCATATATACAATCTTCAAAATATTTTTTTCCTACTTCATACGTCATCCCAAAATTCCACTCCCAAACAACACCTAGGATAGTTCATGCCGCATGTGATGAGTGTGATTGTTGACAGGTGAAGCACTTAAAAATAAATTATAATACATTTTATTTTTAATATTTCTAATGTTATAATATGAAATTTGATTATTTATGTGAGTTTTTAAAAATTAAATTTATTGAAATATCTATGTTTAAAGTGATATTAGTTTATGAAATATTACATTCTAATTTTTTGCTATAAGTATGTTTTATTTTGTTGAACACAATATATGGAATTTGATTTGAAAGCAAATAATTAGTATTATAAAAATTGACGTTTATGCATTGGATGCTGGTTAAGGCATGTTCGACATTTGTTAAAAATTTTATAAAGAAAATTTTTTGGTATAATTTTATTTTTAAATGGGAGAAATGATGTGATAAGATAGTTGTATGAATAATTGTGAAAAACGATAGAAAAGTGGAGTAATTATACACAAATATGTGATAAATAATTTACAATAAAAGCAATTGTGAAGAGTAAAAAGTTTTAAATTTATAATTTTTCATGATTACTAAACGAAATCTGATTATGTATAATTTTTATATAAAAACCATAACTAATGAACGGTTCAGATGCTTCGTTACTCATCACAAAAATTCAATTTCGGAAGTTTTTCATCAAAGGGAATGAGCGCCGGTAGGGGTGCAACTTCGGTAGGGTTATATCAGGTTGGAGTGAACTTAAATCCTAAGCCAACCGGGTTTGAGTAAACCCAAATCCTAAGAATTTATTCCGAGTTCGGACCGGGTTCACATTGATTTTGGTTTGGTTTCGGGTTACCAATAAATGGTTTTTTTTCAAATTTAATTGTAATCTAAAAGAAAATTATTGGAATATACATACTTGTATTTATGAAGTCGAGAGGGTTTGGATCGATTCGGTACAAAGTTGCACCTCTAACGGACGAGCAGTTGGAGGCTTGGAGAGGAGGAGGGAAATCGAGCGGGATTTGCGGCCTACGGGACGGACCAGTGGATTCGTGAATTAGGGATTTAGGGGTTTTTCTGAAATGTGAAAATGGGAGCACCGGAGCAGTAGGGAAATTCGCAAAAGGGGCAGTTGCTACTCACTGGATGCTGGTACATGCGGGGCAATCGTGCATGCTCGATTACTCGTTATTCAGTTTTTACTCGTTCACACTTGCATGATCTACTAATATACTGACTACCTTTATATTAATATTATAAAAAAATATATAATTTATAGAAAAAATTATATGAATTACATTGGGTTTGGACCGGATTGGTATGAACTCAGTTTTAGTTTCGAGTTTCTAGGAGTTGAGTTAAAACTAAGTCTATTTTGAAAAAAATTTAAAAAAAAAATACATTTTTAATTTTAGTACCAGATTGGGTCGGGGGAGTTCCAACAGACCCCGTACCAAGCTATGGGACGGGCTCGTCAAAATTCAGGCCCCACGTGATGCATTGGGGCGCGAATATAAAAGAGGACGGGTATCGGATACGTGTCGGCACAAGGGGCGTGAACTGTTGTATGTAAGCACTCGGGTCTGGTGGCGCAAAAAAAGCTCGCTGTCGTTGCGGACCGCCACCGATTTTGGTTTTATCAAAAATAGTTGGGCCACAAAATATCGTTTCAGACCAAGATTTAACATGGTAAAAATATATAATTTTATAAACTCTAGGTGAGAAAAATCCGATAATAACCTTGTGTTGGTTGCTTGGGATAATGAGTCAGATGGGATAGTATTTTTTAAATCAACATTATTACATAAGACATTAGATATAGTGTATTAGATATTATCGTAGATATGAATTTGAAAAATTTGACATTGACCACATTTCTCATAAGCATACGTTATCTTTGGCAAGACTTCTTAGCAATATTGTTGATTTTCTGACAAAATCAACAAGTGTGTTTGACATTTAATAAAATACATGATGAGTTTTAGCTTAGTTGCAGCAGCTCCCCAGCAGTGTTTGAAAATTACAAGTGTGTTTGATATTTAATAAAATTTTTGAATGAAAGACTTGTAGTGTAAAATTTTTGAAATAGAAGCACTGATAAAGTAAAGTTAGAATAGATAGAGTACTTATACGGTTCATCGTAGAGAAATGGTTAGACAGTATAATAATTGAGTTAAAGATGTAAAGAAATGATTAAAAAAATAGAATAATTATAAAAAATAATAAAGTTTAAATTGAAAAATTTTCATGATCACTAAATACGCTTTACATAAGGGATACTTAAGATCGAGAAAACTATTCTCTAAAATATCTTTTATACTGCCATCACTCTAAGAAAAATCGATTAGTGTAACTAAAATATTTGCTGCATTTAATGAAAAATTAGTTATATATACATATGTGCAACAAAGTATTGAGTTGCTAAGCTGCTGCATATGCACCATGGCATATGACTACAGGCAACAATCGGTAACTAAAAGCTATTATAAATTGAGTTGCATATAATACTTTCGTGCAGTGAAATCTCCTTTATTTCCTTAATTTAACTACCAAATGCAACAATATATTGCCGCTTATAATATTTTACAAAATCTTATAATCTTTTGCTGATTAAAAATTATTGCATAAAATAATTCTTACTGTATTGTATTTCCTTCTTAGAAAGGCTACAATTCTTTTTTACTGGGACTTTTTGTAATCTTTTTTATTACTTTGTGAACTCCCTTTTCCATATGGTTTTTAAGGGAGGCTTAGAATCCTAGACTTCTTTTTTCAACAAAATATTTTTGTCCTTTTTCTTTATGATGCCTTAGTTTGCGTCAACTCCATTCACCGATTGGCCCTTAACATTTCTAATCCTCCTCAAAATGATAATGACAATAAAATAAATCCCATCACTAAAAAATTAAGAGAAAATAATTCAAATATTCATTTCTTAATTCACTTCTATGACTAGGTCTCCTTGTCTCGTTGCAATAAGATTCATTTTTGGCCATGCAATCTTGTTGACAAAATGCGATGTAGTATTAGTTTAAATTTATTAAAAATTCATCTCAACTCTTGGAAAGTTACACTTAAGCCGGTCCGATTAACCATAATTTAAGAGTCGTTGGAAACATAACTCGGTCTAATATATGTAAGGAGGGAATGAGCTTTTTTTATAACAAAAGAATTTGTCATTTTCGATATATTTTCAATACAATCTTCTAATTTTTGATAATAAATAATTTTATTTTTCTCATTTCTAATGCAATATCTAATTTTTCAATATACAAGAAACTCTCTTTAATGGCTCCAATTCTATGTAAAAGTATCTTCTTTCATTTTTTATGTGTTGATCATTGATGTAAAATTCAATTTGTTTATTGTATTTAATATCATTTGTTTAGCTAGAAGATTAAATTTTATATAAATTAAATATGTGCAATGGTCATATTTTCTCAAAAATAAGTATATTAGAAAAAATAACTAGATCCATTCACGTATGTATTAAAATATAATACAACTTTATATAACTATTCATTTACATAGTAGCAATATTTTAGATAGTTTATATGTTGAAAACAAAAATTGATATTTAATATTAAATCATTTTATTAAGTTGATCTTACGCATTTATAAATGGGACCCAATTTAGTAATACTAAACAAATAAAAATTTTTCATGATAATATAAATAACATTAAATATCATAGATGGAACAAATTTTCCATTGACTATCATGATAATGAAAATGAAAAGATTACATAGAAGCATGCACGCCCTTTAATTATTCAATTTCCTCCAATTTAGGTGTCATTCAACTCCTTTGTACGCTCTCCAACACCTTCTTTTCTTAACTTACTATAAGTTCAATGTACATCGTATAAGATCAATGTTGATTTATAAGAGAATTGATCCTGTTAACTTGGGCTAGGTAAAGGACTCACTTAATTCATCTCAAAAATTTATTTAAAATATTTTTCCACTTTTTTCTTCATACGCTTATATGTCAAAATATATTCAACATATAAATTAAGTTTTACTATTTTTGGACGTGTATATATATTCTTTGAAAATTTTAAACAAAAGAATGTATACAAAATAGTAAAATATTGTTTATATGTTAAATATATTTAGATAAACAACTTTATAAAAAAATAAAAAAAAAGATGCTTTAGATGGATTTTTTGAGGAGAACTAAATAAGCTATTTATTTAGCTCATATTAGGATCAGTGATCGATTTCTAATATGAAAATGTACACGTTCTAATTTTAAAATTTCCAGCTTCAGCTGAAAAGAATTTCTTTGCAGAACCTGGCCCCACCATTAAAAATAATATGGTCGGTTGAAAATGTATACCTGTCTCATTTCCAGGAAGTTTCCCCGGCTCATTTCACTAGACGCAACACCGACTTTTAAAACCTGCAAATGTGCAAGTTTTCTACGAATTACGATGGGGATTCATTGTCTGTAATGTGCGATGTTTGGATCTTTGGCCAGAGTAATCCAAACCGTCTACTTGATGTAACTGTGTATATCATGCATGATATTGTCAAAATGCAGGCGCTTTTCTATCTGACGGCAATGCAACGCAACAAAATTTCACCGCAACGTACAGAAGTTCTCGTAAGCGCGGGGCCATCTTTTTCAGGCGTATTTTTTTTTATAATATTACTTACATTTTTTATTTCTAATAATATTGTTTCATTTAACTAAACACTGTCAACCTGAGGGTATGTTTGGTAATGAATAAAACTTTTGGTGAAAAATTTTAGAGGATAACAGTTGTCAAATGATATGATATAATAAAAGTAATGATAAATAGTAAAGATAATAAAGTTAAAATAGACAGATTAGTTGTGTAGACAATTGTATAAAAATAAAATTTAATACTATTTGTAGCTGAATAAACATCACTATTTAACAGCTGCAAGAAATTTAGAATGCAGCTGCAACTTATATTAAATTTGGGTACATTTGAATTCATGTCACCACTTTTAAGTAAATAAATAAAGTTTTGCAGTCAAATTCCTGCAAGTATATTTATTACATTTTTTGTGCCGAGGTTCCATCTATTTTTAGCAATGGACTTTAAAGATAACCGATTATTAAAAGCATGCATTTAAGTATCTAGGTTGTGATCGTAAGTAAAAAGAAATTTTGATGAAAATTTTTTTAATTGGGATAAAATAATGCGATAATTGTACTGATGAAGAATATAAAGAATAAAATTAAAATAGATAAATTAAAAGTACGAGTAATTCTGTATAAATAATTGAAGGTAGAGTACTTGTAAGATATGAAAAAATTAAAAATATAGCAATTTAAAGAGTAAAAAGTTTTAGTTTAAAAAAATTGTGTTAAACGAACATACTCTCAGTGAGTTTTTGTGATTACTTAGCAATTCTGTTTCACAATGAGTTTTAATAAGCTTTTATTTGTGAACCCACAACCATATTTTTAACCATGAAAATTTTTATGCCATACATAGCTTTTAGCAAAAGGATATTATTCTTGCAATTTGACTAATCCAATGTTGTTGGCTATATATTGCGGCTAGAAACAAAATCTTTTTTTTTTTTGTAAAAATAGTAATTTAAGTGCTTTTAATTTATAAACTAAATTTTATTGTTTTCGAAGACGTGTATATATATTTTTTAGATTTTAATACAGAGTTATTTTAATTATTTTAACTTTTGAAAATGACTAAAATATCATTATATTTAAAAATTCAAAAAATATATACCATTTTGAAAAATGATGAAACTTGATTTGTAAATTAAGGCCGGCGTAATATTGGGACAAAGTAGAGTCTTCCATCGCAGGTGAACCGAGGGCTCGTCTACCCCACAAGAATGGAAGCTGGAGCAGGGGAAGGGGGGGAGGAACAGGGCCCCCATGTTGTGCTCCTCCCATTGCCGCTACAAGGCCACATCACTCCCATGCTCCAACTTGCCATTCTCCTGCACTCCAAAGGATTCTCAATCACCATAATCCACACCCACTTCAACTCTCCCAATCCGACCAACTACCCCAGCTTCAACTTCGAGGCCATATCCCAAGGCCTATCCATCGAAGAAGCTACTTCCATGGAAGTCATAAAGCTGCTGGAAGTCCTGAATAATGAGTGCAAAGGTCCGTTGGAAGAGAGAATGGGTGAGCTGGTTGGAGGGAAGCGCCGTGGCTATGGCCCTATCAAGTGCATCATTCATGACGCTGTGATGCATTTTGCGCAATCCGTGGCGCCCCAGTTCAAGATCCCGCGGTTGGTGTTACGTACAAGCAGCGCCATCTCCTTCGCCGCCTTCGCCGCCTTCCCTTTTTTGCGGCAACAGGGTTTGCTTGCTCCAGGTATATTATATGTGTGTACCAAACTCACAGCACAATTGACAACGCTGCATAAATGCCAGAGGTGCTGTAGGTCTAGAGAGTTCTACCGCTAGCTGTTGGATTCATTCCCACTCAATTCGGGTTGCCTGCACCGACTGAAGTCAGTTACATGTGCTGCGGCCCAGTGACCCAGCGCTAGGCTCGGGTTCTTCGTTACCGTTGCATTTTTATTCACCTTCTTCTTTCATTGCCATTGCATTTTTCTATTCATCTGGGTTTTTTGCATTTTTAGCGAAATTGCCAACCTATCACAATTTTTAAAAAATTACATCGATACTTGTGCAATTTGCTTGAAATTGTAGGCATGCCACTTTTGTTAAGATATTTTTAAAATGACAGAAATACCCTGCAAATAAATGCAATTATAAAATGCAAGAAATTATGTTTAAAATAAAATTTTAAAAAATATTCCTCATATATTTACTGTGAAAAATATTCTAAAAATAATTTTCATGTTTTAAAAGTAATTTCTTGCATTTTTTGATTTTTATTGGTTTATAGGGGCATTTTTATCATTTTTAAAAATTTTTAACAAAAGCAATACATTTATAATTTCAGGAAAATGATATAAATATGGATGTATTTTTTTTAAAACTCCCGATAAATTTGTAATTTTAATCAAACTATGTACGTATGATGCAAAAATAACATTAATCTATTACTTAGGAATTATACTTAACTCTAATGCTTGAGTGCTCTTTCATTTGTAGGAGCCAACACTCTTAACTTGACTAAAGGGTTTTATTGATTTTTTAAATTAGCTCTACCAAATTAAGTTTCAAAGGACCAGTAGGACTAGCTCTCATACACAAATCAAGAGCCTAGTGTAGTTGTTTTGGGAGGTCTAGAGTATGACATAAAAAATGTGTATTATATCATGCCTCATACTTCCTTAATTGACCACATTAAGGCCTCATGCCTTGTTCAAGCATGAAAGGATTACTCTGGCCCTACTCTCAGGTCAACTTACTACTCAGGAATTGTCTCTTGCTCCAGCATTTCAGTGCTCTTATATTGACAACCATAAGTACTAAACCTAAGATTTAGCTCCCGTTTAGCTTTACCTGTTTACTAGCGCTTTCTGCTTTCAAAAAAAATGTAGCACGATATATTGAAAACTTGTTTAGCAATACAACTTATTGATTCTGCAGTAGCGAAAGTTTTGAACGTTTGAGTTTTTCCCCGATATCACCTCAAAAGGGATGTGAGGAGTTCTGTCTTCTTTTCGTAGGGAGTATTTGAATACTGTAACGCCTCGGCCCAACTATCACCCAACTATCGCAGGTATTGTCCGCTTTGGGCCTTAGCTCACACGGTTTTGTCCTTCTGAGTACCTTTAGGGTACTCCAAAAAGCACCTTGACAAAGTTACAAGTGACTTCCACTTATAGCTCAGGCTCCCTCCTTCATCTTGACCGATGTGAGATATTACATCCATCCCCTCGGGGCTTCAGTATCCTCGCTGAATGAGTTCTTGCTGGACACACTAGCAGGATATTGGGAGTCTGCTCTGATACCATTTGTAACGCCTCGGCCCAATTGTCGCAGATATTGTCCGCTTTGGGCCTTAGTCCGCACGGTTTTGTCCTTCTGAGTACCCTGAAGGTATTCTAAAAAGCACCTCGACAGAGTTACCAGCGACCTCTACTTATAGCTCAGGCTCCCTCTTTTATCCTAACCAATATGGGATGTTACATCCACCCCCTTAGGGCTCCAGCATCCTCGCTGGATGAGTTCCCGCTGGACACACCAGTAAGATATCGGGAGTCTGCTTTGATACCATTTGTAACGCCTCGGGCCAACTGTTGCAGGTATTGTTCGTTTTAGGCCTTAATCCACACGATTTTGTCCTTCTGAGTGCCCTGAAGATACTCCAAAAGGCTCATCGACAGAGTTACCAGCGACCTCCACTTATAGCTCAGGCTCCCTCCTTCATCCTAACCAATTTTGGATGTTACATCCACCCCCCTTGAGGCTCCAGCGTCCTCGCTGGATGAGTTTCCGCTGTACACACCAGCAGGATATTGGGAGTCTGCTTTGATACAATTTGTAATGCCCTGACCCAACTGTCGCAAGTATTGTTCGCTTTAGGCCTTAACCAACATGGTTTTGTCCTTCTGAGTACCTTGAAGGTACTCTAAATAGCGCCTCGACAGAGTTACCAGCGACCTCCATTTATAACTCAAGCTCCCTCCTCCATCTTAACTAATGTGGGATATTACAGATATGAAGTGTTGTGATATCTTGGCTCTTAAGCTAAGGACCTCCCGAAGCTTCGAAACCAATAAGCTTCTTCGAAACCACCCATTTAGGATTTGTTCTTCGACCTGCTACAAACCCAGTGCCTAGTCAGGAGATTCAAGCTGCCGGGATTTGCCTTAATTTCTGAGGTAGGCTTCCCTTATGTTGGATCAGGCATTGAATACCCGACCGGATATTTCATAACCTTAACTACCAACCCCTCGTATTACCTGTATGATCTTTGAGAGCTGAAGTACTCTTCGCATACTCATAGAAGGATTTTGGCCTTTTATTTCACATCTTGTGGCAAGTGAGCCTCGTCTAATCAGATAAAAGGCCCTCAAATGTACTTCAAGCTTATGAGGAGTAAACTCGAGTCTGCCCCTACTAAATACAATAGCTATACACAGGTACTATCCTTTGCTTCAACATTTTAGTGCTCTTGTATATAAGGTGTAAATTAAGCATGATGACTTGAATCTAACTAGCTAAACTTGCAAAAAATCAATATTTAGACTTCATTTGCAAAGACTACACCTGAAGAACCTTATTGACAAATAAGATTAAGGTTAGGGTCCAAATAAACTTAAACATGAGGAATCAAAAACTTATTTTCCTATTTACATTTAAAATAAAATATATTATAAATTTATTTATATTTACATATTTCATATTATTTATATTGACATTTGTATAGATGTTTGTCATGTTGAAATTATATCATTTTCGTATTTATATTATATTATTTACTTCAATATTTATTAGTTTTCTTCCTTTATCCTTTTTGAAAAAGATGATTTTTATTTTTAAAATATACTATATTACTATTTTTTTCTTAATTTAATTGTCTAAATATTATTATTTTCATTTAAATGACTTATTAACTTATATTTATACGAAAATTTAAACTTGTCGCTAGTAATTTAAATGAAAATTTGTCAACTAGGATTCCAATATGAATTTCAACTCAAACTCGGCTTACATAAATAATGTGAAGGCTTAAAATTTATAATTAAAATTAAAATTTCTGTTTAAATTTTACAAATAATAACAGATCAGTTAGGTCAAAGTGATTCACGAACCCAAGTGCACTGCTACTTGTGTCTGCCAGCATTAGAACCCGAAACTAGGGGTGGACAATAAAAACAGTGAGAGATGTGGTTTTAAAAACTGGGGATGTCTCTCTCTCTCTCTCTCTCTGCTAGTTTAAGCTTCCAGCATGTGAGGTCGTTGCTAGCGAGTTGTTTAATGCTGTAAGTGGTCACTCAAAACACGAACCACCAGGGCATCGTCGATTTCTGAACTGAAGCTGTGGGACCCTAGCTAGCTACAGCATGACCTGATTGTCGAGCCAAAACCTGGTTAATGGTGATTGGAGCAGACTTTGACTTCTGTACAGTCAAGTAAAAATAATTAGCCTGTTCGAAAGTCTACAGCTGTTTTTGTCACGTATGTCGTCTTGGATAGAATTATAGTTCATTAAAACCCCCTTTTTCTTGCTAGCTGTTTATTTTCTAATCATTTATTTTTGACTTGTTCGATCGTACGACTGACCCCTTTTCACATTAACTAGTCGTCTGGTATTGCAGTCGTTGTCTCATTCTATATTTGTGATACTGATCGATTGTCGTAGGAATCGCCGTTGATTAAATGATGATCAGACGGCATAAGGGCTAATCTTAGCATTTTACGAATTAATTTTACCCATAAAAGATTTTTTTATTGTAATATATTTATATACATCTGAGCAGATATTACACTGAAGTATGATATATTCTTACAAATCTGGAGACAATACTCTACCAAATAATCAAGAAGATGCAGCTTCTAACAACCAAAAGGGAGACCACTATTCCCTTACCTATAAAAGATTGGTTATAGAGAATATCAGCCCCATTTAATTAGTTAAACAGGCTTTGTTTTCACAATAAGAGGTGAAGATTTGTACTCTCTTTATTTTCAAAAACTTGCGATTGTTTCATTCGTACATTTGGATCTCATCTAATGTAAACGACTTTTGCTTGTCCCCTAATAACCCACGTAGGCAATTGAGATTCGTAGATCCCATCGCAGAGATTTCTTTCTTTTTTGTTTTGTTTTGTGCAATGAGCCTTCTATTGATTGCACCCCTTAATTATTGCCTGCCACCTTTGGTTGGCCAGAGACGAAGTTAGGCCCCTCGTTGGGGGTGTCCGATTTCATTATGTAACGCCCCAGGCCTAACAGTAAGGTATTGTCCGCTTTGAGCCTCGGCCCGCACGGTTTTGCCCCTCTGGGTTCACGCGCATCCCGTCCTTCCCCAAAAGGCGCTTCACTGAGGTACCTGGCGGCCTCCACTTATAGCCCAGGTTCTCCCCCTCATCTTAACTGATGTGGGATATCACATTCACCCCCTCTTGGGGCTCCAGCGCCCTCGCTGGACACACCAGTAGGACATCGAGAGTCGACTTTGATACCATTTGTAACACCCCACCTTTTAGGTATTGTGAATGAGGTCTACTATGTCAAAGCTAAAATAAGATCTCCTAAGATGGAAATAGATACCAAGGTGCAAAATCATAAACATTTTAACTATTACATCTCAAGTTTGCTCCTTAAGGAGTTAATATACAATTTTCAATGTCTAAAATCAAAATAACCATGCATTATAAGAAAATTTCAATAAAATTCTAAACTTCTTTGTCTTTTCCTCTGCTAGGTTCGCCTTTTTCCCATGTTGATAAAGGCTCTAGTATAGCATTGTATCCCTGTTTTTCCACTGAAAACAAAAACTATGTGAGCTGAAAGCTTAGTAAGTAAAAATGTAATTTTTTTAAATTCATTTTCAATCATATATATTTTTTTAAACAAATAAATAAATAAGCTTCTGGACTAGTGGACTAAGCCTATCTTAACAGGCCTAGTGAGTCAGAAGCCCATAAACCAAGCTTAAGCCCACAGAAATGAAAGCCCAAGAGCTTAGCCCACTTAAACAGAGCCAGCCCACTATCCAGTCTAGCCCAACTTCCAGCAAATGACCCAGCCCACTAGCCTGGCCCACTATTTCAGCCCGCCAGCAGCAGCCCACCGGCGGCCATTCGCCGGGCCGGCCGGTCCCAAGCCTAACAGTAAGGTATTGTCCGCTTTGGGCCTCGGCCCGCACGGTTTTGCCCCTCTGGGTTCACGTGCATCCCGTCCTTCCCCAAAAGGCGCCTCATTAAGGTACCTGGCGGCCTCCACTTATAGCCCAGGCTCTCCCCCTCATCTTAACCGATGTGGGATATCACACATTACGTCTATACGCTGCATGGTTAAGCTTGTTTTCATTAGCTAGCTTTGTTCATGTCACTACAAGTAATACCTACTCGAACTGTAGCATCAGACCACCAATCGAAGCTGCCGGTCCCCGCTTTTCCGCCCCTTCGAATCAAGGACCTGCCTATGGGTTTCACCAAATGTGATCCAGACTCACTCTATCGTTTAGTGACCAGCATGGTTGAGGGGGTACGATCCTCGTGCGGTGTCATTTGGAATGCATTCGACTACCTGGAAGGGCCGGTTCTGAGGAGAATTCAAGATGAATTTCCAATACCAAACTTCGCATTGGGCCCTCTGCACAGGCATGCGTCGAGGACTTCCACAAGTACTAGTAGCCTGTTAAAACAGGACCGCAACTGCATCTCATGGTTAGATAAGCAAGCACCAGGGTCGGTCCTCTATGTGAGCTTTGGGAGCTTATCTGAGACGCAGGAAGCTGAGCTAGCCGAGACAGCCTGGGGATTGGCCAACAGTGAGCAGCCGTTCCTGTGGGTGGTGCGGCCGGGGTCGGTCAGCGGTTCGGACTGGGTCCGGTTGCCAAATGGATTCGAGGAGAAGACAAAGGGGAGAGGTCTGGTGGTAAAGTGGGCTCCACAGCTGGAAGTGCTGGCCCATCCTGCAGTGGGAGGGTTTTGGACACACAGTGGCTGGAATTCAACTTTGGAGAGCATTTGTCAAGGAGTCCCTATGATTTGCTCCCCTGTTTCTGGGGATCAGAGGGTCAATGCCAGGTATGTGGACCACGTTTGGAAGGTGGGAGTGCTACTAGATGAAGGTCTGGAGAGAGGTGTCATAGAGATGGCCATCAGGAGATTGATGGTTGGAAATGAAGGGCAGGAGATGAGGGCTAGAATCCAGGATATCAAGCAGCATGCTGAGCAGTGCTTAAGGGAAGGAGGTTCTTCTTATGAGTCCTTAGAGATATTGAAAAACTACATCCTTAATATAGAGTAATAGTGTATGGTGGGTGAGAGCCAAAACGGAGTGGAGTATTAGTTGGATAATTGGTGATTCATCATGCTTCTTGTTATTCTTATGAAAGTCTGTTCAAGTAACTTCATGCTGTTTCTGCTACATTTTAAGTGATACATCGAAATAAATTTGGATATTTTAAATTTCTGATTAACTATTTCACATTCTCTGAAGGCTTTTTATTCTGTTATATTGAAATAGGACTGTTCTATACAAAAACGACTAGTTTGTTTTTAAGAACCCTACAAGTCGCTTTAACGATGTGCAACAATAATATAAAAATAAAATACAATCCAATATAATACACATGGAGACCGAAAGTCATGCTAGTTGTAAAGGCCAATGCTTCACATGCGTCCAGTAATATTTAGAGGAGAGGTTATCCAGTTAGATATTCAACTGCAACATCTGAATTCAAAAAACGCAAACTCAAACTTTAGCAGCGCTATTCCCATGGATTGTCGTCCAACAGCAAAGCTGATCACGTGGCTGAATCCAAAGAGAACGGGATGGCATGGACACTGTAGCTCACACTCGTGTAGAATGGCTAGTGGTAGTATTTTTATTTTTTCCTACGAGAGTCGACCCCGCAGTCTGCCAGTTCATAATAGACAAGTTCTGAATTCTTCTACCGTGGCTTTTCTCACATATTTGGTTTCTATTTGTTTTCTGTTTTTGAAAAAAAAGTTTATTAAAATACAAGAGAGGTTTCATCAAAATAAGAAAAAAAAAAAAAAAAAAAATACAAGAGAGGTGTAATGGCCACTGAGGCGTCTTGCTCCTTTGCATGGGGACGTTAGTTCAAAGTCGAGCGTTTTCATCTTTAAGTCGATTTTGTGGTGGTGTTTGCTCTTCTTAAGTTTCGGTGGAAGTTTCCATTAGGTGGGTATTTAGACAATACTATTAAAAAAATTGAATTCTTTGTTAGACACTTGTAGAATATTGATAGAAAAATTGTAAGAATCTTCAGAGAGTTCGATTGTAATACGAGTTTTTTTTTTTTTTTCAAAAAAGATTGTAATACTAGTTAAGATGATATAATATATATGAAATAAAAAAATAGAGGTGTAATGGGGGCTCCACTCGTGATCCAAAAAGCTGAACTTTATTTTTTATTTAAACCACCAAGCCTGATTAAATAACTCATTTAACTTATTTAAATAAATAAGTTGGTAATGGGTTAAGTTTGTCTTACTATTAACTCATTGACCTGACTCGTCTTCCAAAAAAAAATTCTAATTCATTTGAGTCTCGTTTTTATATAACTAAGTTACATATAAACACCAAAAAAAATTTATACATAAGTATTTCATGTAATATCATCCACTTTTTTTACTTGATGATTGATGGAAATCAACATCTATTGTATTAAGCATAGTTTGTTTAGCTATAATATTGAGTTTCATCCAAATCAAAAGTATAAATGAGTTGTGCCCGGAAGCTTGCCGTGCTAGCAATACATGGAGGCCATGTGCCACAAGGACGAGGGTTTGACTTCTCCATTAATAAAAAAGATGTAAATGAGCTACATTTGCTTTAAAATATGTACATGAATTTATATTTAAATTATGAAGAATTCTTAAATCTATTCACATATGCATGACAATATAAAAACATATTCAATCATTTATTCATGTACTAGTGATATTTATTCATTTATCCACATATGCATTATAATATAAAAATATTTTAGATAATTTTGATAATAAAAATACAACTTTAAAATTAGTATTTAATACCAAAGTATTCTATTACTTTAGTTTTATGAATTTTTTTCAGTCTTGTGTACAATAATATTAGGAAAATAATGAAGTTGTCACAATAATATTAAGCTGTCAAGAACAATAAATAGAGTGAATTTGCATCAATAGTCAAGGTATAAAAAAAATTAGTGGAGTTACACAAAGTAAGGGCGCATTTCAAATTATATGAGATTCTTGGATTGTGTATGGGATAAGAATATAATGATGTGCATTAAAAATGAGTAAAGTTATATTGGGAAAGTGTAGAGTTGTATTAAAAATTGAAAAGGCTATATTAAGAATTGAAAAACTGTATTGAGAATGGTAATAGAAATTCAATTCAAGAATCTAGTATCATGTGAAACACGCCCTAATAGAGTTAATATTGTCATGCTTATTTTATGACAGACGCATAATTATTAATAATAAATCAATATTTTAATTAAAAGCTATGAAATTATATCTTTTAAATTCAAATACATTACTAGCATTAGAAATCTTTATTGTTTGTTTATTATTACATTGTAAATTATCTATAGCTTTGTTATTATTCAATTCATTTTCACTCTTCATCAACTTATTTTACTAACTTGTTTGGCAATTATATATGTTTATGGTTGTTATTTTTATAAATGGGTCGAGAACGCATTATGGTTGATATTTTTATGTTGGTTAGGTTTAGTATAACCCGAACTTAGTTACACCCTTCGATGCAAGACGCGCATCATATTCTTATTTATATGGTATGAAAATTATTTTAATTAGATGTAGATGTAATCTACAGAAGTATAAATGTATGATCATGAGAATTTTTTTTTATAATCGGTTTTTAAAAATTGTATACTTTATAAGCTGTCACAAATAAAGTTAATTTTTTATGTTTAGGCCAAACAAATAATTTTAAATGCCAATTCATGACTTAGACGTTTATTTTTATTTTTATTTTTTTTTAAAAAAGAAGGTACAGGTCACTGCTGTTGCGCAGCAGCTATGCCTGTGATACGGGAAAAGAAACATAAAAACAGACAACCCTTCTAGCGTTATCAGATGGATGATGGATTAGAACTTGTACCTTGAGGTGGGCAGTGGATATGATCCACCATCAATAATACGTATATTCTTTTAATATTTTAAAGCTTGTCTTCCTCTTTTCCATCCATTCTTCCTTAATAAGCATCGGGGCCTTTTATATCCGTCCGCCTCAGAAGATTACTGGAATCCGTGGCGAACATGCAAGGAAAGAAATTCCCCCGTCTGGTGTTTTTTCCCTTACCCTTTCAGGGGCACATGAATCCCATGCTTCAACTCGCCTCTCTCCTACATTCCAAAGGTTTCTCAATCACCATCATTCACACCCACTTAAATTCTCCCAATCCATCCAAATTTCCCAACTTCAACTTTGAACCGATCCCAGATGGTCTGTCAGAAATTCAGATCTCAACTGCAGACAGCACGACCCAAATCGCTATACTCAACGACACGTGCCGGATCCCACTCTCCAATTGCTTAAGTCGATTGCTGTCAGAATCTGATGGGTCGTCGATTAAGTGCATCATCTCCGACGCCCTGTTTCACTGCACCCATGGCGTTGCCACGCAACTGGGGCTGAACGCTGTTGTGCTACGCACCAACAGCCCCACTGCTATGGCGACCATTGCGGCTTACAAGCTCCTGTGCCAAAAGGGATATGTCTCCATCAAAGGTATATATGTATAAATTCCCATTTCTCTTTTCTATTTTTCTCGTCCCCCATCCACTTTTGTAATACTAATCTGTCTGGGACAGAGCATCACCCAGATGCACTCGTGCCTGAGTTCCCTCCCCTCCGAGTCAAGGATCTGCCGGAATTCGGCACAATGGATCCAGATGAGGTGGACCGATTGACATCCGCGATCCGGAATGCCACAAAAGCCTCATCGGCTCTCCTTTTCAACACATTGGAATGCCTTGAGCATGCTACATGTACTCTGGAGAAACTCAGACAGGACTTTCACCCGCTTCCAATCTTCGCCATTGGCCCACTGCATAAGCTCTCACCGGCCTCGTCTAACAGCTTACTGGCTCAAGATCAAAGATGCATGGCATGGCTGGACAAACAGCGCCCAAGGTCTGTTGTTTATATTAGCTTTGGGAGCTTAGCTTCGATTCAGAAGGCAGAGCTGGTGGAGCTAGCTTGGGGATTGGCCAACAGTGACCAGCCTTTCTTGTGGGTGATACGACCGGGCTTCATCGACGGTCCCGATTGGGCGGAATTTGTTGAGGATTTCGAAGAGAGGAGCAGGGACAGAGGCTTGATCGTCCAGTGGGCCCCACAAGTAGAAGTGTTGAGCCACCCATCAGTGGGAGGATTTTGGACACACAATGGCTGGAACTCTACCTTGGAGAGCATATGTGCAGGGGTCCCCATGATATGCAGTCCTTGTTTGTGGGACCAGAAAGCGAACGCCAGGTATGTGAGTCATGTGTGGAGGGCGGGACTGCAACTTGAGAATGGCTTCCGAAGGGATGAAATTGAGAATACCATAAGAAGATCGATGGGGGCCACTGAGGGTGAGGAGATAACCCAGAGGATCAGTGATCTGAAGGAAAGTGCAATGCGGAGCATGCGAAGAGGGGGCTCGTCATTTGAGAATGTGGAGACTTTGGTCAACCTTCTCTTGTCATTTTAATGGCTTATTTTTTGATTTATCAATAAAAATTTAGATATTTTTTTAATGAAGACGCGCTTTACTTGCCTCTATTCTGCCCGAAAATTGTAGATTGAATAATTATTAATTTGCGTTGATTGGTGCAGTCAAGCTGAAGCCAACGGTGAGAAATAAGAACAGTCAATCTAGATTGCCAAAAGAGACGGACGCCGAGTAGGAGACCGTCTCAGCGGAGAGCGGAACAATCGGCAATACGCATCTAGGGTGGGCATCATGCCATCACATAATACGTATCGGGGAGGGATTGAGGAGGTGATGTGGCGGAGAGTGCCCGTCGTTTCCTTACAACAGTGCACTCACTAGTCCACTAAATTTCTAACCCTCATTTGAAAAGGGACCCAACAATCAGTTTTCCCGCTTTTGATGAGGCGCCAACACAGATTAAAATGGCGGAAGGATTACATATTTTAACGGTCTAATTATCTTGTTTTTATCATTTATGCCATTCATTATTTTCTTACCAATTTACCATATTTATTTTTACTATACTCCGATAATTTAACATCATTATCATATTTTCCAAAAACATCCTTACCACCTTTCCTATTCCTCCTAAGGATGAAACTCGGATCGGGTCAAGTCAATTTAGATAGTGGTTTACCATACCTGTATTCTATTTGCAAAAATGATAATTCCTCTTATATCCGTAACAAATGCACATAATTTCTCTTATACCCATCACATTTTGTAAATTCTTTTTATACCAATAATGTTTCACCCTAAATTCCTCTCATACCCACACTATTAAAATCATCGTTATTTTATCTCATTGAAAAGATGATTTTGCCCTTAATTTTTTTTTAATTAAAATAAATCAATCTTAATATAACTTTCAAGTTATTTAATATTTTGTATCAGTGATTTACTATCATCAATTGAGTCATGTTAAGGTTAAATTATCTCAATTAAAAATTTTAAATGGGTAAAATCGTCTTTTTAATGAGGTAGATAATGACAGTTTTGTTAGCATGGGTATGAGAAGAATTTATAGTGAAATGTTATGGGAATAAAAGAAATTTACGAAATGTTATGGGTATAAGAGAAATTATATGTATTTGTTATGAGTATAAGATGAAATATCTCTTTACAAAAAGTCTACCGTACTTTACTCAGTTGTCGATTTAGTTTCTAGTATATTCTATCATGTCCATTACCTATAGAGCCGGTTATAATTTTGATTCCTTTAATACTCAAATACAATATTTTTATATTTTTTCAAAAATATAAAGCAATATTTATTTACATTTAAAATTAGAGGTACATATGTTACTATTCACATCATTATATAAAAATATAAAGTATTGATTGTCACAACCCAATTATTAAAACTTGAGCCAATTCCATATATACCCACAAATTTTATCCTTAATTCTACTTATACCCATAAATTTTTTAAATTTTCTCTCATACCCACAAATTTTCATCATAATTCCACTTATACCCATGCTATTAAGGATCTGTTAAATGGGCCATTACCTCTCTTGTAAACGAAGAATATCTCCAAACTCTAATGTAATTAAAGATTATTTTGCTCGTTGAAGATTCATAAAAAATTATTATAATATACATTTTTAGTTATATAATTATGGATGGGCATATTTTGCATTTCCTAAAGAGTTAACGGTCTCTTTAATGGATTCCTAACGCTGTGGATATAAATGAAATTATGATTAAAATTCATAAATATGAGAGAAATTTTTGAAAATTTATGGGTATAAGTGGAATTATAGGTAAAATTCGTGGGTATATAAGGAAGTTGCCCTTAAAACTATTAATATATTAATCACAATTTACAAGCTTATTTATAAAAAAAAATTCGTAAGTCAATGATGTAAATATAACTAAACTAATTTTTTACTTTGCGATCCACAACTCTGCAAGGAATAAGATTCATTTGAATTTGAATTTGTTAAAATAGGCATGTACACAAGACGTTACAGATAAAACACAACACATACTATATAATATATATAATTATAGAGTTGTGATCCCATGTGGCCCCAATGTGTCCATTAGTGGGACCTTTTTTTTTATTTTTTTATAAATATATAAAGTTAGTTATACTTAATCTATAAATCAACTTTTACTAAATTTGGATATTTTAAGTATTTTTATTTTTAAACATAGTGGCATTTTCTTAATTTTTATGGGAAAAAAATTATGAAAATTCCATTGTGCTTAAAAATAAAAATACTTAAAAAATCCAAAATTAGTAAAATTTAGTTTATAGATAAGCACAATTAAATTTACATATTTATAAAAAATATAAAAAATGGGTCCCATGGTCGGCTATATGGCATCATAACTCATAATTATATCCATGCGGGTTGGTTCGGAGTATTTAACGTATGTACCTTACTCGTATCCTATTTGACAGGGCGAGAAATAATTTATACTCTACCGGTACTCGTGAATAATATTTTATACCCTACTATACCCAAATTAGGATCAGATTCGTAAGTATCATACCTAAGTTGCACCTCTAACTTCTCCTATAATAGTTACCATATGGGCCCTACATCAATCAACTATTGAATTGTGGCACGTAGTCATGATTCAGACGACTAATGATCAAATGGCAATTCCAAGCAGTAGCGTGCATGGCTACAAATCAAAGCAAAGAAGATCCTTGGTGTCACAATCTCCATTTTAAATAAATTAAATTTAGAATGTGTATAGCATATGTAAGATTTTTAAGAGAAAATTTTTTGACACAATTTTTTAAAATGGGAGAAGTTATGAGGTATAATAGAGGTAATAATACGCACTAAAGAGAATAAAATTAAAATAAATTAATTAATTATAGATAAATAATTTAAAAGCAAGGTAGTTATATAATAAGATATGAAGAAATGATTAAATAAGACAACTGTGGAGAATTTTTAACATATATTTTGTCAAAAAATTTTACTTTTTTGGAGATTTATAGATGTTTTTTGGATTTTAAAAATAAGTGGCATTTTCATAATTCACATGTAAAATACGGTATTAACAATTATATTAAAAAAAATTAAAATAAAAAATGAGTTAAATATACCCAAATACACTAAGGCTAAGTATACTCGAGTGCAAACTCTCGTAGCTAAACAAATTTTTATGATTCCCAAACACACACTTTGTATTACTAATTGAGTTAAAGTTTATTTATTCAATCATTTTTCAAGATACGAAAGAAATAAAGGACCCGTTTCACTTTCACACTACGGGAATTAAATAAAATTTTTTAGTTTAAAATAAAATAAAATGGTTGTTTTGAACCATTGCCTTTGTTTATTATTATTGTCGGTGTTCACAAGTCGCAACCCTCACAGCGGCCTCCAATTAAACGCACGTATCTTTGGTCTTGTCGGCGACGAAAATGTCATGCGCCATGGGTGCAGAACGACGACTGCCACTTTTCAGTTATTCTCGTGGTTAATTTCGAATATACTCTCTGTGCATTTCAAAAATTTTACATATACCTCCTAGATATTTCATTAATTTCAAATTTTTTTTTGATGTGAAAGACCCACCCTTTGCATTGCCAAAAAATTATCTGTACAAATGTTTGCCAAGATGGCTTGGGGGGGATTACCCCACCAGATATACTGATCCAAAAAAGAAACTGAAACAAAGTCAGCTAAAGAGTGAGCCGCCATGTTACCCGTCCGAAGGACATGATGAAACGAAATGTGTGGGGAAGCGGACAGGATGGCGATGATCTCCTTGATGATGATGCCTGCAGGAGCAGAAATACTAGAGTGCAATGTCAAGTAATTGAAGAGGAGAAGAGAGTCGGTTTCCATCTGAACATTGCATAAACGAAGTTGGAGGGCCCATTTTACACCCATGAGGAAAGCCTTAGCTTCCATGAGCAAAGGATCGGCCCCGCCAGCTTGGCGCCAATACTGCAATGAATGTTTAATAATTTTAAAATCCTAAAATACCCTGGATCAGTTTAGCATTCATGGTCGTTGGTCTCATATCAAGACAGCAAAACTGATTTTTCCTATCTTCTCTCTTAAAATGGAAGGTTGTCATCACACAATTGGACTTTTACCATAGCTAAACAACTATTATAAATAAGGAATATTTTTGGATATTTTCTAAAATGAATAATAGTAATTTTTAATTATACCCGACGAAACGTGTACAGATGAAATTTCATCCATACTTAGTGAGTATATGTAAAAGTTTTTAAACTTAGTAGGTATATTTGTAATTAAAGATAAACGTAGTGGATATATTTAAAATTAACCTTTCTTCTCACATCCTGCAGCCAATTCAACGACCACTTATCAAACATAGCTGATTATGATATTTCATGGACTCGCAACCGAATAGTCCATGGAGACCACGGTAGGATCTGCCTACCAATGCAGTCGCAGGTAGAAGTGCCAGTTCCTCCCCAAGTCGTTACTGAAAGGCGACAGAGGTTGCGCTCAGAACGAGGTGGAGGTCTGTTTTCTTCCTTCTGCTGCTTTCGGATCGGAGAGAAAGGGGTGCTTTGGGTAAAGAGAGAAAGGGAACAGCAAGATTGGCAAGCCGGAGCTCTATTTCTGGATATGGAACCAAGAGAAGGAGATCTGCTCGGTGAGGAACTTCAGACTATGACGATATCGACGACGGACATCAAGAAGATAGAACGCGGAGAGGCGGAGGAACTTCTCTGTTCGGTGTGGTGCTCCAAATCATACAACAGGGCACACTTCCTTTCTTCAATGAGGAGGTTGTGGAGGGCGCGTGAGTCAATCACATTCACAGATGTTGGGGAGAATCTGTTCCGGATATCGTTGACAGAACGAAGCGATAAAGTCAGGATATTAGCGGGAAGACCATGGCTGTTTGAGAGAAACCTTGTTCTCATTGAGGAATTGCAAGAGGAAATATCAATTGCACAGGTAGTGCTTGTAAAAACACCCCTATGGGTGCATGTAGTGGGGATCCCACATCTGGTTGACAAGAACCAAGTTGGACAAAGGATTGGCCGGACTTTTGAGAGAATGCTCGACATTACGGTCAACGACAATGAACTGAAGATCCTAGTCACAGTCGATTGCACCAAACCTCTACGGAGAGGGATCTTTCTTCAAGTAGAATCGGAACAAAGGAAGTGGGTAAATTTCCAATACGAGAAGCCCCCTGTGTTTTATTTTTACTATGGAATTATGGGTCACGTTTATAAGGACTGTTTGGAACTGTCCAAATCCAAGGAGATAGTCCTTGAGGCAGATATGAGATATGGCAATTTGCTGAGAAATGGAAC
This sequence comes from Annona squamosa, assembly GCA_035584095.1. Lineage (NCBI taxonomy): Eukaryota > Viridiplantae > Streptophyta > Magnoliopsida > Magnoliales > Annonaceae > Annona > Annona squamosa. Next base: position 74,913,919 of record JAXCLR010000001.1, read on the forward strand.
CAAACCAATGAGGCTCTGTCTTCAAGATAAGCAAGGGAATAGAGTTGCCCCTCGAAAATATACTGGAGGTCTGGGTATCCTAGCTGAGGGGGATCTGTGCCAGATGGACAAACTTTCAAAAGCAATGGAAGGGCAATATGATCAATATCCAAATGGGCCTCAACCTCAAAACAACAACACTCGGCAAAACAAAATGGAATGGATTGAGGATAGGGAGGGTGGAAAGGTGTCCGAGTGCAAGATGGAAAGGCTTATGACCCAAACTGATTCTTATGCTTCTATGGCTGAGAAAGAGAAGAAATGCTTGATGGCAGATAATGGGCATATCACCCAAATTGTACTCTATGCTTCCAACGCCGATCACCAGGAGGAATGTCAGGAGGCAGATAATGATGTTCATGAGCCTTTGCTGTCTCAGAGTCCTTGCCCACAAATCCAGTAGCTGCTCGATGCATCGGAGGTTGGCCCAAATTGTCAGCGGTGCAAAGGGAATTGCCAAAGGACTGATATGCTTCCATCTTATGACAGAAACAACCAACGAAGAATCATGGAGATGATAAAGGAAAGTGTAGATGAACAGATGCCAGACAGTATGGAGGAAAGGCAGAGGGCTCAAACGGCAACAAATTTTCTTACTGCTGAACACCAATGCAATTATCAGATGGCAGATTGTGGCGTCAAAAAGCCCCCACCAACTCAATGTCCCTGCCCAGATTTTCAACTGCTTGTGGGCACGAAGGATGGACCAGAAGCTCAGTGGTGCATCGGGAGATGTTCGGGGGCAGATACTGATGTCCAGAGGCTCCCATATCCCAAAACCATTACCCAAATTATCAACAGCTCATTGGCATGGAGGAATGCAATGCACACACAGAAACAACGCAAACATGGCAAGGCAAACGGACTGAAGGGGAGGATCTAGGCACCCAGATCAGTGAAAACTGTCAAATAGGTCTTTCTGATGGTGATCTCCATGCATGTTACCAGTCCACAGGCCAAAATGGATGAAACCCAACTGAATATGGTAGAGGTACAGGGGATGCAGCTGGATTGAAGACTAAAAGGGGGTGGAAAAGGATGGCTAGGGGCATGGTGGTGGACGGCAATGGGAGAATTCAAGGGGAGCACATGGATGAAGCTGGTGCTTGGAAACAGTGTGGAGGGATTCTTGAGCATCAAAAGAGGGGACTGTGTGATGATACAGGTGGGCTACAACCAAACATGAAGAGAATGAAAATTGAGGAACTTTGCTATATGGGGGAGGTGGAGGCTAAGGTGGGTCCTCAGCCCCACCTCGGGTAACATGGCGATTATTGCCTGAAATTGCCGTGGGCTTGGGAACCCACGTGCAATCCGATGCCTCCTCGACTTGGTCAGGAATCAAGATCCCATTTTGGTTTTCTTCAATGAAACAAAGCGCTCAGCAAAGGAAATGGAGAGGATTATATGCAAACTGAAATTTGAATGTTGTTTTGCTATGGACTCGGTATCTAGAAGGGGGGGCCTTGCTCTCCTTTGGAATAATGCTCATCCTGTAAATATTTTGAGCTTTTCTAGTAACCATATCCATGCGGATTTTTTGGGGTGATCTTTTACTGGGTTCTACGGCCACTCGGAAACACATAACCGTCAACTAAGCTGGCACTTGCTGGAGCATCTCAGTGGGGGCCCGGACACGAAGTGGCTAACGATGGGGGATTTCAATGAAGTCATGGGCCCTTCCGAGTACATTAGCCAAAGTACGAGGCCAAGGGCCCAAATGGATCACTTCTGTAACACTTTGGATTCCTGCAACTTGGTGGATCTGGGTTATGTCGGTCATCCTATGACATGGTCAAATAATCGGTGGGGCCCTCAACGGGTTGAAGCTCGACTCGATAGGGGGCTTGCAACACTGCAATGGATGTCCTTGTACCCGTTTGCAAAATTAATCCACCTTTCCACGGCCACATCTGATCATTGTCCTATAATGATGATCTTGGATTCAAGAAGGTGCGAACGCAGACCCCCGAAGGAATTTCGATATGAGCTTTTCTGGGCCCGGGACAAGGAAACACATGAGATAGTTGATCAAATATGGAATTCCAAGGAGTCAAGGGTTGAAAATCAATCCGACCTTCTGGGATGGAAGATTTCTGCTTGTAGCAGAGCGCTATCCAAGTGGAATAGGAAGCGGAGGGGCAACATTAGGCAGTCTATTGTGCAGAATCAGTCGGTGTTGGAATCTCTCATGCTCCAATGGCCTTCAGACCAGCGAGACATGGCTATACTCATAACAAAATTCAAAATAAATCGGTTACTTCAAGATGAAGAACAGATTTGGCAACAACGCGCTAAAACACATTGGCTTCATGCGGGGAATAGAAACACGGCGTTCTTTCATCGCATGGCATCAAATAAAAGGCGCTCAAATTTCATTGAGGCCCTCCAAGATCGAGATGGTCAGTGGGTTTATGACCAAGATCAAATGCAAAACCTTGCAGTGCAGCATTTCCAAACGGTTTTCTCTTCTTCGGGGCCATCGGATGCATCGTGGGTCCAAAATATGATCTCGCGGAGGCTATCTGATCAGCAACGACAACATCTAACAAAATCACTGGTCTTTGAGGAAGTGGCAAAAGCAGTCAAATCGATGAATCCCACAAAAGCACCGGGATCGGACGGAATGTCAGCTGGGTTCTTTCAGAAACACTGGAATACGGTGGGTCAGGAGGTGTTCAGGTGGTGTAAAAACTTCATGGAAGAGACAAACCCTACGATCCTGGCTGAGCAAATTTGGCCAGCAAATTCTACCACATTGGTGTTAATCCCAAAATGGCTGGGGCCCAATCACTATCTCAGTTTCGACCCATCAGTCTTTGCAACGTGGTTTATAAGATTCTGGCAAAGGTATTGGCAAACAGACTCAAGCTATGTCTTCAAGATATCATTAGTGAACAGCAAAGCGCCTTCGTCCCAAATAGGCTTATAACAGATAATATGCTGGTGGCCTATGAAGCTATTCACTATCTCCGGAACAGGCAGAGAAGAAAACGTATGGAGATGGCTATTAAATTGGATATGTCCAAGGCGTATGATTGGGTAGAGTGGAGTTTTCTTAAATCGGTCATGGATGCAATGAATTTTGGGCCGATTTGGATCAATTGGATTATGAGCTGTGTATCCTCCGTTACCTATCGGGTGAATGTTAATGGTTTCAAAACGGAGTATTTCCAACCCCAAAGAGGACTAAGACAAGGCGATCCGCTATCCCCATATCTTTTTATAATGTGTGCAGAGGGGCTTTCTGCCATTATCACTAATGCTGCTATCAATTCCTCTATTCATGGAATCAAGATATGCCCCCGTGGGCCACAAATTACCCACCTTTTGTTTGTGGATGATGCCATAATCTTTTTGAGAGCTTCAACTCAGGATGTTAGTAATTTTCTCACTGTTCTTCATCAATACTCGGAGTCATCGGGGCAGGTTGTCAATGTTGATAAGACGGCCTTATTCTTCAGTTCTAATACCAATCCTGACACTCGTAAGGATATTTCATCCCTTCTGGGAGCTGCGGGCCATGAT
>JAXCLR010000001.1:74934409-74953379 GCA_035584095.1 Annona squamosa
TAAATATAACTATATTAACATATTTATAAAAAATTTCAAAAAAACAAAAAAAGATATAATTTTGTATTAATCTGAAATTATGAAAAATGTCACTGTATTTAAAAACATAAAAATACTTAAAAGCATCCAAGAATAATAAAAATTGATTTATAAGTAAAATACACCCAATTTTCCATGTTTACAAAAAAAAAATCAAAAAAAAAAAAAAAAAAAAAAAACAGATCTCACGGGCCGACATTTGCTTTCAAAAGTATTCAACTGTCCTCGCTAGCGACCAAATTGTACCTCTAATCAAACAGAGCCCGAGGGACACTCATAAATAAATAATTAAAACTATTCGGCAATCCTCGATTGAGCTTTACTGATTCCCTACCTGAGTGAGGCTTGAGTATGACCTTCTGACAACACACACAGAGCCTCGTTGAGCTCCCCCCAAAGCAAGAAATTGGCCGGCCATTCTGACATGATTTTAACTATTAATTCAAGAACATTTTATGGTGTTTTAGTATTTGATTGAACCAATGTAGGTGTTTTTCGTTTGTTTCAAGTGGCAATTAAAAACCTATATTATCACTGCCAGGAGGACAGCTAGACGCAATGGTTCCGGAGATTCCACCCTTGAGGCTCAAGGACCTCCCGGACATGGGCTCAGTTAATCCTGAGAGACTTGCTCTGCTCGTCCAGAATATAGAAAACTCAATCAGGAGCGCTAGAGCTGTTATCTGGAACACATTTGTCGGCCTCGAATCAACGGCATTGGAGGAAATAAAACCTGATTTCGTTTCAACACCAGTCTTTGTAGTTGGCCCACTCCACATGTTATCACCGGGCTCCTCAAGCAGCTTACTAAAAGAAGACCACAGCTGCACAGACTGGCTAGATAAGCAAGCCCCAGGGTCTGTTCTCTACGTCAGCTTTGGGAGCGTGGCCATCGTTGATACCAAGGATCTGGAGGAAATAGCTTGGGGGCTAGCCAACAGTGGGCTGCCCTTCTTGTGGGTGGTTCGGCCAGGGTTGATACAAGTCCAAGACGAATTCCGGATGCCAGATGGTTTTGAAGGAGAAACGAGGGAGAGAGGGCGTATCGTGGAGTGGGCTCCACAACAAAAAGTGCTGGCCCACCCATCAGTCGGAGCGTTTTGGACACATAATGGCTGGAATTCTACTCTGGAGGCCGTATCCCAAGGGGTCCCCATGATCTGCAGTCCTTATTTATGGGACCAGAAGGTAAATGCTAGGTATGTGAGCCACGCTTGGGGGATGGGGCTGCAACTCGACAAGGGGTTTGACAGAGGAGAAATTGAGCAGGCCATTTGGAGATTGATGGTGGATGCTGAAGGAAAGGAGGTAAGAAAGAGGATAAATGATTTCAAGGAAATTGCAATCAGGGAAACAAGTGAGGGGGGATCCTCGTACGAGTCAGCACAGGACTTGTCTAATTTCATCAGCTCATTTGGATGAGTTTCTATCTCATTCATGTATGTTTTTGCCTGCAGAACGCATGCATTTGGATTTATGTGAGCATCAAATGAGGTAAATGTATCTTCGCTTCTTGGAATTGACTGATCAATGATCTTTATTTATTATGGATGTGTTTGGATGTAAAAGTTTATGAAATGAAAGAAAAAGATGTGATATAATAAGGATAATGATGAGGAGTAAAGAAATTAAAGTTAAAATAGATAAATTAAATATACAGGTAGTTATGTAAAAATGATTGAAAAATATAGTAGAAAGAAGTGAAAAAATAATTTTAAAATATAGTGGATGTGAAGAGTGAAAATTTTTAATTTAAAATATTTTTGTGCAAACAAACATCCCTGTGCAGTGAATGATTAGATGAGATTACTTAGATACATTGATCGATGAGACAGAAGATTAGTTATGATTGACGAAATAATAGTGACGAATGAATGACGGATATGATACTGGTAAAATTATATGCATTTGATGAACTATTTAATTATGTACATATACACGCGTGGCAGAGGAACTTATGAAAAAGGAGAGAAGGAACGAAGCCACGTAATGGTTCCCTAGTTGCTGTCAGGGCAGTTAATCTCCAATTTTTTTTTACTAGCAACTTTCTTCTATTTAATGAGGGTGATTGGATGCAGCCTGCTGCAGTAGTTGGCGGCCAACTGTGTTTTGCTGTTTCACTTTAAAAAAAAATTTTTTTTTTAATAAGCAATATGATTTCATACACTTTGGTGCACTTAGCTTCCACACACTTAGAAATATTTAACCTTTTTTTGTATTTTTTTGAATTTTTTTACACAAATGTTAGTATAAGTGTATTTAGTGTGTGTGTCAATTTTTATTTTTTTAAATTTTTTGGCAGTTTCATTTTTTATTTTTTATTTTTTATAAACATGTTTATTTAAATATTTATGACTTATAATCTAAAGTTTGCCAATTTTTAATATGCTTAAATTTTTTATTTTTAAATACGAGCATTGTTGTGATTTTCATTGATGAAAATTTACCAGCATTAAAAATCAAAAAATATCTAAACATATTAAAATTTAGTAAAACTTGACTTATAAACTAAATACACATAAATTAATATGTTTATGAAATTAAAGATAAAATTTATGACCAACTTAAGTGACCAGCCACTTAGGCTGGCCTAAGAAGATTACCTTCTTGCTTAATTGCGTCATCAACAGTACTTATGTTTACTTGACAAGGTAAATAGTAACGATAGGCAAGCGATAATTAGATTCTTTCTTGCCCTTAATCCAATACAATTTTGACAGCTGGATTTCACATTAAGTTGTCCACACAGGCGTTAAATAGAATTTTTTTAATTTTGGAAAGTTATAAAACTTTTGGATGAAAAGTTTTTGTTGTAAAAATTATTGAAATGAAAAAATGATATAATATAATATGAATAATGATGAGGTGTAAAGAAAAGAAAATTAAAATAGATAAGTTAATTGTATGGGTAATTGTGTAAAAACAAATGAAAAGTTGGATAGTTATATAGAAGGACGCTGGCTAAATGCACCTTGGTGCATTTCACCTTTTTTATTTTTTTAGAATTTTTTAATACAATTATTAGTCTAAGTGTATTTAACATGTTTATCAATTTTTATTATTTTTGAAAACTTTTAGATATATTTTTTGATTTTTCGAAATTAGTGGTTTTTTTGAAAAAATGATAAAAATTAATACACATATTAAATACACATATATTAACAATTGCATAAAAAAATTTTGAAAAAATATTAAAAAATAGATTCTTGCACCAGGATGTACCGAAGTTTAGTGTACCTAGATGCACTAAATTGGAATTCTCTATAGAAAGATATGAAGAAATGATTAAAAATATAGTAGTTATGTAGAATAAAAAGTTTTAATTATGGATTAAATTTTTTATTTTTCCCATAAAATTGTTGATATAACCTCAATCATTGAAAATAGTTAAAATACTCTTATGTTTAAAATTTTTTAAAAATATGTACAAATATCCAAAATGGTAAATTTAATTTATATATTAAATACACTTAAATAAATAAGTTTATGAAAAAAAATACAAGTGAAACTTGGATTGGGTTGTATCGAGTTTGGGTGAACCAAAACCTTAAGCATACCGAATTTACATAAACCCAAACCCTAGCCTTAAAATTAGATTTTAGGTTCAAATTTGGCTTTGATACCGAGTTGATGTAACTTTTATTGTAGTTATAGTTGAAATATTTAATACATAAATAAATATAATTATTTCAATAAATTAGTGAGAATCTTGGGTTCGAATAGAGTCAGTTTTAGTACCAGATGGATATAAACTCGCTATTGATTTCAAGTTTTCTGAGGTCGGGTTGAAATCGGGTTTAATTTAAAATTTTTTCAAAAATTGAACCCAAACTTGATTTTGAAACAGAGTCGGGTCAGACGAGTTCGGACCGACCTAATACTAAATTGCGTCCCTAGATAAAAGTAAATAAATTTTTAAATAAGCTTTTTTTAATGAACTAAGTAAGCATTACTTTGCACGAACTAACTGAATTATTTCCGGGTATTAAAATAGCCGAAATCCAATTGCCGTTTACTCCATCTTCGCTTTGCTTCTCTTTCGGTTCAAAGTTGTTAGACTCGCATAATGCAATCCGATAATGTTTCTAAAATATTTTATTTTTTAATTTGTTTTAAAATAAGCAAAAATATATTAGAATATTAAAAGGATTATAATACTATAATACGAGTTATTACTTAACTAAGAAAACCTCCTGTATTTTGTATTTTTAATATTTTTTTATTCTTCTTCGCTTTTATGTGGGTTTAAGCGTATTTAGTTAATACATCAAATTTTACAATTTTTAAATTCTTGTATATATTTTTACAAACTTCAAAAAATAAAAATTTCTGTTTATCTTATACTTTCCCGCACATAAAAAGTGAAATTTTTATTTTTAAAAATTTGATAAAAAAAATATATTCAAAATTGCTAAATTTTGATATATTAACTGAGTACACTTGAGTCCGCAGCCATATAAAAGTAAAAAAACCAAAAATATGTTAAAAATGTAAAGTACATGAGCTTGTTTGTTGCTTTTTATTTATTCTTTGTATTACAACTTGGCCCAAGTCCATATCTACATACTAGTTTTAAGAGGATAAATCTAATAATGTTGTTAACCAGTAGCGACCTTATTATAAATAAATAAATAAATAAATAACCACCCATTGTATGGTATATTATAATCCATCTTAAAAATACAATTTGTTGTTACGTCGAAAAAAAAAATACAACTTGTTGAAATACTTCCGAGGATGATTTGAAAATCCAACCATGGAAACTCTGTTGGCAAGAGAATCCGTTTCAGACCCTGGTTTCAGAGAGTCCATTTTCGGCCGCCCCATCGTGGGCAGCCAAATGGGCCAATGACCTTACATAAAGAGTCTACAAAGAGAGAATGTAGCACGAGAAGCATTTTATGACGATTACCCCTCCAGGTGATATAGATATTTCTGTGTGCGACTTTGATTACGTGGACAACAGTATTTGACCTTCTTTGTCAGAAGATGCATGAATATTATGCTTGTATTTTGCATATTGTGGTCTGAAAAGCGTAATTACGGCTCAACTAGATCTAGTACGAGTATTTGCACCCATCGTTCGCTCATTATATAAGCACTTAGTTGGCTCCCATTTCTCTAACGTCTCCTGCGGAAGAAAGTTTTACCTCTTCATATATCCTAGGAAGAAGGGAAAGAAATGCAAGGGCAGGGGAAGAAAGCTCCACGTCCACATGTGGTGGTTTTCCCACTCCCCTACCAAGGGCACATAAATCCCATGCTTCAACTGGCGACCTTCCTGCACTTCAAAGGCTTCTCAATAACCGTCTTCCACACCCACTTCCACTCTCTCAGCCCATCCAACTTCCCCGACTTCATCTTTGAGCCCGTACCAGACGGTTTATCAGACGACGTGCTCTTAAAGGAGGATCCCATAGACATTATAGACATCCTTAACGACACGTGCCGAGAGCCCTTCCGTGATCGCTTCTCCCAAATTGCAACCCATGGTCCCAACGGCCCTGTCACTTGCATCATCACCGATATCCTGCTTCACTTCACTCAAGCCATTGCCGACGGGTTTAAGATCCCGAGATTTGCCTTGTACACTAGCGGCGCCATTTACGCCGTGGCTTCCAGACGGCTCAAGCGTCTCAGGGAAAATGGTTCCCTATCAATGGCTGCTGCAGGTAGGTGTGCCTGTGTCCACCGCTTGATCTGTTTCTGCTAATTAATTAAAAAAAAATTATTAGATTCGAGGGAAAATTGTTGGATTTTAATTCCCTTCTCAATTCCGACATGGTCATCTAAGGTGCATGACAAGATTCTTTTTTTTTTTTAAAAAAAAGATAGATCTAAGTTGATAGCGTGCTAGTGACTGGCTAAATCCATAATAAAATATTTATTTATTTTCTAATCGTTATGCAATACGTCGACACGTAGTCTTGCGTGTTCGTAATCGGAAGTATAAAAAAGACATGAAGATGGGACGTGAACGGTTTGAAGATAACAAGAAAAGGTTATTGTGTATTGGAATTTAAAAAGTAGCATTAGAAATTGGAAAGATAAGATGATGACGTATTAGAATTTAATAGTGCATTAAAAAAATTCTTTCAGAATGGAAAATTTTATCCCACTCAAGCCCCTTGTGCACTGATAAACACGTTAGTTTTAGATCTGCTGAATAGATATCGCTAATTTTCGCCATTTAATGGTTACTAAGATGCGTATTATCATTTCCAGATGGAAAGCTGCACGCAATTATTCCAGAAATTTCACCTCTGAGGCTCAGGGACCTCCCAGACATGGGCTCAGCTAATCCTGAAAGAGTTGCTTCACTTGTGAAAAATACGGAGAACTCAGTGAGGATGACTAGAGCTCTTATTTGGAACACGTTTGAGGGACTTGAATCAGTAGAAGTGGAGGAAATAAAACTTGACTTTCATCCAATACCAATCTTTGTGGTTGGTCCACTCCACATGTTATCACCTGACTCTTCAAACAGCTTAGTAGCAGAAGACCACAGTTGTCTGGCGTGGCTAGATAAACATGCCCCAGGGTCTGTTCTTTATGTTAGTTTTGGGAGCTCAGTCATCATAGATGCCGAATCTTTGATCGAAATAGCTTGTGGGTTAGCCAACAGTGGCCAACCCTTCCTGTGGGTGGTTCAACCCAGTTTGATCCAAGGCCAAGTCGAATTCCACATGCCAGATGGATTTGAAGAAGAGACGAGGGAGAGAGGACGTATTGTGGAGTGGGTTCCACAACAGAAAGTGCTAGCCCACCCATCAGTGGGAGCATTTTGGACCCATAATGGCTGGAATTCTACTCTGGAGGCCATATCCCAAGGGGTCCCCATGATCTGCAGTCCTTATTTATGGGACCAGAAGCTGAATGCTAGATACGTGAGCCATGCTTGGGGGATGGGGCTGCAACTCGACAAGGGATTCGACAGAGGAGAAATTGAGCAAGCCATTAGGAGATTGATGGTGGATGCTGAAGGAAAGGAAGTAAGAAAGAGGATGAATGACTTCAAGAAAATTGCAATAAGAGATACAAGCAAGGGGGGGTCATCGTACGAGTCAGCAGAGGGTTTGTCCAAGCTCATCAGGTCAATTGGATGAGTTTCTATCTCATTCATATAAGATTTTTCTTACAGAACCGATGCAATTGGATTTATGTGATGATCAAATGGGCTAATGTATCTTTGCTTCCTGGATATTAATTGATAAGTGGGATAATGAGACAGAAAAGGAGTTTAAATTTATAGATTAATAATAAAATTGAGAAACCAATCAAAAAATAGTAATAAAATTGAGAATGAATGAACTAATGATGGATGCAACAGTCGTAGTAAAATCAAACGCATTTGATGAACTGATTCATTGTGAAGGAATCTATGATCGGAGCTCCAAAAAACCAATTCATTTGCGGATTGTTGATACACCTTAGGCTAGTGCGTGAGTTAGTACAGGCGCAGCTGGAGTAGTACGACCAACTATACAAGCTAAAGTCGATTAGGGGTCTTATAAAAGCAAGAGTTCCATCCAATGTAGCGTTTAATTTCTGGATTTCTCTTGTAATAAGCAAGATGATGGAGTTGTTCCCTCCATCAAGAGGAACCTCATCGATCTTGTTGGACAGGTAACGGCATAACATACAAAAAATTTTATTAAGTTAAATGACTTTTCCCAGGCAAAAATATTTTAACCAAATTAATAGAAACTTTTCATCGAAATATTTAAAAATAAAAAATTCAGAAATCTTAAATAGCGATTCAGCAATTAAAATTATTCACCTGCGGGAGATAGAAAAGAAAATAAAAAAGAAAGAAAGAAAGAAAGAAAAGCTGCCTCAGTCATGAGCACATTGCTCTGACATTGTGGATGAGCCTCTCAAAGTTCAAGTGTGAGGACCCACCACGACTCACAGATTTCCTCGTTAAATCAGCCAGATGGGCCGATGATTCCCTCAATTCCTTTCTTCCATCCATTAGCTCCCGAACCATTCTCTCGACCGTCCCCCTCTCGCACGTGTCCTTCATGTCCAAACCAATCCTCCACACGCGCTCCACGCACCGTGCGTTAAGCTGCTGGTCACCAAAGAAGGGCCAACATATCATGGGCACACCCGCGAATACGCTCTCCATCGTCGAGTTCCAGCCACCGTGAGTCAAGAATCCGCCAACAGCTGAGTGGGACAGCACCTCCTGCTGTGGGGCCCACTCGACCAGAAATCCCCTCTCGCCCGTCGCCTGCTGAAGTTCCTGTGGGCATGGCATGTGTCCCACCTCGCTCGTGTCGCTCACCAGGTCAGAACGCAGGACCCACAAGAACCGAGTCCCACTGTTGACGAGACCGTGCCAGAACTCGAGCAACTGGGAACGAGTTACGACAGCGTAGCTGCCGAAGCTAACATAGAGGACCGAATTTTGAGGCTGGGAGTCAAGCCACTGGATGCAGCTACGGTCCTCTTTCCATAAGCTGGCGGAGGCGAAAGAAGCATTGAGAGCAGATTCAGCAGACTGAGGGAGTAGGGATTCGAGGAGAGCGTGGAGGGGACCGATGGCGTAGGTGTTGTGACAGTGGGTCCTTACTTGGGAGAGGATAGGGCCTTCTATGTCTTCGAAAGTGTTGAGGATAAGAGCGGAGGCTCGAGTGGTGGCGAGAGTTTCCGAGCGGAGGATTTGGATGGCGGGGTTAGTCGCTTCCTTTGCTCGGAACGAGCTGGGTAGGTCTCGCCGACGGAGGACCGTTTCCATCCCCGGCACGCCAGTGACAGCTTTGTCCATATCAGAATCTGCGTGCGAAGGCAGATATCACAAGAAATAGTAAATAAAAATGTATATCACGCGAAATTAATAATTCAGTCAAACCTGGATTTTCCGGTTAAACCGGAAAGTGGGAACGGCTTACTAGGACTACGGTAAGAAATTTACGTTTTCAATTTTTTTAGGAACTACCGTAAAAATATTTACATTTTTATTTTTTTAAGGAAAGAGCTGGGATTCAACTTGGGTTGAATTGTCGAGGGTTTGAATGAACGCAAACACGGAACCTACCACCTAAACCCTAATCTTAACATTAAAATCTGGATTCCAGTCGAGTTCAAACCAAGTAAGGCATTGATTTCGATATTAGTTTCGAGTTGAAATCTCGATTAGTTTTAAATTAATAGAAATTAAAATCACAAATAGAAATTACAAATTTTTTAAACATTATTGCATTTACATATAAATAATTTACACATGACTATAATATCTTTAATTTCAATGAAAGTTTATCTTTTAATTAAAAATAATTCTAATTATAATGAATGTAATGAATTTACACATAACAATAAAAATAAGAAAAATAAATGACATTACATGAAATTACCATCTGAAGTTTAATAAAAATGAAATTTATACATCTCGTAGCTAATTAGTATATTCGCAATAATTTTAAAGTGTTGATATATTTATAATTATTTGCGAATAAAGTTAATTCAAATGTAATATATTCAACTTTTATGAACAAATGTATATAATATTTAGTTTTTTAGAATAAACATTTTACAGTTTAGTTAGGTTATAATTATATGGAATAACTTTTATGACAATTATAGCTGAAATACTTAATACATAAATAAAAATAATTATCTTAATAAATTATGAAGAATATTGGGTTAGGACAGAATCAGGTTTTGATACTGGATTTATGCAAACTTGGTATTGGTTTCGGATTTTCTCAGGTCTGGTTGAAACTAAGTTTAATTTGAAAAAATTTTCAAAAATAAAATATAAACTTGGTTTGAAAATTAATTCAAACAGACCCGGCACTAAGTTGCATTCCTATAAAAGAGTTTATTTGAAATATGATCACAAATTATACTCATATTTACAAAAATTGTCACATATTTATACAAATAGCATTCACATATCCTACCCTAATTCAACTATGAAAACTCCATTAAAGCTGACATAAAATATGATATGATGTTACAGTATTACCCCTACCAAAGGTAAAAAAAAATTGTTCTAATTAAATATTCTAATAGTCAATGCAATATGCAAAAAACACAAAGTAAGAGTAAGAATCAATCAATCCTGATAAGGGTTAGGTGAAGAGCTAAACCCGCAGTCAGAATTTTAACGACACTGAAATATCACCAAATGGTTTTAAAAAATTCATAAAAATGCCCTCGAAAATAATTTTCACTAAATGAGTTTTTTGTATCACAACAAGCTCGAATTGTTACTATGGTGCTACTATTATAATGACAAGACTTTCCACCCATAGAAGCTCATTAATGTAGCAATTTTCAAGTTGAACAAAACTACTTAAGCAATAAAACTAATACTAATAGAAGATGAAACTATCTCAATTGTGCCAATCACATACGTCAAGCTTCATTTATGCTCAACCAATTAGATGCAAATACTAAAATACATCACCATAGAAAAGGATTTGATGGAGATGAATACAAATTTTTTCTTAATATGAGGCACATACTACCCTAGGTAAAGTACTATATAAAAGTAATGTAAATATCTTCATACAAAGGAGATAGAGATAATCCACGAAAATCTTCCCTAGGAATTTCTCTAAGACAAAAAAAGGGTTCCATATACAGAAAAATTCTCAAACTTGCATCATCAAACCTAGGATATTCTTAAATTTGATTAGCAGAATTTCAAGCTCACTAACATTGTAGTTTTTAGGTAATTTTATATTCGTAGATCACTCTTTTTCAGATAGATTTTGTGTTTTTGATCTCATTTTCTATATTTGATGATCTAGATCTTTAGTCAGGGTTTGGCCAAATCTTAGACCAAACCTGTACTTATCAATTTATATTTGCATGTACGATCCCTTTTAAAAGAAATGGTAGACAATTTTTTAACATTGATTTTAACATTTTTTTACCACATTATCTAATAGAACCGCACAACATTATCATATTGGGAATTTAGATTTAAAATATAATCATCTATGCCTTTTTTCTAATGTATGATAATGATTGTAAATAAAATTATAAGTTATGGCCATATTTGGAATTAATTCTTTATAAAAACTCAGTGTATATATTATTTTAAATATTATTTAGACAATTCATAGTTTTTTATGTATAACAGTTCATTGTTGGAATGATATAAATAAGCTATTACTATAATCTTAGTTAATAAAAACTATGTATTTAGTATAGAAAAATTATATTAATAATTTTAGCAACATAAAAAGACATTTTTAAACTCACCTGGATAAATTTTATGTATGTAACTCTTAATCTGTATTTTCAAATTATATAGATCTTACTATAAATGCAAAAAGTATGTATATATAACTCATCAATGTATATTTTCAAATTATATAAATCTTATTATAAATATTGCTTATAATCTAAAATCATATAATTCTTCTGTCATGGTTTTCTAATTAACGCCAACTTGATTTGAATTGTTTTCACAATAAATGATCTAAATAATATTATATGGTAATAATCTTTTAGATAAAATCATAATATAAAATTTTTAAGGTAGTTAACCCCGGCAACTTGGACATGTCATGTCACAGGTTGGACCGCTATACTGACACTTATTACAAATGCTGAGGAATTATTGGCGAATATCCGCGGTAAATAATACTGTTCTAGTATTTTATTTTATTTTTATTGGAGTATATTTTACATCATATTACATTCAAACCCTGAGACAATTCTAACAAGCTTACAATGGAAGATAACAACAAACTTCCACAAATCAAATGAGGAGACCACTAGCTCCCATCAAAGTATAAAGGGGGACCACATGCCCCCACCCCAAATATAGTTCAGAATCCCATATGAGATTCGAACCTTGCACCGGCTGCGAACGGAAATCCCGTTTCGCAGCCATCATACTGTTCTAGTATTATTTGTTCAAGCTCAATGATTCGAAAATATCAATATGCAAATTTACAAAATCATTATCTACATATGTCAGCTATGTCCCATGTGATCCTGATTCCCGAATATTGTAGATTTCGGAGCTATTTGGGTACGAGGACAATTTTTTGACGTTTTTTATGAGTTAAAAAATGTCAAGTACGACTGAATGTGTCAGTTTTTTTTATGTGCGCCTTAATTCTATTAGACTTGGTCAAAGCTGGATTAAATGCAAGGCCAGTACATCTGGACTTTTGGAAGCTCGCGCTTGATATTACGTCATTTAGTAACAGCCGTCGGGTATTTGAAAAGTTTTCTCACAGAGAACGTTTTCTCACAGAGAACGTTTTGGGCCGGCAAAATCCAAAAGATGGTAGAGCTATTTCGCAGGTATTGTGCGATGCTGGGGCCACATGAGGATCAATCGATTCTCAGTACCTCCAAGGCTCTAATAGCCAGCACAAGCGAAGCGACCAGAGGCATATATTATAGATTGACTGGAATTCTGAATGACCTCGGCTTAAATATACTGTTTTATGTGGAGCCGATCATCTAGTTGACAAATGAACTTTTAATTGTTCTGTTAAGCATTTTTTTCGTAAAGATTTGCAAATAAAAATATTTTATGTTGCAATCTTCGACAATTTCTGTCATCGATTATTTATTTCTTAACCCAAAGTAATGGGGCCTGCAGCCTTAAAATCGACCAAACCAGCAGGTCCAAACAGGTAGAAAGGAACTAGAACATACCTCCGAATGGGATTTCACCGGCAGCTATCAGGTTAGGAATATTGAAATAGCACCAGAAGCTACTGGCGCTGATTGTCCGAAAGGTTATGATCGGTATCCCTACCTCGTCTGCTACATCGGTCGCCAACGTGGCCATGAACCCATCGGCAATAACACAAGTGACGGGATGATCGAATTGGCTGTAGGATGTCAGCATCTCCTTAAACAAGGGCTTTGTGTTGACTCGGAGAGAGACGATGAGGTCCATCAGCACGGGAGCGGTTCTTGGGTGGTCTGGGGGGAGGCCATCAGAGATGGTTTTGAATCGTAAGCCAGGCCATTGGGCGGCAGCTTGGGAGACGACGTCAGTGCAGCGAAGTAGGCGGTCGTGGTTGTAGTCGGAATTAAGGAAGGTGACTCGGAAGTCAGATAGGCAGAGGAGACGAGCCAGACCCAACATGGAGTTTATGTGGCCCTGGGCTGGAAAAGGAAAAATCACGACATGGGGTGCTTTCTCTTGCTGGTTTTTCTCCATTTTCCCTCCGTCTCCCTCTCGCTTCTCCTCGATCGACAAGCTATTTCTGCACTCGACCGCGCGTGCTGTGACCTGTTATTGAAGGACAGTTTTAGTCTAGACATGACACCCACGAGTTTTTGATTCTTTTGACAATGGAACATCTACCCTGTGGTTTGCTGATGAGGATGGGAGGACCGTTCTCCGTACAGCACAGAAGATACTCGACGGAACGACGCGTTTTGGTTGAGAACATTGTATCGATTGCATCAGTCGCGGAGAAGTTGGGAAATTATAATTATTGAAGTTGTAAGTGGCCAATACCAACTCCTCCTTTGTCGCGATTCTAGCACCATTTGACTCACAAGTCAGTAGGCAGGCGCGCGATCGCTGAGACAACTCTCGCAACAGGATAGTACCAGGATAGTACTAGGGATGTCTCTCTTCTTCTTCTTTTTTGCCAAGGGCGCGGGGGCGGGGAATTATTGACATGTCTTTGGCATTTGCTCATAATTTCTTATATATTTATAAAATTTTATAAATTTTTATTGTACTCATAATACTTTATACTAAATTTTTTTTATATTCATGTTGTTAACAAACCGTTATTTACCTAAATGAAAAGACGATTTTGCCCATTTAAAATTTCATAATTAAAATAATTGAATACAAGTATAACTCATTAGATGATAATAAATCACCAATATATTACATTAAATGACTCAAAAGCCATATTAAAGTTGAACAATTTTCATTAAGAAAATTTTAGAATGGCAAGATCATCTTTTAAATAAGTAGATAACGATCATGTTAAGGACATGAGTGTAATAGAAATTTAAGATCAAATGTTATAGGTATAAGATGAATTAATGAAATATTATGGATATATTAAGAATTAGGTATAAATGTTATGAATATAAAATGGATTTTTTTCCTCTTTAGATACTTTGGATAACTGATATTACAATCGAGTACATTCTTAATCCTCATAATTCGGATAAAATTTTCCTACGAACCCTCATCACTAAAAGAAATTTAAAACTTTTAGTACTTGGAGTGACTGTTGTGCAATTACTTCCTACCACAGAAGGAAGTTTCGAATAGTATATCCACGGTAGGACCACTAGTGTTACCATGATGCTATTAATAACTTTGGCAATTTTGTAATATAAAAAATTTTACTCTTCACATTATTTTAAATTATTTTTTACATCTTTCTATATAATTATTCTGTATTTTAATTATTTTTCATAGCTATGTATACAAACACCATATTTATTCTAATTTTATTTTCTTATTCTTAATCATCGCTTTTATTATTTTATATTGCTTCTATCATTTTAAAAAGTTTTATGCTAAATTTTTTTTAAAAAAAAAGTTTTATCAAATGTTAAGCATACTATCTAATCATTATCATCATTATAACTCATTTCCCACTTAGGTAGTTGGCTGCATGGATTCTATTATGTCCTTCAGGTGATTAGAGACTAAAATTTTAGTAATTTGTAAGATTTTAAAATCTTATTTGATTACTTCAATCCATTTTTTTTAATCTTCCTCTCATTTTTCTACAATTTTCTACTTTTATAGACTTTATCCTCATAACCAATGCTATTTCAGACTTTTGTTTAACATGACGAAACAATCTTAATCTATTTTATCTCATTTTATCATCTATTGGTCTCACTTTTAATTTTTCTCAAATTATTTCATTTTTTATTTTATCTTTTCTTTTTTTTTACTACTCATCCACTTTAACGTTTTCATTTTCGCTACGTTCATTATATATATGTTGTTCTTTAATTGTCCAACATTTTGCCCATAAAGCATAGCAAATTTACTTGCAATCTTATAAAATTTTTCTTTTAATTTAATTAAGACGTGAACATTGCATAAAATTCTTGACACACTTCGTTATTTTTTCCATTCTACTTGAACTCTATATATTATATCTTTCTTAATTTTCCCGTTCTCTTGAATTATTAACCTTAAGTACCGGAAATGATTAATTGTTGTTATTAATTTATCTAAAATCTTAAAAATATTCTTTAATCAAATCGATAAAAAAAAATTTCAAATGTACACTAAATAATGTTCTCGGTAAGTCAGGTGTCGCTAAAGTAGTTTGTTGACAAATCTCATCGCATCATAATACTTGGCAATGTTACCGATACGTCAAGGATTGCTAGACTCGTTTATTAACATAATTCGTCTTCAGCAAGCGGCAACAATTAAGGCCTCTTGAATCGGATTGCAACACAGAACACACTGTTGCAAGCCAACAGTGTGCGGCCCTATTACTGCCACGGTGTACTTAACACAAAATGAAAGGCAGGTGTTGGATGAAGGGGACACGTGGCAAGGCTTTGGATGGGCACTGTTCCACTTAAGATAGTAACACTATTTTAATCCTCTTTCCTATCCGAGGGGTAAGAAGGTACAATGTGCTTCGTATGCGAGGAAAAGCCCACTGGCACTTTCTTCGGCCTTTGGTTTGACTGCACATAATTTTCATTGAACGCGCCAAATATGGTACAATCATGAAATCGTTACTTGTTTTTCGTAAATAGCGGGAGAATTCCTGAACACTTTCTCACAATTTCGGAAAGAGTTTAACATGCGGCCAAAAAGAAGCTTCAGACACCCAGTAGAAGGCAAGCAATCACTTGTCAAGTGTCGTTAATTTTGTTTGGCGATATACAAAGACCTTCAGCAAGGCTTCGGCCAAGGCTGTTTGGTCTCGCCCATCGCCTGCTGCAGTTCCTGTGGGCATGGGATGTGTCCCACCTTGCTCATGTCGTTCACCAGGTCAGAGCGCAGGACCCACAAGAACCGAGTCCCGCTGTTGACGAGACCGTGCCAGAACTCGAGCAGCTGGGAACGAGTCAAGACCGTGCAGCTGCCGAAGCTAACGCAGAGGATCCATTATGCGGACCAATGTTTTTAAAATCGGACCGGTCGCTGAACCGGTTTTGTGACCGGTTTCCGGTCCGGTGGTCGAACTGCAGTTGGACCGGTAACAGTACCGAACCGGAGCGTGACCGGTTCACGGTCCGACCGCCCGGTTCGATCCGGTTTTCAAAACACTGATGCGGACTGCAAGTCGAGCTAGTCGATGACCCTTTTCCATAAGCTGGAGGAGGGCGAGGAAGCGTTGAGAGCGACGATTCGCCTGATTCGGCGAGTTGGAATTTGAGGAAGGCATGCAGTGGATCGATGGTGTAGGTGTTGGGGTTGCAGTGCACTTGCTTTCGTACCCGGCACACATGTGATAGCTTTGTCCACGCATGTCATCACCCGACGGCATGCGAAGACGCAGATATTGGAAAATTAGGACGGACAATCGGACATAATACCAGACAGAGAATTGAAACGAAATATACCAAGGAATGGTATGTATCCAGCCTCTATAAGCTTTTTTCTTTTTTTTGGATGAAGCAGCCTCTATAAGCTTGGGTATTTTAAAGTAGAAGAGAAGTTGCAATCGCTGGCGGTACGAAACGTCATCACCGGCCGGTATTCCAATTTCGTCACGTACATGATTGTAAACCAGGTAATTACCCCCATCAGCAACAACACAAACGACAGGATGGGATTGACGGTAGGCCATCAGCACCATCCTCAAACTATGGTTTTGTATTGGCTTGGAGGGAGGTATATACACTTCACTCCAGAACTCAACGGTTCTTGCATTGGTGATCTGGCGGGAGAACATCATAGATGGATTTGAATTGGGAGCCAGGTTATTGGTCCGAGTCGGAGACGATTTTGGAGGAGCGAAGTGGGTGGTGGTGGGTGTAGCCGGAAAAGGACGCGGGCAAGCCCCAACGTGGAGTTTACGTGGTCTGGGCTTTAAAAGGAAATATCACAGCATGCGGGTGGGGCACCATTTTTCTCTCTTATGTGAATGGGGGTGTAATTTGGGTCGATTGGCAAGTACTCTAGAATCAGCAGCATAGTTTCTATTTGTGTAACCATACAATAAGATAAGTTCTTTCTGTCAAAAAAAATAATAATAATAAGTTCTAAATGAAAAATATCCGATTCAATTAGGACAATGTAGAGTACAAAGTACGAGTACTTGGAATCAATTCAAAATATTAATATATAATTTTTTTTATGAAAAATATTAATATATAATTTATGAGGAAAGACATAACTACATTATTTGAATATATAGAAACTTGTTTAATTTATTTATTCTTTAGTAAATTTAATAAATATATTTAAAATTATATTATTGTTATTTTGATTATAGGATTTTAAGTAAAATATTAATAAAATTATAGTTTTCAAATACGTTATAAATATTATTTTAAAGAACTGATTTGTAACTTATTAAATCGACTTGACTTTAAAAAATATGATAGTATAGGCTTAGAATTGATTGAACCTAAACTAGAATAAAGTAAGAATATTTTAAAATAGAATAAAAAGAAAATCAACTTCTAATCGAATCTACCGAACCCATATTGCACCAATAAATGTGGACAAAGATTGAAGGGAGACTCGATGAGGCGACGCGGGAAGCGTGCGGATTAGTTGAGGCATCACAAGAGCACTTGAGTCCATTCAGTTCAACTTAAGGAAACTGTTATGCTAGCTTTCAGGCCACGCGAGTCTTTGATGTTTGTTTCTTGGAGTCCTTTCCAGTTATGTTTCTTTAGTCCTATAGATACGTCTGCAGCTATACGACCATTGTCTTGTCTTGTGAACCTTTGACTGGCTATTGATCCATAGTTCCATACAATAATGGGATTTTAAGTTTCTCCCCTTTGAAGCTCCTTGAGAGATTGTTTATTTATTTATTTATTTTTTTGATGGCCTCCTTGAGAGATTCTTGAGCTTATTTCATTTGCTAACAAGTACTGGATCTGCCGTTGACAGGATCGCATCATTCTTCCTCTACCTAAGGCTAAGCAAGGGAGGCAACTTATTTTTAAGAAGTTTTTTTTTTTTTTCTGAGAAGGACTACTTTATTTTCTGAATGAGACGCCAATGACAATAGAGAAGTAAAAAGAGAACGGTTCACCTAAAGAGAAACAAATGCTTTCGGGACATTTGACCCCGTCAGAACTCATAAGCACATTGCTCTAATAGCTTTGATCAGCCTGTCCAAATTCGTATAAGACGAGCCACCACGGCTCACACTTTTCCTGGCCAAATCTGCCAGCTTAGCCGCTGATTTCCTCAGCTCCGAGTTTTCATGCATCAGCTCTCGAACCACCCTTTCGACTAGCTCTCTCTCGCACCGATCTTTCATGTCCAACCCGTTCCTCCACACCTGCTCCACGAAGCGGCTGTTGACCTGCTGGTCAGCGAAAAAAGACCAACAAATCATGGGCACGCCCGCGAACACGCTCTCCAGCGTCGAATTCCACCCGCTGTGCGTCAGGAACCCACCGACAGCGGGATGGGCCAAAATCTCCTGCTGCGGGGCCCACTCCACCAGGAATCCCCTCTCGTGAGTGGCCTGCAAGAGCTCCTCGGGAATTTGACCCACCTCGCTGCTTCCGTTGACCAGGTCAGGGCGGATAACCCACAAGAACCGAGTCTGACTGTTAACCAAGCCGTGCCAGAACTCGAGCAGCTCGGCCGGGGACACCACGGTGAAGCTGCCAAAGCTGACGTATAGGACTGACTTTTCGGGCTGAGCGTCGAGCCACTTCATGCAGCTTCGGTCTTCTTTCCAGAGGCTGGAAGAGGAGTGAGTAGATTCAGATGAGTCGTCGAGTCGGGATTTGAGGTGCGCGTGGAGAGGGCCGATAGTGTAGACCGTGGGGAAGTGGGCCCGTATGTGGG
>JAXCLR010000001.1:74953479-74965363 GCA_035584095.1 Annona squamosa
ATGTGGGAAAGGATGGGGCCTTCCAGGTCTTCGAAGGTGTTGAGGATGAATCCGGTGGCGCCAGCGGAGCGGAGAGTCTCGTGGGTGACGAGTTCCAGTCCAGTGTCCGCGAGTTGCTTGGCTCGGCAGAAGCTTGGGAGGTCGCGACGTCGGAGAACGGTTTCCATGCCCGGCACGCACGTGATCGCATGGTCCAGGTCGGCATCAGCTGATAGAAAAGATTCCAAAGAGATGATGCAAGAAAACAACAAGCGCTGATAAGTATATAGTTATCAGTGAATGGCAGATGGCCACGGTAGAACACACGGTCCCACCATGAAAGAAATCTGACAATATGCATTATTATTATTTGTTGAAAGACAATATGTATTATTAGAAGCCCCGCGATGGAGACAAGCCCGGCGCGTATAAAATGGCGACTTCAATGGAATCTGAAAAATTTTTACATTTTTTTTTTCATTTTTAATACTTTTTTCTCAAATTCTAATGTATCACCCACCAGTTTCAAGCCAATCATCCGTTTTTTCATTATTTTTAGCCTAGGGAGAAATGCCTAGACGCTCCCGCTTTTGACGCCCGTCATCTAATCGGTGAAATTACCCTTCCATGAAAATGGCAAAGAGACAAACTGAATTGGCAGAAGTGTCAAGGAGAGTGTCTCTCTCCTAGAAGCGCGGCCTCGTTCCTCACCATTCTCCTGCTCGTCGACCTCCCTACTGTAGACAACTGTCGGTTCACCTGCTGCTGCATCTAAATCTGAACTCCCTTCTTCTGATTCCCCTTCTCCCTCAGTTCCTAATCTTCGAAATTAGCAGCTGATCACAAGGCGCTCCTCAAGTTGCTCCAATAGGCGATTTTTTCGCGCTCAAAATAGGGTGGAGGTCCCAGGCTGTTATCGAAGTGTTTTTGAATCATAGAGTGGAAGTGAAGGACTAATCTTTTTTGAACTGGGGGCCTGTGTTGGGTGAAGAGAGCAGAAGGCAGGTACAAGCTGACGAACTACGGTTGCCGAGAAGGATGAATCCAAGCGAAGGGGACCTTCTGAGTGCCAAGCTTCAAACAATGGCAATTTCGGGAAGCTTGATCAGGATGATTGATCCGGGTGATGAGGCATCTATTCTCTTTTCTATCTGGACATGCAAATCATAAAATCAGGAGATGTTTAAATCCATGATGCACAAACTGTGGAAAACAAAAGAAAATTTTCATATCACGGACATTGGGGAAATTTTATACAAGGTATCGTTCTCAAACGGGGGGACAAGGGCAGGGTACTGGCGGGTCGACCTTGGTTGTTTGAACAAAAATTGGTGTTTCAAGCTGATTTGAGGGAGAAGATGGCCCATGCCCAAGTGGTGCTTGTGAAAACGCCTGTGTGGGTACACATCTCTGGAATACCCTATCTAGTTAACAAGCACTGTATTAGAAATAGCATTGGCAAATCGTTTGAGAAGCTGTGGGAGGTAGCTATCACAGAATTGGAACTCAAGATCAAAGACACGGTAGATTGCAAGGAACCGCTGCGGAGAGGTGTGTTCATTCAAATAGAATCACAAAAGCAACAATGGGTAAGCTTTCAGTATGAAAATCTTCCAACTTTCTGCTATTTCTGTGGTACTATGGGTCATGCACACAAAGACTACTATGACCTTTTAAAGAAAAATACGCAAATCTCAAAAGTTGAGATGTTATGTGGAAATTTCCTTAGAGTGGGAACTAGACCCATGCATCTGAAATTGGATACTGACCATGCAAATAGAGTGGAACCAAGGAGGTATCTTGGGGAGGAAAATTCATTACAAGGGGAGCCGACAGGGGCTGAAATTGATAAAATGGTAGCCAATGATGAATCTGGATTGAAGAAAACAAATCATGAGTATGACAGGAATGTGGAACCAGCAGGTGAACCGTCCTTAGATGACACATACACTTCAAGTGGTGAAGGGCATGCCGATGGAGGAGAGGAGAAATCACTTGTGTGTTGGCAAGCAACTATTACAAAGGAACCTGCACTTGAGCTATTGTCCTTGTTGCCACGCCAATCTCCTACCATTAAAGAAACTATTACCCTTAAATCCACAACCCAATCTATTGCTTCGCTAGAACCTCCAAACACTTCGAATGTTACTGTTTAGCCCCATACCCTAAATGTTGAATGTGTGCAGAAAATGGGGAGGTCATCTGTGATGCACAAGGGTAAAAGGTATGCCCACAACCTGTGTACTCCAGATTTGGCCCCTGCAAATGGTCTCGTCTCTCCTATATCCCAAAAGTTGGATTTCGACCAAGGGCAATGCATAGGGGAGGAAATGCTCCCCAAATCTAGAGGAAAGTAGAAGAGAATGGCAAGGAGCATGGAGTGCAATAAGCACAACTAGAACCAAGGGGAGCAACCACGGGTGGACAACAAAAGGAGGTGGCAAATGATTGACAATGATGAGACGTGTCACTCTCAGAAACGCTTCAAGAAGGAGAGTATCTATGGATGCGAGAAGGTGGTGACTGAGGGGGGGTGCCCTCAATCCCACCTCTCATAATATGGCTCTTATAGCTTGAAATTGTCGTGGGCTTGGGAACCCACATTCAATTTGATGCCTTCTTAACTTGGTCAGGAAACAAGCTCCCATCCTAGTATTCCTCAATGAGACAAAATGCTTGGCGAAGGAGATGGAGGAGATTTGGCAAAAGTTAAAATTCAATTGTTGTTTCGCAGTGGACTCAATGGTTAGAAGGGGCGATTTGGCTCTCTTTTGGAATAATGATCTCCCTGTTATGATACAGAGCTTTTCTTCTCATCATATTGATGCTGCTATTCAAGGTTGGAGGTTTACTAGTTATACGGCCACCCCGACACTCACCATAGAGCTCTAAGTTGGCATACTCTAAATCAATTAAAAACACAATCAGGAAACCCTTGGCTCATTATGGGAGACTTTAATGAAGTAATGGGACTTACTGAATACTTAAGTCAAAGGACCCGACCTCAAGCACAGATAGATTTGTTCTACAGCGTCATGGACAACTGCAACTTGTTGGATATGGGATATGTGAGCCCACCTATGACTTGGAGAAACAATAGAAGAGGTGTTCAGCGAGTGGAAGCGAGGCTCAATAGGGGTCTTTCTACTCCCTGCTAGCTAAATCTTTTCCCTTTTGCAAAGCTATTTCATCTATCTGTTGCCACCTCTGATCATTGCCCCATCATGACACTATTGGACACAAAGAAAAATAAGAAAAAGCCACCACGCGAGTTTAGATATGAGCTTTTTTGGGCTAGAGATAAAGAGGCTCATCGCATTGTTGATAGTATTTGGTCTTCACAACCGAATATGAGGGCTATGACAACTAATTCCTTCGAGTGGAAGATTAAGACCTGTAGCACTGAGCTCTCTAAGTGGAATCGAAAACGGTGGGGCAACCTTAAGCAAGTCATTCAACAAAAACAGTGGGAGTTAGCATCTCTTTTTGCACAATGCCCCTCTGACCAAAGAAACGAGGGTATTAGGAAAATAAAGTACCAGATAAACCTTCTCTTGGAAGATGAAAAGCAACTATAGAAACAGCGCACAAAGACCCATTGGCTACATGAAGGAGATAGAAACACGGCTTTCTTCCATCGAATTGCATCTAATTGACGTCAATCAAACTTCATTAATGCCCTTCGAGACACAAATAGCTGTTGGGTCCGGGATCAAGATAAACTGCAGGAGCAAGCGATTGCACACTTCTCTGGCGTTTACTCATCATCGGATCCCACAGATGTCAACTCCATTACAACTCTTATAAGCAAAAAGCGATCAAAAGATCAGAAACAACTTATGGTCAAACCCCTTGAGTTTGGTGAGGTGGTGAATGCTCTGAAAGCCATGAACCCAACAAAGGCTCCAGGACCAGATGACATGCCAGTTGGCTTCTACTAGAAACATTGGAAGACAGTTGGTAATGATGTTTTTCCAATTGTGCAAATCTTTTATGAAGGAGCCTAATTCAGCACTGCAATTTAGACAGCTTCGGCACATGAATTCCACTATTCTTGTTTTGATTCCAAAAACACCGAGAGCTCAAACGATGTCTCAGTTCCGCCCTATTAGCCTCTACAACGTAGCTTATAAGATTCTTGCAAAGGTCCTAGTGAATAGATTTAAACTGAGCCTTTATGATATCATTAGTGAGTAACAAAGTGCCTTTGTGTCGGGTCGGTTTATCACTAATAATATGTTTGTCGCTTATGAAACTATTCATTCTCTTCGTAAAAGAAGCAAGGGCAAGAAGCAGGAAGTAGCTATAAAGTTCGATATGTCAAAGGCCTATGACCATGTGGAATGGGTGTTCCTCTAGCAGACCATGGTGGTGATCAACTTTAGCCCGATCTGGATCAATTGAATTATGAACTGTATTAGGTCTGTGACGTACCGAGTGAATATCAATGGCTTCGAAACCAGATATTTTCAACAACAGAGGGGATTACGGCAAGGGGATTCTTGATCCCCATACCTATTTATTCTGTATGTTGAGGGTCTTTCTACTTTAATATCAAATGTCGTTACAATGGGAAGCATTCATGGTATTAAGATTAATCATCATGGGTCATCTCTTACCCACTTACTCTTTGCGGATGATGCCCTTATATTCATTCGAGCTATAAATCAAGATGTTAGAACCTTCATGACCATACTTGAACAATACTCTGACTCTTCGGGACAAGTGGTGAATGTTGATAAAATGTCAGTATTTTTTAATTCCAATATAGGGAGCAACCGCTGTCATGAGATCACTCATCTTTTGGGATCCATGGACCGTGAGTTTCATAATTATCTGGGACTTCCAGCATGGTTGGGTAGGTCCAAAAAGGCATGTTCAAATGTCTTAAAGAGCGAATATGGCAAAAACATCAAGGTTGGAACAATCGACTACTATCCTGAGGGGAAAGGAAATTTTAATCAAAGTGGTTGCCCAAGTCATTCCAACATACACGATGAGTATTTTTCTTGCTCCCTAAATCGTTCTGTAATGAAATCAATGGGATTTTAAGCAAGTTCAGGTGGGGTGAGATGGGAAATAAGTGCAAAATGAATTGGCTTGCTTGGAAAGACATGTGTCAGTCAAAGCTTATGGGCGGACTTGGGTTCAGGGACATCCATACCTTTAACTATGCTCTCCTTGCCAAACAAGTGTGGAGGTTGTCAACTCTCACCAACTCTTTATGCTATGACGTTCTTAAAGCAAGATATTTTCCACATGGTGACATATGGAGGTGTCAGGTGAAACCCTCTGATTCCTTCACCTGAAAAAGCATTCTGAAAGCTAAAGATGTGGTTCAACAAGGATGTAAATGGCGAATTGGAAATAGTGAGCGAGTGCAGTTTTTCAATGATCCGTGGTTGGACATTAGGCTAATAAAGGCTAGTCCTCTTCCATCATCGATGCAGGTAAATGTGATGGTTAGTCACTTCATCAATGACAGAACTAGATCATGGAACAAGGACCTTATTGTGCCTGCTGCGAGGGACATGGGCTGGCGAGCAATATACCTTATTCCCCTTCCACAAACTCCTGAGAAAGATTGTGTATTTTGGCAACATGAACCAAATGGAGCTTACACTATAAAATCCGCATACAGGTTTCTGTGTGGCATATCCTATAACTCCTTTAATTCTGAAATTTACAGGGCTATATGGAGAACAAAGATCCTAAGCAAAGTCGTCATATTTGGGTGGAGGCTGTTCAAATATGTTCTACCAACAATGAAGAATTTGATTAATAGAGGTATTGTGGTGGATTCCCTCTGTCTTTTTTTGCAAGAATGGTGACAAGGACTCGAACCACATCTTCACGGCATGTGCTTTTACTAGGACAATCTGCCAGCGAACTGCAAGACTCACCATACCATGGGGCATGGTTCAAGATATTTTGAGAATACTTGTTGAGAAAAAGAGGATTGATGACCTTGCTTTTTTCATTCAATGCTGTTGGAGAGTGTAGTTCTTACGGAACAAGCTTAGAATAGAAGGAGCCCAACCAGTGTTTTCTCATATTATTGATTAGTGTGTAGAATTTTTGGATCAGTACAAGAGGGCAAGATTCCTCACTCATAATGGTATGGTGGATGGGCCGCTTGTGGCTAGATGGACAAAACTGCCGAACGGTACTTTCAAGATGAATGTGGATACCCGAAATCTGAGGGATAAACAATGTTTGGGTTTTACAACTATTATTCGTGATTCTAGGGGTTTCTTCATTGCTGCAAAGGGGTGGAGAAGAAGGGACACTATGGAGCCTTTGCTGATGGAGGCTATCGCTTTTCTTTTGGGGGTTAAATGGGCACTCCACCTAAACTTTAATCATATCCAGTTGGAGACCGATTCACTGTGCCTTTTCAACTTTATTTCCAATGACTGCCCCATCCGTTCTCCGGCTGGAAATGTGATTGGTGAGATGAAGTTTTTTCTCTCTGCTTCCAGCAATATCTCTATTTACCATATATTAAGGCAAGAAAATATGGTTGCTCATTCCTTAGCCGATTTTGTATCTGTGTTTTTTTTGGGTAGTTATGTATGGTGGGGTAACCCACCTCATGTTATAGTAGAGAAAATTTGTATAGACAATTTTTTTGCAATAAAATTATCGGATAACTCTATCCCTCCCCCCTTTATATTCTAAGGGAGTCAGGATAGGGGTTTTCCTTTCATAAAAAAAAATATATTAACCTTTATGCTTCCGAACATTCCCTCAATAAGGAGATTTTTTTGTTAACGAATGCATGTGCCTAAAATTTGCTAGTCGCCGTGTTACTTAACAAGGCTGATTTTGGTATATACTTACTATTAAGTATATACGTGAGTTTATAGAAAATGATCAGCTAGTTTAAAGAAATAACAATAGTATAAATAGGGACAGAAACAAAAATTTAAGGGACCTAAATTTAAACATGATGTTATGTTAAAAAGGAGGTCCATTCTATCTAAAATTGCTAGTCTGCCTAAGCAGTCTTTTCCCTAATAATGCACTTCAAGCCTATATATAACAAGAAAATTCATTTTTGTAACTTCTATTAGCAATAAAAAGTCCTTATAACCAAATAAAAAATGTACAGAGAAGCAAAATTTTGTTTTACTTAAGTTGTTGTTTGTAAGATAACAAATTTTTTTGTTTAAGATAAAGGCTCTAACATTATAACTAATTGTGTATTTAAGAAGTGATAAAACTTTTGAAGAAAATTATTTAATGTAAAAGTTTTTCAATATAGGAGAAAATGATGTAATTTGATGAGAGTAATGATAAAAAGTAAAGAAAATAAAGTTAAAATAAATAGATTGGTTGTATAACTAGTCATATAGAAATGATTAAAAATATAGTAATTATGTAGAAAAATATGAAAAATGCTTTAAAAAATAAAATAATTATAAAGAGTGAAAAAATTTAGATCAAAAAATTTTAGTCGAAAAGTTTTTATGCTGATTAAACACAACCCGGATTAAAATTTAGTTGCCTAATATGATCACCATGATCTCTTGGCAAACCAAAATCTTTTTACTGATTGGCATATAACGTATGCCGCAAATTATTGATAAATAAAATTTCTTTGGCAATCAAATTGTAACCTTTTGCAATGAAATTTCTTTGGCAATCAGCCTCAAACATTCACAAATTCACATCGCTGTAATCAAGGCTAGAAAAAATCCCAAGAGAAAAGAGATCTTAACCTTGGTTCGGGAAAGGAACGTGATGCCAATTACCAACTCTATTCTGTACATGCCAGCTTGTCTTAAAATATATTCAACCAAATTTGGAACAAAGGAAACAAGGATAGGCATATACATCTATCATCCGCCAGAGGTCCGCTAGTCGTAAAATTACAGACCGAAGATGAGATTTGCAATTAAATTCTAACAACGGAACGCAAACACATACCTCCAAATGGGAGCTCGCCAGCTTCGACAAGCTGCGGTATATTGAAATATGCCCAGATGCTGCAAGCGCTGACCGTCCGGAAGGAGAAGATGGGGATCCCAAGCTCATCCGCGACGTCGACGGTGAACGTGATGATCCCGTCCCCAATGATGCATGTTACAGGATCGCCAGAATCTTTGTATTTGATCAGCATCTCCTTAAACAGCGGCTTGGTGTTCTTCTGGAGAGAGACAAACAATTCCACTAGCTGGTCTGCGCCGCGAGGGTTATGGGGACCGAGCCCATCGGGGATGCTTGCGAATCGGAAACCAGGCCAGTACTGAGTTGCATGGGAGCTGATATCGGAGCTGCGATGAAGGCGTTCGTGGTTGTATTCCGAGTTGAGGAAGGTGACTCGGAAATTGGCGAGGCAGAGGAGGCGAGCTAGCTTGAGCATGCAGTTGATATGGCCTTGTGCTGGGAGAGGGAATATCAGAACATGAGGGACTTTCTTTTGCCCTGAAGATTGCTCCATGTTTTCTCCTGTTTGCTTCTGTTTGCTTGGACGCATATATGAATAATTTTTCAGATGGGAAGTGTGAGCTACCGTAACCATACATATAATATATAAATGGCAGCTGTTCTAGAGCATCACGGTTTTTTGAAAACTTACAAGGAATCTCTTGGTTTTGCAGTTTACACCCAAATAATTTATTTAATGAAAGCTTACTCCTTTCTCTATGTTGAAAATTATTTAATTATCTAGATTTGTAAATTATCATTTTTAAAAGTTTTCACTGGACCACAAATCTAAATCTCCAAACAGACAGCATTTCAATCAACCGTTTAAATGTTTATTTCTTGGCTATTATGTTTAGTGCCCCACTCAAAGTTTATTAAGGTGGTAATTACAATTTTAGATAAAGAAATTGTTTTAAACATAATTAACTAGTTAAATTTAATAAACTAAACCATTTGAGCATTAAACTAAGAAATTACATGAAATTTTCTAGGAAGCCAATTCCCTTAATTAAATACCACATATATATAAATATCGGGTCCACTTTTGTATAACCGGGTCACATATAAGCAGTTCCATATAACTCCTTCAAAATTTAAAATTTTGATACTTGATGAAAAATCTAATATATACAACCCCTACAAGAAATTTTATTGAATTAACATCATTTGTTTAACTAGAAGACTAAGTTTTATCTAAACTAAATATGTGCATGAGTGATATTTGCTCAAAAATGAGTACATTTATGTATAAATAAGAAGTAATACTTAGATTCATTCATTTATATATGTACTAGAATATAATATATTTTATAAAATTATTTTCCACATAGTAATGATATTATAGTTTTAATGTTGAAAATACTATTTAAAGTTTAATATTTAGTATTAAATAAATTTATTATATTTATTTTATACGTCTATTAATGAGACTCATATACAATGATACTAAACAAATAACAAAAGTTTCTACAATATTATAAATTATGCTAAATATATAATTAATGAAGAGGAATTTTTATAAACTATTACGATATTAAAAATGAAAAAATTACAAAAAAGAAGTCTTATTCCCATGAAAATATAATTCTTCATTAGTATCCATGGAAACCACACATTTCCATGTCACCAGTTATTAAATCAACATCCAATTCAAGGTAGGTCAATAAGTGCACTCATTTTATTTGATATCATTTATTCTATTACGTACCAAATTATTCTAATTAAAGTCTTAGATGGGTCATAACTCATATGAACTTAAAAATAATGTATACATTATGAAAAATATTTTATTATGTATAATGTTGTAGTAATTTATAGATCCATTCATTTATATTTGAATAATGTTTTAGATGTTGAATTAACATCTTTAAAATGGATATAAAAATCAAATAATTTTATTGCATTAGTCTTACACTTCTATTAAATGGTACTAATGCACATGTTTAATTTTTGATTGAAAATTAATTTTAATTATAGTAAATGATTTAAATTTTAATTTAAATGTCATTAGTTGGGCAAAATGGGCTTCAGTGTCATATTTTAATATCAAATTTTGCTCAATAAATGTAAATAGGGCTAATTGGGTTTTATTTTTTTCGCCCTCAGGGAGAGCTGATGCTAAAAGTGATGGGCGTGGCATAAGTTAATAGTGCATCTACTTATAAAATTTAAATGCTCAAATAAGTTGATCGAGCAAGGAAAAAATGACAAGAATGGAGGTTTTCTATAGAAGTTAAAGACGTGTATGGCTCATCCATGTATGTGATATTGTAACCTAAGGAGTTTGAATCTGTCTATGAAGGAGATTAATAAAAACTCTCCTCTCCCTTCTTCAGCACCAACTTAAGCAAAAGTTAAATAGGAGTGGTAAGAAAACAATTAGGGTCTGGTGGAGTTGAAATTAAATCCTATCGAGGCCTCTCCATGTGGTTAGGAAAATAAAATATATTAATGTTTAAGGGGGCTAAAGGAAAGGTTTGTGGAGGAAAACGTAAGTATGTAAAGAAAATTCCTCTTTATCGAGGGGATGAAATTTCTTATAAAAGCAGTAGTTTAGGCCATACAATGAATTTTTTACTTCTTCTAAAAAACTTCTACAATGAATTAAACAATTTGATCAATAAATTCTAGTGGGTGAAAGTGGAGGTAGAAGAAAGATCAACAGTCTGTATTGGTCCAAAGCTTATTATCATTCTAGTGGTACTTAGGATAGACAGAGAAAATAATGGCTGTGGGCAATCAATCTGCTTCCAATTCCCACCGAATAAACTAGTAACTCTTGATAATGGGACCCGAAAGTGGATGGGATCTATGGTGTAAAGTCAGCTTATAAGCTGATTAGAAATTTAGAACTAACATAAATTTTTTTTGAAGGCATTTTTGGCAGCAAAGGTGGGGTAAAGTTTGACCAACTTAAAATAACTGAAAGTGTCTTGCAAAAAAAATAACTGAAAGCGCGCATATTAAGTGGTTGTACAACACGCGTTGAATGTTAACAATCCACCTGTGCTTACATAATTCTCACATGCTCGTGCGACATTATGCCTAGCCCAAAATATCAATGCACGATGCGGACGTAATCTCAATGACCAGCGAGTGATCCTAGCCTAACATAGGACCGCGATCCTATGCTCCCGGGAGCATGTGGTACTTCATGCTTCCGGGTGTATATGCCTATTTTTTAAAAAAAAAATTTTCATGAACTTATTAACCTAAGTGTATTTAACGTACGTACAAATTTTTATCATTTTTTTAAATTTTTAAATATTTATTTCAGATTTTTAAAAATCAGTAGTATTTTAGTAATTTTTTAAAAAAAAATTTAAAAAATAAAAAATAGATATACGTGACTAAAAGCATATAACACTATATGCTCTCAAGATCAGAGGATCACTGTCCACACTGCATGCCCTCGACAGCATAGGATTGCTGTTCACACTACATGGATATTTGTCATGCAGTCAATGCAGACCCCGACGCGCTGCAACTGGCAATTGCCCAAGCAATGACGTCAGTCGAAATGGCTTTTCTTGGCCACACGGCCTGCGTCCCGCGTACGTCTTTGCCAGCTTCCGTGCTATTCACCATTTTGAATGAATGGACGGAATCCCGATTTTGTCGTTGCACCGATGGTTGGTGAGACCAATGTCGCTGGGAGTGTGCAGCCGCCGGCGACGGTCAAAATTAGACGGCGGCGGATAGCCGGTTCGAAAGTAGTGGGCCCCAGTCTCCTCATTTTGTGTGTGTTCACTGTATGAAAAATTAAAATTATCTGTTAGATGAATATTGAAATATTATATAAAATTTATAAAAATATCTTAAAGCTTAATTGTAAGGGCTGTTTGATAACCACAAAAGCTCAAGAGCTGAGTGTAAAACTTTTCAATGTAAGAGGCTTTGGGTGTGTTTGTTTAACATGAAAAAGTGTCAACTAAAACTTTTCAATCTAAAACTTTTCACTCTCCATAATTAC
>JAXCLR010000001.1:74965621-74984104 GCA_035584095.1 Annona squamosa
AACTTTTTATTGATTTGACAACTTCTACTCCAAAAACTTTTCATCAAAAGTTTTACCTCCAACCAAACACACCCTTTGTGTAAAACCCATCAAATCAGAGGTGTAGTTGCAGACGGAATTAATGGCTGGAGGTCCACTTGTCATCACATACAACGACCACCTTATATTGCACCTACATGCATTTATGGACCGTTGAACGAAATTAACAGCAGGAGGTCCATTAATGAATTCATCCATTTTTCAGTGTCTCCCTGTACGATGCTGTCAACCATCTCGAGTTTTTACTCTTAAAACATATCATACAATTTTTGAGATTACCAAACAGCCCCATAATGTCAGTTAAGATAATTATAAATACCACACTAAAAAAAGAAGGTAGAAGGTAGTAGATAAGTTCTTATAATTTTTTCCAATAAAGGCATGTTTCTACGTAACTGTATTGTATAAAAATGATTTCATGTAGCTTCATTTTTTAAAAGTGATTTTATGTAACTTCATTTTTAAATGTCAATTATCGATACAAAACCGGATTCATTCATTATATTAGCATCATTTATTTAACTAGAGAATCAAGTTTCATCAAAAGCCAATATATGTATGAGATGTTATTAAATTCCCCTAGGTCAGATCTCCCAATTATATTTAATTCATTTTTTAAAAAATTTTAAATTTTTTCATAAAACTATTAATCTAAAGTGTATTTAACATATATATCAATTTTTACTTTCTTTAGAGATTTCTATTATTTTTATTTTTAGTAATTTTAAATTACTAAAAATGTCATTAATTTTTAAAAATCCAAAAAAATCTAAAAATATTTAATGATAAAAATTTATACACATATTTTTTTGATAAGTATACACATGTTAAATGCACTTAAATTAATAGTTGTATTAAAAAAATTCCAAACATGATATCAGCACCGAGGTGCACTTAGCTTCGGTGCACCTAATTTCACTTCAATATGTATAGGCCACAATTACTCAAAAATAAGTACATTTATGTATAAATTAAGGAAAATACTTGGATTCATTCTTATATGCATTAGAATATAATAATATTTTATAAGATCATTTATCCACTCATTATTAATATTTTAGATGGTTTAGATATTAAAAATATTATTTAAAATTGATATTTAATATTAAATTTTTTTATTATGCACATTTACGTATGGAGCCTATATAGTGATACTAAATAAATAAAATAGTTTTCATAATTATAAGACTTATGCTAAATATAATAAATTGAGTGAATTATTTATCAACTATCAAAATATTAAAAATGAAGGGGATTTATAAAAGAGAGAGTTCATAAAGCAACTCCATTTCCAATACGTTTGGGAAGAGCTCAAAAGCTAGGGACGTGGAATTTTGATGATAACAACAATAATAATAATGATAATGATGATAAAGATAATAGAGAAGAGAAAGGAGAGTCCTGTGACGCAGTAGCGGTAATAATTATGAGAGAAAAATAAATAATATAGGTATGCGAAGAGATTTTTTAAATTATTTAAAATATAAAGATAATAATAAAAATTAAGATAATTGAATAGCCAAAATATTAAATTATATAATTAAATGCGTATACAAAAAGACAAAGTTCGCTTTTTTACATCTGTCAAACAGACCCAAATAGTGTAAATTATCACTTGCATTTTTAGGTGTCACAAGTGAAATGGATTTACTCCCGGAATGAAACATTCTCACGTCGAAAATAAAAATAAGGATAATGATCTAATGCAACCTATATGTCCATGCAGTACTTATTTATTTTTTACATAAAGAAATTTTTCTTTAATATTTAAGCCATTTATAACATTCATTGATTTATATTTATTTATGTCGTTAAAAATAAAATATACAAAAGTTGTTTTGTCTTATACATTTACTTTTAATTTTAATAATTATATTCACTCTAAAAAAAATTAACTTTGAAATATATAAATTTCTAATCAAAGTTTTTTCATCATGAATCAATAATTATTAACTAAAATGATAAATGGTTTAATTTTAAAAAAAATTTCAAAATTAAAAAAGGGCTGCATGGACATGCACCACTGCTACGTTACATTAGAACCCTTAATATAAATATGATATAGAAATTAAAACATATGTATAATACTAAGAAAATTAAACCACAGACATTATTCACTATAGGAAAAATTAGATTCTGGCCACCTTTATCGGCAACCAAAAACTATTTATTTGCAAAGAAAATGTATATTCCAGAGGATTTTTCTTTCCTTTTAATGATGCTTTTTGTTTCCTTATGATAATA
Source organism: Annona squamosa (assembly GCA_035584095.1). Classification (NCBI taxonomy): domain Eukaryota; kingdom Viridiplantae; phylum Streptophyta; class Magnoliopsida; order Magnoliales; family Annonaceae; genus Annona; species Annona squamosa. Next base: position 74,967,905 of record JAXCLR010000001.1, read on the forward strand.
TTTTTACAACGAAATTAAAATTTGATTATGTAATTAAAAAAATCATAAACTGTTAGCAATCAAATTTCTTCCTAGTAATTGCTGTATGAGTGATGTTACTAACAATTGGTAATTAAAATTTTTTTAGCGATGGTGGTCGAAAATCAATTTTCTAGTGAATTGGCATTATAAAGAACAATCGTTGTTTTTTTTTTTTTTTTTAACCTTTCAGATATAACCAAAATACCAAAATGGCTCCAGGGTGTTCTAAAAATCGATTGATTCATTCCTCATTTTAATTATGGACATGTGAGATATGCGATGGGTCATCCCATTTTCGTTCTTCCTAATTTTGTGCCCACGTTTCCTGGGTCATTCGTCCTGCACTGAATCGCTTCATTCTATTTAAAAGCTGGAATACGTTATGTATGGTAAAGACGATTTGGTGCTTCCAACTCCCACCTATCCAAGAGCTATGCACAAGATTGCTTCCCAGGCTTGTGAGGCCTTTAATATCACTTCGGCGTGCTAGTTTTTTATATCTATGTTTGTTTTTCTTTTCTTTTCTTTTCTTTTATTTTTCCCTTTTTTTTAAAAAAAAAAAGTTTCAGAAAGACTTTCCCCAGTTTTTTGGTTAGGATAATCAGGCCAACACGTTTCACAAGTCCTGGATGGATGTCCAGGTTAAATAAGACAGTCGACTCCAGTTCGATAGAAATGGGCCGTGGGCTGGACTTTTTCCACTGTCCTCTTCAACACATTAGCTTGAATCGTTCTTGAAAAAAAAAAATTGAAAAAATGAAATGTCAGAAACCAAATGCATCAAACACGTAATTGAAATCCGTTGTTCTTTCATTAAAAAGGATTGCATTGAAACACAAAGGCGAACAGGTGTGGACACCCTCCTCAAATAAATAAAACATATATATAAATCAAGATCCAAGCCCGACTTCAAATAAAGAAAACCAACCCAAAATAATTGTCAATGAGCTCTAGAACCGGCAGCCCACTTGGAGCAAGTCCAAACAAGGCCAACAAAACCATGCCTACTACCAGACGAGCCTATCCAGCTTGAGTCTCTGTGAGCAAAGCTCCAACAATCTACCAGAATGGGCTCTACAATAACAACCTATCAGATCCAGTCACTAGGCTCTACATCAACAACCCGCCAGATCTAGCTTTAGTCCACAAAAGCGGGCTCTAAAGCAACAACCTAATAGGCTTTAGCAACAGCCCACCAAGAGCAAAAAGCTCCAACAAGACAACAAACCCAACAACAATAGGCACCCAGTCATGGCCCATGGCCCGCGTACCCACCTCCCCTCTATAAATAGAAGGGTAAGTTCCAAGCTCCAATACACTTGAGGAGGCATCTCAAAGTGGGAGGAAGGGAGTCTGCATTGAGTCCTTAGTGCCCCGACTTCTCTTCTCCTCAAGCTCTAGCTTTTTTATCTCTCTCCCTCTTTTTCAGATTTTATTTTCATTTTCACCTTTTCATGCTTATGTAAACCGCTTCAAGTTAACAGATCTTTGCCGTATCTGTTTTAATCTGAAGACCGGAATCCAAGTTCTATAGACCGGTGTCCTTATTCAATGAAAATGAGGATGAATTTTCCTTTTAAGATCAGTGGCGACTCCGTTAAATGTTCAAATCTATCGAGACTATTTTCTATGTCTTGTTTTAGTACTAACAAATTTATTTGAGTTGACTCTGCAGCAAGACAGGCGTGCGCGGTCTCGTAGTTTCCAGCAGCATATGCTGTCGTCACGCTACTGAATCCATGACTCGATCCATGCGTGAACAGCCCCATTCCAACAAATACGCCGTCGAATCCATATTTACCTATATATCAATACTATCTAAGGATCATCCATACTAACACCTTTTATTTCATGAGAAGGCAGGAAAACTGAGCTCATGTCGCTGTTCAAATGGTATTGAAGAATAGATCCGAACCCATTCAACACAGTCCAAATTTCCCAATGCTAGAAAAGACGACCTAGCCTATCGTAGCATCCATGACGGGTGCTACAACAGGCTTTACTACAGCTAACCAAACCTCTTGTTTGGGGAGTAGTTACATATATCTCGCATATATAGGCCCTCTACTGAGGACATTAAGCTTACATGCAGATCGGAACATGCATATGATATGAATATCACAGCAATCTCGAAGGCACTCGTATTTAAGTGCCCATTTGTGCAAATTCCACTGCGGAAGGTGGAAGATGGTACCTCTATCAGTCTACAAGAGAAATGGGATTTATCTATTGGAATTTGGTATATATACTGCAATACCCTCCAGCTTAACAAGACAACCAACCGATACACTGAGTGGGGAAAACATGTTTCAAGATACAGAAATATTCTATATTGCTTTCGTGTCGAGCAGAATAATTTGTTGAAGGTCTCTTAGAAACAATCGAACGGAGGACGTTAAAGTTAGTCACTTCATTGATACTTCAACAAAATCATGGAAGAGAGAGCAGATTCTGGCGGCCGCAGGGGAGGCGATTTGGCGCCAGGTAAATTCGATTACTCTATCTCAAAGGAGGGTGGATGATTTTATATATTGGATGCATGAACCAAACGACTCCTTCTCTGTTAAGTCGGCATATAGACTTTTATGTTCAAATGTAGTGAACTAGGAATTGTCAGGGTGCTACAAGGCAATTTGGCGACTGAAGCTCCTGAGCAAGGTCATTATTTTCGGATGGCATCTTCTCACTGATACCCTCCCTACTCTCAAGAATCTTCATCATAGGGGACTTGAGATTGACAACTGCTGTCTTCTGCATAAGAATGGAGTCGAAGATGCGAACCACCTATTTTTGGAGTGTGCTATGACCTTGGGGGTCTGCTGGAGGGCTATGAGACTGAATCCCCACGGAACTTCGGTCAGAGAAATTATGGAATCTCTTGTGTGGAGGATCAATTATAAGGATCTTACCCTTTTCATTTTATGCTGCTGGAGGATATGGTACCTTCGAAACAAATTTAGGGAAGAGAACCTCCAACCGAATTTTGCTGATATTTTGGATTGGTGTACTTAGTTCCTTCTCCAGCATGGGAGTGTAGGGAAGATATCGAAGTCTGGGCTTGTGGATGGTGATCTGGTTCCACGTTGGACCAAACCGCCGCCATTTTTTGTGAAGATCAACGTGGATGCGCGCAGTCACGCGAGTATGGATAAGTTTGGGTGTGCAGCTGTTATTAGAGATTCACATGGTGATTTTGTCACGGCTTCTGGATGGAAACAGGATCGGGTAAAGGACTCACTTTTCATGGAGGCTACGGCTTTCCTTTTGGGGATTAGATGGGCAACCCAGCAGGATCTCAAACAAGTGCAATTCGAAACCGATTCTTTCATTCTTTACAATGTCATATCTAATTCGGAACCTATTTCCTCTGAGGTAGGTTTTGTTATTAATGAGATTAGGTCAATCCTCACTAGCAATGTCTCTTTTTCAGCTCATCATGTGCTTCGGCAGGGTAATGCAGTTGATCATTCCTTAGTTGAATTGATTTTGGTTTCTTCTGAGGACTATCAGCCCTGGTGGGGTAATCCACCCGTTGCTATTTGTAGAAACATTTGTACAGATAATTTTTTGACAATGAATCGCTTGGATCACTCTTACTCTACTCCTGTAATTGCTGACAGGGAGTAGGACTAGAGTGAGTCCTTTATCAAAAAAGAAACAATCGAACGGGTATGTGATCAAGAGCCCGCACAAAATATGTGGATCGAAGCCCACCAAAGATATTTTATTAAAACCCGTCTTGGATACTTTAGGTTGGGAATGACGTAGGAAAGGAAAGTTGAAACCTATCAAAGGCCGTCTTGGCAATGTTCTATCCAAGCAAAGGCCACACCTGAAGAGCCGATAAGTGGTCAAGAAAAGAAGGCTGGAACCTGGCTGGGCTATTCTCGACTGTTAACTGGAATGGGGCCCAAAACAACGACTTCCAATCCTCATGAAACATGCATGCGTAACATCAATACCTCACCAAACATCTATGGACCAGCCATTAATAATGTCGATGTGTCTTCCTTTTTGCGATTAACCATACGTAACGGTCACACGTCCATTGTAATGGTTGGTGACAATCCTTGAGTTGAATAGGAGAAAACAACCCGAATAAAACGGGCAGGCAATCTGCATACGAGATATAAGATCAATTGGGGCCTCCCCATTAATAATAATAATAATAATAATAAACTCCTTGTCATGATAAGTGGTGGTAGAATTTTTCTTTTATCAATAAATCCTGGCAGCCGAAATTCCATCCCCATCACATTTCAAAGGATATATACACATACCTGCTCCCCTTTTCTTTCTCTTACTTCCCAACGACTGGATTGTAGCATCCCTTTCAAGTCCCACTTGATGATAACTATGTAGCGAATTTGGGGACAGATTAATTATATTGATTTTCAACCGAAATAGAGATTTTCTAAGGAGACGGCATGTCCTTTTCTTATGTCACACCAACCAAACTGTGCGTTTCTTGACCACGTTGCAATTTTTTAATACATATTGGGTCGACGATCTGATGAGGATGGATATGTAGGCTAACCCACGATGAATCTTTTTTTTTTCCCCTTCTCATCTTTGGTTCCCCTATTACTAAAATATCTTCCATATGGCGTGCTACCTTATTTTTATCTAATAAGTGGATGGCTGATTATTGGGGAAAAAAAAAAAAAAAGGTATCCAACAACCGGCCAACGGTTGTTGGATTTTCATCTACTAAGATGTTTGGACCACTCGGTAATTAAAAGGGAAACATGCAGGGTTAATGGTTACCACCCTGCTTCTAGTTTGGCGAGCGCTATTAACCCAACCCTTAAGTTTGTCGGTTTTACTTTCCCCAAAAAAAAAAAAAAAAAAGTTCGTCCGTCCTGAATGACTAGGAAATTATATCATGAACGGTAGCATCTTTCGTTGAAGAGCAGAAGGGGTACTTAATTTTCATGGTTGCCTAACACACACACACAGCGCCAACCCACCCCCCCAACGAAGAAAAAAATTTCATGGTTGGTTGCCTCTCAGTTTGATCAAATTGCATCCAACACTTGTAATTTTCTATTTGCAAGTTGCAGCCGAAATTTGTTTGATATTAAGGTCAATCAAGAAATGACAAATTTATATCAGATGAAAATAAAATTAAAAATTCCAAAAATTCAAGTAAAGAACGGAAAAGTGGAAAATATTTACACCAAAATGGAAATGCCTCCTATCTTTGACAAGCAATGTTGATGAAGCGTATTCATGGGAAAAAACACTGGGATGATCGTATGGAATTGTGCCATATGTCTAGATGGGCAGCGCTGACTCTCTCCATAATTTTTTTTTTAATGTAAGACTCTCTCCATAATTGAATCAACATTCAATCTACTTATTTTATTTAATAATATTTATTTTATCATAATATCAAAAATCTCTTCAATCAAGATCTTAAATCATCGTGTCTACTTAAAAATATATAATCATTTACAAATTATGAAAAACGTTTAAATTGATATACATAATATATTACTTTGCTTTACACCTTTAGTAGAAATGGCCCATAAATACATTTGATTTGTATTAGATTTTGACTTCTTAATTAAACAAATAAATTTAAATGCAATCAGTAGACTGAATGTTAATTTAACGTCAAAATTAAGACAAAAAATAGGCACTTGGGGTGAATGTAAGCATGCCAAAATGGGATACCTTCGCGTTGTCAGAACCATTGAAGCATAGTTGCCCCCTATGGTGTCGATGAATCAATGAATCGCTTCCAGCTCATACTTTGATGATGTCTTCAAAGTCGTAGGACTGCTGAATATCACGGATTTTACGGCATTAGTTTTTTCTCCTGTCTCGAGAAGATGTGAATTCTGCATGCCCACAATCGAAAATGCCACCAGGGATTGCATCTCTTCTACTTTCTTGGATTTCTCCAAGTTAGTACAAGACTCCTAGCATTTTGCACATGCATGGTTATATTTGGCAGGTGGATGCAACCCTATTTCGAGGATTTGTAGCAAGTCTTTAGACTTTATCCACATTGGCATGAGCTAACGAATAGATTCATACATTTGAAATTTTTTTATTGACTTTTCACAATATGATCTCCAGCTCGAACTGTGAGCTGCTCATAGTTCATTACCACTGCTTCTATAAGTTGCACCCAGCTCATCAAATTTGACCGATTGGTGCAACCGAAGGTTACCTCTCTCATCAGGGTCAGACATATATGAGGTTTTAAATCACTGTTTGGGTGGCTTGCTCGGCGTTCGAAATGATGAACATACATCATTGAAGAATAGGAAAATATAACTAAGTGAGAAGAGAAACAAAAATTATATAAATAATATTGCGGCTCGAAATGAAAAGTATAGATTAAAACTTGTTTACATGTGGTATCCAATAAGCTAAGTACTATCATATGAACTGCAGTTTAGTTTTATCATTATTTTTAGTTAAATTTTAATAGTTACATTAAACATTATATTTATCACTCTTGATGTAAAAATGGTTACTTTTAACAGAACATCACAACTTTAAAAAAAAAAGTATTTATAACTGCATTATTAATTGTAGCCCAAATATATATAATGCAACCAAATATATGTCACAAGCAACTAAAATTAACTACGTAAACCCAAATGTAAGTTTGTGTATATAGATAACTAGTGTTATCAGCTGGCAGTATAGGCAAACCATTGTGCTATGGGATAATCAAACATAAAGCTAGGATTTCTAATTTTCCTTTATTCCCATTAGCGAAAGCGCAAATTGTCACCGGCAAGAATGCAAGCAGGAAGGTAATGGCAAGGGGTGTACATAATGGGGAAAAAGTTGACACGTCCTAATGTCGGATATTCTTTCTACCATCACATCTCTTCACAACATTACCTCCCATCAAAAGCGCAGATCATAATAATCTTAAGATGGAGAAAAGAAAAAGGCCCACTTTACCAAAGCAAGCATATGCCCCACCCCACCACCTCATTGATCAGCGATGTGGAGTGACTAAGACTCCTTTCAAGCGAATTATAGCCATTGCTCATGGCATCACATATAGGTGAGTTGATTTCATTTAGCACCATCAAGGCATAATGCTCCAGTACATGGCGATGCCCAAACACCATAAATAATGGATTGCATCCAAACCAATCAGCACACGACCAACAATAGCTTTGGATACCAATCATCGGATAGCCTACCCATCCTCCTTCATGAATTTAATGCTTTTGGAAAACTAGAAAAAATAAATCAATAATAATAACAAGAAAGAAAGGATGATTTGATAGAAGTCGCAATTGGAGGCTGCGGCTACTTGATTACCAAGCTCATAGGATACCATCGTATCAATTTTTTCTTGGACTTTGAGGCTATATTTTAATTGCGGGTTCCTTCGGAAGAATAAACATTTTTCAAAGCGCATGCAGGGTGGGCCCTTTACGTGCATGTCGAGTGAGGAAATCGGACACGTGGAAAATGTTTGGAGCCATCTGGTTTGCAACTTGTAATGTGTCAGCTGAGTGTAGTCTAATGCAGAAGATTTGGGCCATTTTGCAGACTTTTTTATACGACGAACGGCCAGGATGGTGGATTTTGAGGCCAAATCTGCGGGCCGATCGCGAAAAGTAGCAGACCGTGGGCCACTCACCTATGCGCTTTCATTACGTGGCATGCGTGTGCAAGATTCTTGCCGTCCATCGAGTGGGTCCCGACCAATGATGCGGTGACAATTTCCTTTCTTGCTCTCCTCTGGCAGACAGCAAGCATTACTTTCTGCAGTATTCGTGGATGCTTTACCCCAGGGAAAATCGACCACATACGTTCACGTTGAAATGTGGGCAAATAATTTCTGCTTTGTCCTATTGGCTTATGGCACAGCCACGTCAGCATGATCCGCTTGCAAGAAGTGCACCTTTGGAGTTTAATGATTGGTTTGTGCCACATAATGCCATTAAATTTTAACCTGTCATGTCCAAATGCACCTTAATGCACTTAGATTCGGTTTAACTGAATTTATTTAATCAATTTTTTATTTTTTGCAATTTTTTATGGAGCCCAATCAGGTACACTCGGGTGCAAATACTCATTTTCTTTGAAAATTTTTTACACAATTATTAATTTAAATGTATTTAATATATGTATTAACTTTTATCATTTTTGGATATTTCTATTTTTTATTTTAAAAATCATTGGCATTTTAGTAATTTTAAATTATAAAAAATTTATTTAATATATTTATTATTTTTTACCTTTTTGGAGATTATTTTAGTTTTTATTTTTAAAAATTTTAAAAATGGTAAATATTGATATACATATTAGAGCTAAATATACTTATTAAACTAAGTATATTCGACATATGTATTAAGTTTTACTATTTTTTGGAGATTTATAGCTTTTTTTGGATTAAAAAAAACAGCGTTAAAATGCCACTATTAAAATTACTAAAATGCCACTACTTTTTTAAAATTCAAAAAAAAATTCAAATCTTAAAAAATATTAAAACTCGATACACATGTTAAATACAGTCAAATTAACAGTTGCATAAAAAATTTCAAAAAAAAAAAAATAAATTTTTGCACTCGGGGCATATCGAAGATAAGCATACATAGGTGCACTGTAGTAGAACCCATTTTTATATATAGTTTGGAAACAAAATTTAGCTAATTCCAATTTATGACAGTTGATGGACATTTTTATGCTAGGGAAAAAATTAAAATGCATTAAGATTGGAATAAAAGATAATAGTTAATAAGAGCAAAAGGGAAATATTTCAATTTTGTGAATATGGAAACAAAGAGCAACATAATGGGATGGAATTGGCTTGGAGAAAATTTACATAAAACTTAGTACCCAACGATCATACTTTTTTATTTCTAAATTTTTATATAATTATTAATATAAGTGTATTTAATTTATAAACTAAGTTTTATCAATTTTAAAACTATGCATATGCTTATTTCGTACTGTTAAATATAGGAGTGTTTTAGTCATTTTAAATACCACATGTTTAGAGAATACAAAATTAAATATATATGCATTTTTGTAATTGACAAAACTTGGTTTATAAATTAAATACACTTATATTAATAATTATGTAAAAAAAATTTTAAAATAAAAAATACTTCTTTTCCGGTCCTACTTTTTTTTTTTTTTTTTTTTAATGTTGAAACACAAGAGATTCTTGGATGAAATCCGATTGTAACAAGTATCTTTTCTTTTTGTCTTCGCCTGTTCTGAAAGAGAGTGTTTACTTGTTAAGTACGCGGCCGCCACCATTTAAAGATATGGAAATTAGAAGGTGTTAAAAAAACGTGGGTATTCCGTAATTAGATTATAATATTGACTGGAACGTATGGGAACATAATCTGGAGGGTGCCTTTTTTATATTCCTGCTACCTACTATATATTCGGACGTCATGTACCGCTACAATGCAAGATACTAACGCAGGCCAGGAAGGTACTACTTGGATGGGTTTAGCCGAGCCCGAAAATAAACCCTACTAAGCATGCTTTTGTAAAACCCAAGCCCCGTGAACTTGAATCCAATGAACCTGACTTGTAAACAAAATTAAGATTCTCGTTCCAGCAAACCCAAATCCCATTTTTATCTAGTTATATTTAATGTAAAAAATATATTATATATAATCTAAATAATATTTATTCTTATCTGCATATTTTATATTATTTATATTTATGTTTGATTTGATAGTTGTCATATGAAATTACATGATAGGTAAATTGTATTATTTTTATTTACGTTTATGTTTATGTTTACATTATTACTTTGCATTTCTTAATTTTTCTTCTTTATACTTTTGAAAAGATTAATTTCTTTTAAAAATATATTGCATTATTATGCGTTTTCATAATTTAATTAGGTTGTGCACTGTTATTCTCATTTAGACGATTTATTAACTTATATTTACAAGAAATTTTGATCCTGTAACTGCTAACTTGAATCCAATGAGCGGGAGTTGCAATACTACATTTAGAAGCTCAAGAAATTCCTAAACTTTACTTAAGGCAAATCTTGTTACGTTTGGAATGATTTGACATGCATGGCGAGATCCCCTTCAGCGAGTTCATTAAACGAGACAAAGAATTCATGAATCCACTACATATAAATCATCTCTACGCGCTCAATTAAGATTGTTAATAGAATTTTAACCAAATAAATGATGCGAATGATTTTTTTCTAAGGAATATATGTCCTGGTGTGAAAATCCCTCATAAGCTATTGTTGAAAAAATTTGTGTAGATAATTTTTTCAAAATGAATTCTGTAAATTATTCTATCTCGAACCCTTTTCAAGAGGTGGGGAGTCTGGATAGTGTTATTCCTTTTATAAAAAAAAAAAAAAAGCTATTTTTCTTTTGAAATGATGCTAACGAATTAGCGCAGGGAATCTTAAGCATTTTTGTCTTCTACGATGATCTGACCAGACTAGACAACTTGCAATATCTTATCACCCTGCTTACGAAGATAACCAATAATGCGGCCAACGTGATCGAAGAACTAGCCGAAAACAAGAAAATTGTTCGTCTTTGAGACGCGGGCGCGCGCGGCCATACTCTGGCCCGTCCTAAACCAACATTCCGCACTCCCCGTTAATCTTATTAAAAAATATTGCAAACCATACGCATCTGCTTTATAAAATTAAGGCCCTTAGGCTTTGCCGCACATTATCTCTTTGAATCCTCGTTGCCTTCAAACAGATCAGGAATGATAGATCACCGGACTTTATTTAGATTTGATGTGACCGATTGGGGCCACCATTTTCCGTTCAGGTAGGCCTGATGCATGATGGGTTTCCGAAATATAACTTTGAAATTATTGAAGCTCTTTACACTTTTGGGGGAGGTGCCGTTGATATTATTAGACTAGACCTTTTTCTTCTTGGCGTACATGAGAATGAGAATGAGAGAATATTTTAGTACTCGCGCGTTGTGGGTGAATTACCAGTTCAGGAAGGCATACTCACTCACGCTTATGTAAACCACCTGAGCTCCCTCTTTTTCAATACATAATAATCTTATTTTTCTATTTTTTAATATAATTCTGTACATCTCAATAAACAACAACGCCTTCTGATTGTATTTCTTCATCTCATTCTCATCCTTATATGCGGCAATGTTTTTCAGTTCCCGTTTTTAGGCCCATAGAGGCCCATCATTTTGAACGAACCAACTTTCATCTCATCCGTCCATTCGATGATCAAGCAACACTGCTCTTTTGTTGGCTTCATATTTACTCGAGGAGTCCGGATGACTTCAAATTTTATAAATTTGCACCCGCAGTCACGGTTCCACCTAAAATGACTAAAATACTTTTTTAGTGCTCGTATTTGGGGGTAGGAAGCAGGGCGAGTTAAGGTGTGCCCAACCATGACCCTACATTTGAAAAATCATATTTAACTCTTATTTTTATACTGGGTCGGTACAAGGTTAATTTGACTTTTATTTTATTTCAGTAGGTCTTAAAATAAACTTTAGGTCGGTATAGAGAGAGCAGGTTGGACAAAAAATGCGGGTAAAGTAGGATAAGTTTAAAATTTTATGAACCTATTAACTATAAAAACGTGTAGATGTTAAATTTATATATTGTATGTTACTATGTTCTGACTTATTAATAATTAGTCAGAGTAAAACATGATTATTTAAATAAAATATGAATATTAGAACAAATTAATGAAATCCATCTCATGTAGATCTTTTTTTTTTTGCAACTTGAATAATTAAGTTGAGCAAGTCGACAGGTTGGGGTGAGTCAATTGGGTCAGGGTGGGTCATAAATGATATAAGAAAGTTCAGGGTTGTCCTCCCGACTTGTAATTTTATGAAAATTTTAAATTCTCGACCCATCTTACCTTGACAAGTATATATTACCGCCCCACCTCGGTATAAAATAGGGCCGAGTCCGGACAAGTCATGGATCCACCCGTCTCGACTCCCAACTCTACTCCTATTCAAAGTGGAGGACACTTTTTGGGCGTATTTATTATCATCCTATTGTATAGGATTTACTATCTTTAAAAATGTATTTTCGATATTATTTTTCTTGTTTCTCTTAAAATTTCTCAATTTTTTTAAGAGTTAAATTGTATATTGCCACAAACAAAAGTAAAAAATAAAAAGGAAGGGATCACCTTCCTGCCTCACTTGCAAAACCTGAGAGGTCAAAGGTATGGTTGGGATCCCTAAAAACTCTATTACAAAAAGAATTATATTTTGCATTGTCTACATACAAAAAAATTCCTAATGAATTCTGGCCGATTTTCCAACCAGCGTTGATTATGCCATATATCAATGAAGCAAATTTTGCTAATGTGCGAACTGTTTAATATGCTGTCCTCAAAATATTCTTAAAAGAGGCTTGCTCAAAACAACCACTTAATCTTTTTATGTAAAAAATGTAAAACTTCAAAGGGGAGTTGATATTTGCCTTCTCAGATAAAAATTTCTCATTTTTTGATACATATATAACAGGAAACTATCCAAAACAAAAGTGTATATAATACAACTTTTGTCTCCCTCTTAATAATAAGGTCCATGTGTGAGGCGAGTTCCGTCCCCAGTAGTTCTCGATAGGCGGTAGCGATTTCGCCGTGCTCAGAACGGGGTGACGGTGAGCCAGCGGGATCGTGGGATAGTACAAGGATAGCGACTCGTCGGCGGGGAAGAACAGAGGATTTGCAAAAACCGTTACCTGCTGTTGGAAACGGAACCAGGGGTGGAAGATCTGCTCGGGGCCGAATTGCAGACTATGACGATCTCGTCGTCGGCGGTACGTATGATCGAAAGAGGAGAGGACAATGCACTCCTATGCTTGGTTTGGAGCTCCAAATCTTACAATCGGGCTCACTTTCTATCGACCATGAAGAGGTTGTGGAGAACGCGGGGTACATTCTCGTTCACCGATTTAGGAGAGAACCTATATCGGGTCTCTTTCACTAATGAGAACGACAGAACCAGGATTCTTGCGGGAAGACCTTGGTTATTTGAGCGGTGTCTCGTGCTGCTTGAGGGTCTGAAGACGGATATAACACCTGCCCAAGTTGTGCTCGTAAAAACGCCCATGTGGGTCCACATTGAGGGATCCCACACCTGCTTGACAAAACCCAAGTAGGACAGTGCATTGGCAGATCGTTTGAAGAGATGCATGACATGGTGGCAAATGATTCTGAATTAAAAATTTTGGTTACAATAGACTACACTGAACCGTTGAGGAGGAGAATCTTTGTGCAGGTGGAATCACAGCAGAAGCAGTGGGTAAACTTTCAGTACGATAAGTTGCCAGTTTTCTGCTTTTTTGTGGAATTATGGGACACCAACACAAGGATTGCTTGGTTCTCTCTAAAACACAGAAAATTGTTCTTAAGGCAGATATGAGATATGGCAACTCTTTCAGAGCGGGTATCAGACCAATGAGGCTCCGCCTTAATGATCAGAATTGGAATAGGGTGGCACCGTGCAAATACATTGGAGTGACAGACACATCCCACTTTGTGGATGGGAAGGAAGGCGGCGCTTTCTCTGAGCTAGTGCGATTGGGAGAGAGCATCCCATCTGAACAGGGAGGACAGGTTGGTCGGCAGCTGCTGAACCTCCAAGGCGGGCAGGAAGCACACGACGACTCTTCTACTATGGCTGCGAAAGCGGGAGACGCGCAAGGACTGCACTCGGCGTTTCCTAAATACCAGCGGCCGACTCCTCTCCTTTCCAGCAACACTTGTGCAAGTGTGGGGTCTCATCCAGGTGTCAGCGCAGGCACGTTGAAGCTAACCATGCAAAACAACGGCACCTCTACGGCAACTCAGCATGCGTCTTCTTGCGATGCTTTGGCAGGTAGCCAACGACGGGTGTGTACCCAGCCGAATGAGCCAAATTCTGCTCGGTGTGGGAATGATCCTGGTTCAGACAGTGCTGGTCCAGCAACTACTGATGGGTGTATGTCTGCAGACTGGTTTGGTGTGCATTGTGACTTTAGCTCAGAAATCAAGCTGTCAAAGCAAGCTGTGCAAGAGGATTTGAGCTGCCCATATGCCAACACCGCCGCGGGAGGAACAGAGCTGCCCTTTAAGCCTGAATCTGTTCAGAGTGTGATTGTTTCTGCCTATATGCCAAGCTGTGTGGGAGGAACAGCGATGCCCATCATATCAGAATCCACGCAGCATGCGAATGGTCCTGTTCATGTGTCAATTCCTGATGGTTTTCATAAAACAAACCCAGATAAAATGCAGGCCATTCATCCACTCTCTGAAGGAGGACGCAGATCTCTGAATGTGACTACAGTCAAATCAAAAGGAAGCTGGAAAAGGCTAGCGAGGGGCACGGGGATGGATGAATGTGAATGCGGACCAATTAAGGAGGGGCGGGTGAATCATGTAAATGAAGGAGATCTGGAGGGAGATAATGTTGAGTACCGTAAGAGAGGTCAGGGCAGCGATACGGGCGCACAACAACAAAGCAATAAGAGGCTGAAAACTTCTGCTTCTGGTTGCATGGGGGAGGTGGAGGCTGAGGACGGTCCTCAGCCCCGCCTATGGTAATATGGCAATTTTAGCCTGGAATTGCCGTGGGCTTGGGAACCCACGCGCAATTCGGTGCCTCCTTGACATGGTCAGGAAGCAAGATCCCATTTTGGTCTTCCTTAGTGAAACAAAGCATTCAGCGAAGGAAATGGAGGGGATTAGACGAAAACTGCGCTTTGAATGTTGTTTTGCTGTGGACTTGGCAAGTAGATGTGGGGGCCTTGCACTTCTATGGAATAATGATCAGCCGGCTAACATTCTCAACTTCTCCAGCCACCACATCCATGCCGATTTTTTGGGGTGGACTTTCACAGGTTTTTATGGACACCCGGAAACGCATAACCGTCACCATAGCTGGAATTTATTGGAGCTGCTTAGTGGGGGCCAAACTATGAAGTGGCTTGTAATGGGAGACTTCAATGAAGTCACGGGCCCGTCCGAATACCTCAGTCAGAAGATGCAGACACAGATGGACCTTTTCTGCAACGCACTGGACAGATGCAATTTGATGGATTTAGGGTATGTCGGGCACCCGATGACATGGTCTAACAACCGATGCGGATCTCATCGGGTGGAAGCGCGGCTGGATAGAGGGCTCGCCACGCCACAGTGGTTGTCCCTTCATTCTTTTGCAAAACTACTCCATCTATCTTCGGCCACCTCGGACCACTGCCCTATTCTACTCATTTTGGATATGTAGCAGCGTAAGCAAAAGCCTCCGTGCGAATTTCGGTATGAGCTCTTTTGGGCTAGGGACAAGGAATCTCATGATATTGTTAATCAGTCTTGGGATTCGGTTTCTTCAGTGGGTGTTCCTCACTCAATCCTTCTGGGTCGGAAGATCATGGCGTGTACTAGAGCGCTAACCAAGTGGAGCAGGAAAAGACGAGGTAATATCCGACAATCTATTCTTCAGAATCAAGCTATTTTGGACTCTCTTATGACCCGATATCCATCAGACCGACGGAATGAGGCAATTCACAGAACAAAATTCAAAATTAACCATCTGCTCCATGATGAGGAAGTATTATGGCGTCAACGCACAAAAACAGATTGGCTTTATGCAGGGGATAGGAACACGGCTTTCTTCCATCGCATGGCATCAAACAGGAGGCGCTCAAACTCGATCGGGGCTCTTCAAGATCTGGATGGGCAGTGGGTTTATGACCAAGATTAGATGCAAGATATGGCTTTTCATCATTTCAAGTCGGTATTCTCCACATCGGGGCCATCGGATGCCAACTGGGTCCCGAGTATGATTTCTCAGAGGATATCTGACTAGGAAAGACAACAACTAACTAAGCCTTTGAGTTTTCAGGAAGTGTCTTCGGCAGTGAGAGATATGAGTTCGACCAAAGCCCCAGGTCCGGACGGAATGTCTGCTGGCTTCTATCAGAAACACTGGAACATGGTGGGTCAAGAGGTTTTTATGTGGTGCAAAAGCTTTATGGACGAGAGAAACCCCGCGCACCAGACGGCACGATTGCAACAGATGAACTCCACTACAATAATCTTGATTCCAAAGAGGGCTGGAGCCCATTCTTTATCCCACTTTCGTCCCATCAGCCTGTGTAATGTCGTTTATGAGATCCTGGTAAAGGTCCTGGCTAATAGGCTTAAACTTTGTCTGCATGATGTCATCAGTGAACAACAAAGCGCTTTTGTCCCAAGCA
>JAXCLR010000001.1:74984204-75009861 GCA_035584095.1 Annona squamosa
TATCAATCCCGGACGATATCAACGTCAGTCATTTCATCTGCGAGGCCTCCAACTCGTGGATAATGGATCGCATTCTGACAGCGGCTGGGTACGAGGGGTGGAATATAATCAACCATATTCCCTTACCCTCACCCGCACAAGAGGATACAGTCTTCTGGAAGTTTGAATCTCATGGGGCATACTCTGTCAAGTCTGCTTACAGAGTCCTTGCCTCGGGTGCTGGTTGCTCCTCTCAAGCCTCCATTTATAAGAAAATCTGGCGGACAAAGCTTCCCAGCAAAATCCTCATTTTTGGCTAGAGACTGTTCAAAAATAGACTTCCGACCCTCCTTAACCTTCGTAATAAGAGTATTGATGTGGATCCCCTTTGTTTCTTTTGCAGGCATGGTTCTGAGGACACAAACCATTTATTCTCGGAGTGCGGGGTCATAAGAACTGTTTGCTCTAGGGCTGCGGGGGGCATCTCACTTTCGACCCCGGTCCAGGATATCTTCTCCTCTCTCTCTGCTCGCCATGCGTCAAAGGATCTTGCTATGTTCATTCTTTGTTGCTGGAGGATATGGTTTATGCGAAATGCATTGAGTGTCGACGGAACAAAACCGGATATTGCCAATATCCTCAAATGGTGCATGGATTATATGGAGCAACTTCAGAGGGCCACCCCTCTCATACTTGGAGGTGCGATCGATCGACCATTGGTTCCCCGATGGTCCCGACCCCCGGCGGGTTTCCTCAAGCTTAATGTTGATGCTCAGATCTTTCATGATCATCCTTCAATGGGCTTCGCTGCTGTCATCAGGGATTTCAGAGGCTCGTTTGTCGCTACTAAAGGATGGCGTAGGTGTGGCATTATGGAGCTTTTGCTTATGGAGGCATATGCTTTCCTTCTTGGGGCTAGATGGGGTCATGAGCTCAACTTTCGAAAACTGCAAATTGAGTCTGATTCGCTATTACTGATTAACTTTCTACTCTCAAATGACCCCATCTCCTCTCCTGTTGGGGTTATCGTTGATAAAATCAAGGCTATTCTTTCACTTTCTCCCCATATTACGGCTCATCATGTCCTTAGGCAAGGCAATGCTGTGGCTCATGCTTTGGCCGATTCTCTGTCTGTTTCGTTTGTCGATCATCAAGTCTGGTGGGGCATCCCTCCCCCAGCTATTCATGAGAAAATTTGTATAGACAATTTTTTGGAAATAAATCTTGGTTCTTCCTATCCATCCGCCCTAGACGCGAGCTAGGGTGGTGAGATAGGTTGTTTCCTTTTATAAAAAAAAAAGTGTATATAATGCAAATATTTTTTTAATTGCTTTCCACATGGTGTTTTAATATCTAAAGCATTAGTAATATTTATCCATATATCTTTAGTTATGATGCAAAAAATAAAAATATTTTGACGATTATTACATATTATATGTTTACTTTCTAAATTTGGAAGTTTCATATCTACTGTAGTTGATATTAAATATTTAAATATATAAAATTTTAATCATCGAAAAGATTTTTCGCATACTTACATATTAATTTATATTTTAAGTAGATAGAAACTTTAAAAATGATAAAACTTTTAGATATTTTTTTTACTAGTATTACGTACACTGTAACATTAGATATTATAAATAAGATATGTTCACAACTCTCACCATGAAAAGATATCTTGGAAATATCCTCACTTGAGAACAACTGTAAATATCCTTATTACTAAGGACTTCAGTCCTATGCTCTTAGGAGCATGCAGTGTTGTATGCTTCCGGGGGCGTACACTTATTTTTTAATTATTTTTTAAAAATTTTTAAAATTTTTTTTATAAACTTATTTGCCCAAGTGTATTTAATCTGTGTGTAAATTTTTACCATTTTTGGAGTATTTTAGATATTTATTTTCAAAAATTAAAAATAAATATCTAAAATACTCCAAAAAGGGTAAAAATTGATATATATACGTTAAATATACTTGCGCTAACAAGTTTATAAAAAAATTTAAAAAAATTAAAAAAGTAAGTGTATGTGCCCGGAAGCATAGAATTGAAGTCCTGTTACTAAGGGGACAATATACTTAAATTTGGCAAGGCTTGAATCTCAGGTGGGCACCATTTGTGCCACAACGAGTTACCACTATGGCACTGCTTTGGTGGCTCCGATGAAAATTTTTCATATGAAAGTTTTTGAATTGAAAAAAAAATGATATGATATGATAGGAAAAATAATGAAGAATAAAAATAATAAAATTATATAAGTTATTTTAATTGATAGTTATGTAAAAATGATTGAAAAGTAAAGTAATTATATAGAAAGTTGTAAAAAAATGATTAAAAATAGTATAGTTGTGAAGAACGAAAAGTTTTAAATTAAAAAGTTTTTGTTTAAAATATTTTTGTGGTATCCAAACATGCCCTATGTAATGATCCTAAGTAAAAAACCTGTTTTTAATATTCTTTGAAAATTTTTCTAATGAAACTATTAATCTATAAATAACGTTTTATTATTTTTGAATATGTGTATATATTTTTAGAATTTTTGAAAACAACATGTTTAAGTTTTTTATCATTAAATTAAAAATGACTTAAACATCTCAATTTTTAAAGGTACAAAAATATATATACATATTCAAAATTTGTAAAACTTAATTTATAAATTAAATACACATAGATTAACAGTTTTAATAAAAATTTTCAAAAATTAAAAATAAGTGTTTTACAGTTAAACAGTGATTTGCTTAACTTAAGCTAACAAGATTACAACTATTATATAAATCCAATGGTCCAAACTAGTATTTTGGATCACTTCCGATCCGTGTTTGGTTAGGTTTCAAGCCGTGCTGGCTTTACTTACATTAGTCATAGGTTACAAGTAATTCGATTATGGGTTTGGCTACTTCACGGGGGGCTAGCCTGCAAATTTTTAAAATTTTGAAATCATCTAAAACTTATGTGTCATTTCACAAACTTAAGGGACCGATATGTAAAGATGCCGATAAGGCCAGGTACACGTCGGCCACTTATAGTACTAGTATACTGCACTGCAAAACTTTCGCAATGCACCTTCCAACTAACATAGCATTCAGGCCAGTTTGTAATTCTGTACCACCATTTTGCAATGTCTGTCTGTTTACAAAAGTATTTTGGATCCTACACCAAATTAGAATCGTATCATTGCTCAAGGGGAACTTTTGCTGGTTTCAATCCCAACCTTATCTCAACCCTCATTTGTTAGATAAGGTTGCAACTTGCAATCGAAAAAACTCAATTTGTAGCTCTGGATGACTAGGTATTTACACTAGCATCTATAAATATGTGCATATGTAAGAAGTCTGAGATTCAAAATCAAACTAAGACATTAGCCTCCATCCAAACTAAAAAAGACAACTTAGGTTTGCTTCTCCATTTTTTCTAGTAAAATTTGTAATTTATAACATTCTATTAATTTTATAAACAAAGCTTAAACTTTTTATTGGTTGTATCCTTGTAACCAACTTTGACTTGATTTAGTTTTGTAAGTCCACTAAACTAAATGAGTGTCATCGAAGGATACTTTTAAAATCATTTCCGCGCCTAATGGTGTTAGCAACGTCGCCAAATGTGAACTTTCGTTAATCATCATTCACAACAAGAGTTGTTTAAGCAAAATTTTAGGATTTTTTGAACAAAATTTTAGTGTATTTGCAAAATTAATAATCGTGGGAATATTTTGCAAAATTAAAAGATAAAGAGGTAATTGCAAACAGAACAGTAAAAAGATTGTTAAAAAAAGATGGAGTTGGAATCAATATAATTCTCCATAACGGGTTTTTTTAGGTAATACTAATTAATAATGAAATTATTTTTAATAACAAAAATTTTAATTTTTCCCAATCTTATCTTGCAATATTATTATGTAGTACCTAATCTCTCTTTTTTTTTTATCGGTATCTCCCTCTAGTCCTTATAGTATTTTTTATAATTGTTTTATTGTCACTATCATGTTATATATATATATATATTAGATAATTAAGATTTGGTGGTTTATGAATTATTATTCTATGCTTTTTTTCTATGTATCTGAATAAAGATTTTAAAATATGTTTGCATTTTTTATTATGGCAAGTTCAATTCATTTATGTATTTTGAATTTCTACAAAAATAACTGAAAATAAGTGTCCAAAATTTATGGGAATTCTAAAATAAGACTAAGAATGTGTTTGACATTTGATAAAACTTTTGAAAAAAAAAATTTTAGTATAAAACTTGTAAAATGGGAGAAGTAATGTATTTAATATGATAATGAGAACGATAAACAGTAAAAAGAATAAAGTTAAAATAGATAAAATTGTTATGTGAATAGTTACGGAAAAATAAATAAAAAGTATGTGTAGATGTATGGGAAAACTTAGGGCCTATTTTAAATGTACAAGATTTTTTTAAAAAAATCTGTATCCTTATTCCCAAGATAGTTTTTTAATTTTCAAGATAGTTTTTCAATTTTTAATATAATTTTTTATATTTCAATAAAATTTTTCGCATTCCAAATATACATCTTTATATTCTCATTTTAGTTACAGATTTCATTTAAAAAATGATTATTAAGATAGTTGTGGAAAGTGAGATTTTTTAATTAAAATGTTTTAAGTTTTGCTAAACATATGGTAAGATTATTAATCCAACCCAATCGAGCATCACAAGTTGATTTAAGATAATAAATATAGTAATAGAATTTAGTGTAGTTGATTGTACTATACATTTGGTTAAAAATGGGCATCACATGATCACAAAATGATAATATAATCCATTAATTGTACTTAAAATTTATTTTATCAGTATACCAATTTTCATATAAATTAGATATGTGTACAAGCCCCGTCAAAAAATAGTATAAAATTGATATAATAAAATAGTTTAATATAAATAATATTCTTATAATTATTTTTCAATATATAAATTATCTAAGTTATAATATATTATTTAGACATAGATAAATGATTGTATAAAATATTAATAAAATTACTTAAACATAGGGCTTATTATGAGTCAAATGTACCGTATACATGTAACTTTAAATATATGTGGGTATATAGGGTGTGCCTGAAGAGTTTGGTGGATATGATGACGACGACTACGTCTATGGTGAGGAGTACGGAGAAATTGCTTAGAAGTTAATCTCGTGGATCCCAAGTATATAACACCCAAATTATACATCCCATTCATACGTACCGTAAATTCGAAGTTTGAATTATTCTAATTATCTACGCACGGTGATGGATATTGTTGGATGAGAAATCAATAACTCATAAAAGAAAAAAAGCCATGCTTATCATGATTGTATGTACAGATGTGTGTAATCATTGAGCAATAACTTGTACGTGTACTCATGATTTGCAGGGCTTAAAACTAATGATTTGTTATAAAAAAAAAAAGGAATTTAAACTAAGACAACTTGTTTGTTATATGGAAAAGGAATTTAGAATAACGTACGAGCTTACTAATGGATAGATTGAGCTTTTTGAAAACAGGATGAACGTTTAAAGTCGAATTCTGACGTTTTAGATAAGGAATTAGAGATTGGATGACCTCCATTTGCGTGCGTCCCATGTGATGCCATGAGAAGTAGGCCCGTGATATCTCGAGAAGTGCTGAAGACGAAAGACCTAGTATAGCATAGAGGACAAATCAATCCTCTCCTTAAAAATAAAATATAGTTTTATCTAGTTCCAAGGTTCTACCAGTGACTGTAACGATATTCATGTTATATGTAGTTAAATTAATTACTAGATTTAAGAAAATTTATTTTAACAGCAGAGCAAGGCCTCCAATAGGAGGATATTGAACTATGTGATTGGTAGCAGTCAGATGGATGATTTTGAAATAACTAATGCCTTAATCCAATTCTTAATTATTTGAAAAATATTAGAAAGATTATACGTATAATGTATAGCGTCATATGCAATGAAAGTTTGTGGCACATGCAACAGAAACAGATTGTGTATACGCTCGACCATATATACAGCAAATGATTCCAACTCTGGAATCCGATCTAAAGAAGATTGGTTTCCAATGCGTGAATGGGAAAGCGGGTCCACCGTACAGGAAAGGTAAACAGCAAAGGAAGTTCATGTTTTAGTGGAAAACCATGTTTGGGATTCAACCCATCCTGTGTTTCCTTCCCTCCACTTATTGCACATTGGAAGAATAAATCCTTAAATAATATTGTAAAGACCGCCTTCATTCCTATGTTGAATATAGCACATATATTTGAATTGATGCCCCACTACCTTAATCATTCAATCAGACATCTTGATTTGGGTCGGTGATTTGAGTGCTTGAAGCTATTGTGAAAAGTTATATGCTATCAAATTAATCCCTAGAAAAATGATCGATAAGATAGAAAGCTTTCACAAGATTACGCACGGTCTAACATGATCACAGCTGCTAGTTTTATTTCTTTTATACATATCCTTCTTCGCAGTTGTAATTTTCCCCCCACAACTGAATAAGGTAAACAGATGTTCCACGTTCTGGTTTTTCGTTGCTTTATATTCCCATTCTTACCAAAAATATGTTTTAAAAATCAAAAAATTCTACTGTTATAATTTTTCCACAATTATTATATTAGGTTGGATTTTTCCTATTACGAAATTTTGTGTTGTTACATGTCCACGTGTGTGTATTTATTTATTTATTCACCGTGCTCATTTGATTTGTCTTTTTTGTCTTTCCATTTGCATCGTCTTTTGCATTTCAAATTCCTTGGTTTTCATTCTTTTTTACCATTTTATCCGAACGCACCATCCAAGAAATTTTGTGCATGTTCATTAATCATATGGAAAACATTCAATATTACGGAAGAATACATAGCTGGCCTAACAAACAGTCTCAAAAACGAACAGCTGGCAATTGGACGGCTTATACAACATAAAATCTTCAAGGATAAAAATGCCCGAGTACTTTGATCAGCTTGAACCAGTAAAATAACCTATTTCAGCAGACAGGCATCGCTTGCGTTTTAATTTTTAACTTTTTTTAAACCCCATTTAAGATTCACAGCTGTTGGCGATCAATGAATTAGGTCCAAACCACTCATCATGCATGTAGGTTACGATGGGTATGGCTAGTTAGGTCAACCATAAATATTCATTTATGAATAATAGCTCACAAAATACGTTTTAGTCATAAGAAAATTAATTAAGTGTATAAAAGCCAATAGATGAATCAAAACGAGTCACATTTTTTAATGGATATTATTCGAGAACAATAGTTTAATGTAGCATTAAAATTGATGAAATTAAATAATAGTGGCTTGGACACCATGATCGTGTCAAACCTAAAATATTACTCTTGAATACCCTTTCAAAAGCATCAACGAATTTACTACATGCGTGTGTATATACATTGTGAGGACGTACGAAAATGCTCGTGCAATTCAAATCAAATCGGGGCAGGTATAAACAAGATACAGATGGCGTCCAGCCTGTCCTGCAATTGAAATATCGCTGTAGATAGATATGGACAAAGATGACGTGATCCTGGTCATTTCATTGGTACTGGTTCGTCTCAGCATAGGAAGAAATCCAAGGAGATCGATCGTAAACATTTCGTTTTAAGAGTGCCAATTGCCAAATGTCCGTGCTCGGCTTCTACTGATTTTGTTGGTGTCCTCCGTCCACTAGGAACGATGCCATGCATGCCAAAAGAAAAAAACGTCGTGCAAAATCCTCACATACGTCAACAGCGTCTCTAATTGGACCGTTGACAATAAATGTAGATCCTGTTGTCCATGTATTAATCGCCATTGTCGGTAGAGAGAAAGTAATTAAGAAGCCTCGAGTAACCACGTGTATTAAAAAATGAAGAAACCGACGTCTGTTTAGCTTTTATCCCGTGAAGATCTAGGCCATACTCACACGTGCTTTTATTAGGTCTGTAAGTGGAAGTAAACCGAGTGATGGAAATGCATGATACATGGATGGATGCTTTTAATTTTAATTTTTATTTATCTGCCCAAAAGTGAATTTTGTATAATTCTCAACCTAGGTTCTTTTAGTAATATACATTACATTTCAATTTATTTTACAATAAAACTTTAAGATAATTCTTACATTTTTAAGAAAGAGATCCCAAGGGCACTAGAGTTTTGATCCTTTGTCAGCGGAACTAGCAGCACACCTAAGTACCACTGCACTAGCTTCCCTTTAATTTAAAATATTAGAAATGATGAGGTTTAAAATTTAAATTTACGAAAGAAGCTTGTAACCCTGTAAAATATTTGTACGGATAATTAGTAAAAGATTATGAATGCAATTCTTTTTAAGTGATTAAAAGCTTGAGTGAGATAGAAAGATAAGATGAGAGCATAATGATTTATATTAAGAATAAAAATGTCGTATTAAAAAAATAAAAAGGTATATTATAAATGGGTGTATTTGCCAAATTCCACCTAAATATTTTTTTCCTTCGTAACTTACATGTTTTTCCATCATCCTTCCACGTTGTTCTATATAACTATTTTATTTTTCACTCATTGTCACAACTTTTCATATATCTATTCTATATATTTAAATTTTATTTTTTTACTCTTCATTTTTATGCCTATCATATTATATTACATTCGTTTCTTTCAAAAAAAATTCCACTGGGAATTTATTTTAAAAAAATTTTATTAACAAAAATATTATGAAAATTGTCCTAGGAATAAAAAATTGACAACTAATTTTAAATTTCTGGTTCTACAAAGGTGCAACCCTCAGATTACAATTTAGTTTGGCTTTTGTTGCAAACAATATGAATCTTGAACCAAAACTCAATAATCATTCTAAATAATCTGACGAATAACATTAAATATTTTAACCCAATAATCTTAAAATGATTGAAATGATCACTATGCCTTAACTCTAAAATTTGTGATGAATAGGAAGTTAAGTTCATTACAATGCTTGTCTTGGTTAAATAATTTAAATGGTTGTCTTATCATGATTGAATCTCAATTAATCAATAAAGTCAATTTGGATAAAAGATTTATTTTTTGATATATATAATTAGAGTTATGTAGCCTATTTTTTATAAATATGTAAAGTTAGGTGTATTTTACCCTTAAATTAATTTTTACCATTTGTAGATGCTTTTAAGTATTTTTATTTTTAAATACAATGACATTTTCGTTGCATTTACAAGTGGGAAAAATTGGCTTATGGGTTAAATATATCTAATTTTACATATTTATAATAAAAATAAAAATAAATAAATAAGGTTTTTTGGTCGGACGCATTAGGGCAGCTATGCATCCGGCAGCACTCGATCACCCTCCTCTGTATTAATAATGAATGGTTGGTTTTTTATTCATTTTTTAATACTTCTTGGTTAACTATTTATATAATAAATTCTCTTAAAAAAGTAAAGGTACTTTTAATGATACAAGAAATTTATAAAAATCATTTATCGAATTGTTAACCCGAATTACTAATTTGTTTTCAACTCGAATGAAAATCACTCAATTGTTTCGAATTTGATATAATTTTGTATAGACACTTCTAAATTAGACTAGGATAGAATGGACGTCATCCCAGTCTGAACAACTGGTGCTGCGTTATGTATGCACAGGGACCGTGTGGGTCCCACTATTAGTTGTACGGATCAGATTGCCAAGTACGCTTTCCAAGGCCTTGGATCTATAACCATCGATCCCCTCCGACGAGGAAAAACGAAAAAAAAAAAAGAAAATTATCAAATATATATTCACTAATTTTGTTCTTAAATTTTCGTATATCTATAAATTTTTTCTAAAATTACTCCAGTTCCCATGCTGTTATCACGGTAGAAGCAGCTTAGGAAAAATGCGCAATGACTGATTTACCCTCAAATCCTCTCCAATTTGAGCAGCGCCTTCCTAAATCTTCTCTGGCGAGATGCGAGATCGAGTAGAACGTGGTCGTTGCATGTGTTGGATTTCTTTTAGATTTGAATAATTCAGCAGGACTTCACCCATATCTGGTCGTTTTGCCTCCCCTTACTTCTAGATCCGGACTTGATAAAGATGACTAATAGAAACATGGCTAGATTGATGGATTTCTGGCAGCTTTTTTTTTTTTTTTTTATGTGGATTTCTGGCTGCTTTTTTTTTTTTTTTTTTTTTTTTATTGGTATCTAATTACATGTATCTTAACACATATTATACTTGAAGATTTGAGATATTCTTACAAATCTGAGAACACATAACGTCCCAAAGAAATCTGGAAGACACAGTTTCCAACAGCCACCTGGGAGACCACCTTGCTCCCACACTTTCCACCTGGAAGACCACCTGTTCCCACACTTTCCACCCGGGAAACCACGCTCCCACTCCTATCCGGGGATTCGATCCCCCGCCAGCCGCAGCTATGGCTGTCCGCGCCGCAGCTGGCGACCTCGGTTGGTATTTCTGGCTGCTTTTGAATGTATGATGAAGCAGATTTTCATTGCTACCGTTACTGTTGCTAAATCTAAAGAGATAACGATCTTCGGATACAATTAGGATGAATCGAAAATGATGGTCAGGCGTTGCTGCGACTTGCCACTGGATTGGAAGATGCAGGTCATGACTTTGTGGAGGTTTGTCGTCAGTTCAATTAGGAAGAAAGCACGGCCAGCAGTGGGTTCGCTGCTGCGCTTTAGAGCAGCTCATCCAATCAAGGTTGGGAACTAGAATTAACGAAAAGGAAAAGGAACGACTGTGGAGATGCTACGTGCAGTTTTAATAGAGGGCAAACCATGTTCGACTATAGGCGTTTAAATTCTTGTGAGTTGTTGGAGTAATTTTGGATGCATCTGACGAATTTTTGCCAATCGAAATTTGGTAGACTGTTGGTTATTGGATTCAAGATGGCCCATCGATTTTTATAGAGCGGTGCCAATTGTAAGAGGGAGATTGTTTTGGATTCTTCGACCGGGCATAGCGATTGGAGCAAATGGACAATGGAGGGGGGACCTGTTGGATGCCAAATTAATGGTTTCCATGGCCTTCTGCAGTCAATCGTATTTTTCTGGAGTCCCCAGAGGCTGGGAAGCTACTGGAGTAGAAGAAGGTGTGAGCAATAATGGCCATACTAACCAGCAAGTAGAAAAATAACTTACGGCAAATCCCATATATAACTGTCCTCTTCTTACCTGAACTCAACGACGACAAAAACCCTATGAAACCACAAACTAAATTGACTGCCATCATGGAGAAAACCCATCTCCTTGTTCTCAGCAGAAAATCCATCCCGTCGTCGAATGGGTAAGTTGGGAATTTCGAAATATTAAAAATTTTAAAAAGTCGCCGGTTCATATGACGCAATCAACCCCATGTAGGCCCCGCTATCCCGCGCTAAAGCACTCCTTCTAAGGCATGCCCAGGTGGGGCCCACAAAGCGCGCCTGTCTCAGTCTCGCCCGTCGCGCCTCGCGCCTCAACGGCGCCATCCGGCCCGTTCCTTTTGTCTGATACCACTCCTGGCCCGTCCGATGATGTACAAGGCAGTCGCAGCTGCAGATGGCGCTCACTCGCTTCCTCCTCTTCCGACGCTTCTGCTAGCCTCCTACTGATTTCTGAAGCTGCTCAAAGCAGCAGACGTCTTCCTTCTTCCACCTCTCGAAAATCCCTTCCTTGGTTTGGTTGCTGAGAAATCCGCATACGATTTCCGAGGCCGAGCACATCACTCCATCTCCTCCAATTCTTTCCTTGCCTTTTACTTTTCCCACCTAAAAAACGCCATTCCACCGCCAAAATCGACTACCCACCAGAAGAAATTTCTCGCCTTCGGTACGTATTATTATTATTTTCTTAAATTTTTACATTCTCTTGCAACTCCTGCAGTTGGTTTCTCGATTTCTCCTCCGGAAATTTCGCATCCCTTCATGTTTTCTCCATTTTTCCATGTGCTGCTGAAAGAGAAGCAATACTCTTTCAGTTGTGGTCTTGTAACGGGCGTTAGTTCGATCGATCGGTGCTTAGGGAGGGAGGGTGAAGTCGAAAATTTTTAAGTAGATGGTGGAATTTGTCTTGGAGTCGGAGGACTGTGCTGTGAATGTCAGCTTATCTTATCTTGTCTGCACTTGATCAGGAATGCGTTTCGACTCCACGCCATTCTAGCAAAGGCTTTTGGCTCTTCTCGTCTTTCCGTCTCTTTTGGCAATATCTGATGACCTTCTTTTTCAATTATCTTCCGTTTTGACGCTGATCATACTGAATCCGAGTTGGAATTTGCTGGGAACTGAGAAATGTGTGAAGGAGGATTTTGGAGTATGTGCGCGCAAAATCAGTGCATTTGGTCGGATGATACACGCTTGAAATTTACTTTGTTTGGGGTATTTCCATTCCTTTTCCCATCATTTAGATCTGGCTGATTGATGCAAACAGGGTGTTCATCCACATAAATTCACCTCACCTGATCTCGCGGTTACCCTGGTCAAATTGGCCTTGGGTAGAACATACGCGGCACAATTTTTTCTTCCCCCACCTAGCTCCGTCACCACTATTCAATTTGGGGATTCATTTTCGCAACCTCTGATTGAGAATATTACAGCTACTATCATAAGCTGGACAGATAACGAGCCAATCACCTTCTCCTTTCCGCTTTTTAGTTAAATTATTGTGTAGTTCAGTGTTGGAGTTAATTGCATGTACGTATTTTGCTTTGCTTCCATTTTCTTTTTCTGTTTAGGTTTTCGATCCATGATGTATCGTCATGATAGATGAATTCATGTTGTTCCTTCTCTCACCATTTTCATTGATTAGAATGCCACGGATTCATCATTAGGTTATTCGTACAAAAGGGTACTCTGTTTGTCTCCATAATGGCATATTTCTTGTTGCTGAATTTTGATTTTTGCTGTCATTCATGCATCTGCATATTCATGTGAGGACCGCATATTGCCAAAGCAGTATGTTTCATGTCGAATTTTATAATTTGATGAGAAACCATTTGTCGATCAGGGATGTGGAAATTCTAGAGTGATCTGAGGCGACTTGTTTTGTCATTGGCAAGTTGTTGCAAGAAAAAGTTATAATGCCATCAAGAATCCAATTGAATGATGTGGAAAAGGAAGGCTGCGTTATAATGGAAAATTCTACAGAATTAAAGACAAGTTCGAGATGTCAAGCCTCAAAATCGTCCAAATCCTTGTTTCCAGGAGGAACTAGAAGCTTGAAACTGCATTACAAGCATGATGCTGCCTTCAAATCGCAAAATCCTAATGATCGGCCTCTTTCTCAACAAGGTTTGGAAATTATAAATGTAGATGATCGGCGTTCTGCTCTGTTGAAATATTCAAGAAGTCGCCCAAAGGAGCGGATCACACAAAGGGAAGCTGAAGCTGAAGAGTTGGTTAAATATATGTCGAATCTCCCACGTTATCTCCAGCTCACAGAAAAAACTGACAACATCCAGGGGAAGGCCTTGAACTTTGGAGTTCTTGATTGGGGGCGTCTTGAAAAATGGAAGTATGGCCAAAAACAAGTTTCGGGTGTAGGAAATATGCATTCCACATCCAGTAGCGACTCCTCATCATTCTCAACTTTTGGATCGTCTTCTCAATCTGGTAAAAGTGAGAGTGGCACTATCTCTGTTGTTCAAAGGAAGAGAACTCCATCAACAAGCAGCCATCTGAAATCATCCACAGAAGCACGACATTCTCGGATCTTGGATGGTAAGTTCGCAGTTGATGATATGAATAATCATTGTTCCAAACGAAATCCAAAAATGGATGTTTCTGGTAGTGGAGATAAGCTGGGTTCAAAAGTCCAAGAAAATGTGGCCAAGCAGTTGGATTCAAAGAGTGTTAAAACAAAATCAAAAGGCAAATATGGATCCTCTGAATGCTTACAACGAAATAAAAAGACTGAAGAAGGTGAACTGCGTGATAAGGAGAGGCAACTGCAAGGATCAGTGTGTCTTCTTCCTGAAGAGCACTGCACTGCAATTCCACATGCCTATGATTTCCTTTCAGTTGATTGGTCAGAGTTGCCCCAGCATGTTGAATATTCTGTAGCCCACTGGCAGGAGAGAAGCCCTCAGAGCCACATGGGGTTTGACTACACTGCATTAGATCACCATCTGACAAAAGAAAACCGAATGAGCTTCTCAGAAGACATTGATTTTCAGTTTTCTGGTCTTTCTCCAGGCGTTCCTCATTCATGCCCATTCCCCTGCAATTCTCAAACCACTGAATGGTCAGATAGCAATTCGAGCAGTCTTTTCGACACACCTAGCACGCAAACTCCATCTGACACACGCCATTCATTTGCAAGTTTGCATGCGGCAACAACTATTCAGTGCAATAGTAATGCAGATCAAAAAGCGTTTGCTGGGAAACATGAGAAGCAATCTGTCTTTGCACCCTCTGATGGATTAACTTATGAAGAATCAAAAACATCTGAGGAAGCAGCAAGAGGTCCACCACTTTGTCATCCTTCAAACATAGGTTTAAGTAGAATGAACAGAAGTTTCAGTTCGAAGGATACTTCAGTCCAGCCTTTGAATTCGGCAGCATTCCCCATTAAACCTGGTTCTTCAAATTTACTTGGTGGAAGCTCTTGTGGCAGAGCAAAGTCTAGTCCATTGAGAAGGCTGCTTGATCCTCTGCTGAAGCCAAGACATTTCAGAAGCCCATCTTTGTTCCCATCTTCTCAGCATGCTCTTGAAGCACCCAAATTTACCCGTGCAGCTTGGAAATCATTTGATGCAGGGTCAGATTCTCTGACTGGCCCACCAGTAAAGAGAAACGTGAGTTTCTCAAATTGGTTGCCTAGTGATGTTCATGTCCTGCGCCAAGATGAGAGCCGTACACCATCAACAATGCATGCTCTTTTGCAACTCACGCACAAAAATGGTCTTCCCTTGTTTACATTCACCTTCAATGATAGTGATATTCTTGCAGCCACAAAGAAGAAGGTATTCATCTCCAGCAAGGATGATTTTGAATGGTTATACACATTTTACTCTGTCCACAAAGCCAGAAAGAAGAGTGGTGGATGGATTGGAAGTAAGGATAAACAGCATGGGTTTGTGTCAAATGTTATTGGTCAGATGAAGGTGTCAGATTCTCAACATCCTTACTTAAAAAATGATGATTCTGATGATCCTGTTATGGTAAAAGAATTTGTTCTATTCGGTGTCGAAGTCCAAAAGCCAGCCCTTGATGATCTTGATTTTCTACCTACCAGGGAGCTTGTGGCCGTTATTGTTGAGGCTCCTAAGGAAAAGAGCATAAGCAATAATGATTATTCAGATCTTGTGAAGGCTGGCACGGTCAAGTCTCTTCCACAAGCCAAATCTTGTTGTCCTCAAGCTAAAGATTTACAGTCAAGGGCGGGAAGTTGGATGGATTCAAGCATTGTGGTTATACTTCCAAATGGAGATCATGGGCTACCAATCAAAGGAGAGCCTTCACCTTTGATCTACCGGTGGAGATCAGGTGGGTCATGTGACTGTGGAGGTTGGGATGTAGGCTGTACATTAACAATCCTAGGCAACCAGGACCAGCATAGAAGAGGCCCAAGTTCATTCCAAAGTTGTTACCCCAATGATGCTGGACAAGTTGATCTTTATGTTCAGGTACTAGGTCAAAATGTTATTGTTATATTTTTCTCTAAACTGGTTCCCTTGTCAATTTGTGTAGAAAAGTGTATGATGTGAATGGTTTGCTGGATCCTTCCCAAAAGCCATTTTCAAAGGATTCCCTGTTCAAAAGATTTGAATCCCCATGTCAACAGCGTGGTGTGAGTAAGAGATGGTGCTAGGTCTAGATAAGTGTATGCATCAATGCTATAAACTAACAGTTCTTTCTTCTTATAGGGAGGAGTTCAAGAAAACAGGCATTTCTTCAGCTTGGCAGCTTTCAAGGAGGGGCTTTACACTGTTGATTTCAATGCATCTATCTCATTACTTCAAGCCTTTTCAATTAGTATTGCTAGCATACACGGAAGGAAGTGTGAAAATCTTTTTGAAGCTCACAGCACACTGTATGATAGAACTCTTCAGGAACCCAGGTCAAATGAAGATGGCAGACACGAGAGAGCTGTGGCAGAAGCTCCAACAGCTTATGTCCCTTACCCACCGTTGTCTCCTGTCGGAAGGGTCTAGTTGTTGTTAGCTCAACCCAGATGATGACCTACCTCATAGCTGCCCCAGCCACCGATGTGATCATCAATTGCTAGTTGCAAAGCAACAGCAGGGTCACCGTTGAAATGGTTTTTCCTATATTTATACATGGGTAATTGTTAGACGAGGAATAGACCCATGTCCATCTGTAAATCACTAGCACCGAATCCTACCAGACAAATGTGGCATGCACCTGCAGGATTGCGGGCATTTTGTGCCTTTAGTCACTGTGCGCAATTTAAAAATCAGATGCTCTGGGCGCATTTCGGTTTCCAACTTGTTCTCAATGTGGATGATCATGAAATGCATGATCAGCTTAGCGATCCACCTTTTGGCATGAACGCAATGTTTCAATGGCTGGTCTGATCTTATTTTTGGAGGTTCACTTTAGGCAGCTTTTGTGGACTCATCTTCCAGGGCGCACATAAGGAGCGCATGTGAACAGCATGGATGAATCAGGGGGTGGTACTTATGTTTCTTCTTCTTCTTTTTCCCCTTCTCTCTTTGTAATTGTAGTACACAATAGCCAGAGAAACGAATATTGAATGATAGCATAAAATATCATCAATGTAGCGCGCTAATAATCATTGCTCACTATAGCTGTCGGTAGAGAGTAGAGAGATCCACTGTTTTTTTTATCTTAGCCAATAAGCACCCGTGGCCATGAATTCTGCGATAAGAACAATGGCGCATGCGAAAATGTTGTTAGGGAATGCTCTGCCGGCCACGAGGTTGGTTGTTCGTTTTCGGTAAATCTCCAAAAATAATTCTACCGAAGTGAGCAAACTACCAAATTTTATGCTGAATACAGCCGTGGTGGTTTTCAAAATCAGACTAAAAATGGCAGGGATTCTTGGGAAGAATGTTAGCAAGCTCTTCCAAGTTCCCCTAAAACATTCAAATAAAGGTGAACAAGTAACCAAATGGGGAACAAGAGCTCTCTATGAAATTTCACTTCCATATGATTCCACTCAAACCAAAATACAAACTCACAGGTCTACATGCGATGCATGGTGGATGCAAATAAACCATTGCCCATCGATTCTCTCAAACACATTCGTCGCAACTTGTTTCCCCCAACTACTACCCCTTGTCTTTATCAGTTCCATGCACGTGATATGCCCCATATCTCCCTTGACATGGACTTCCACATTCTTCAGATCGATATGGAGTGGAAATTCATAGTCAGCCCCGCATACAAGTTCCCAGCTCCCCATGACGAGATCATAGCCAGTGATCCCACCTGCCCCAGGATGCACGCAGAAGACGTGATCCCCTTTTGACCAGATGGTATGCATGGCGGCTAGATCTCCATTCTTGAATGCCTCATAGAAGCGGGCATTTGCAGCAAGGATGGACGCTTTGCTGTCCTCATGGAGTACACGCAGGCTATCTCGGATCTTTGCTGCCTGGACATAGTTCTCTTCCTGGATGGCTTTCTGTAACTCTTGCTCCAAGGTCTGTTCATCCAAGATCATGCCTTCGCTGGTTGGAATTCCCTCCGATTCATCACTTTTTACTTGAAGCCGACTGCGTGAATGCGAATGGGTCAATTGATGATGGGGAGCTGCACTGAACAAATACCAAATTAAATCAAAAAGTAGATGATACCTTCTTTCACAGGCTTTGAAGATGGCCCCCTTTCGCAAATAGTCCACTTAAAATGCATGTTAAAGTATATGTCCTTGTTACTACTAAAAATGCTTATAAAGAAGAATTTTGGTCCCAGACTAATTCTCCAAAAACATATCCCCCTTTATTTCATATGACATCAAGTTCCTTGATCAACTCTGTTTCTCAACATTCAACTTTGGTTTTTTTCCATTTTTAACTCTCATATTTCCCACCAAAAGACCAGTATGTTTTTACTGATGTCATTTCAATTCAGCTAAGATCAATTTTTTGATGTCTTAAATTTCCTTCCTCTGACCAAAAAGCTCTATAAGAATATAGACATTTGAACTGCTAAGGACACAGACTTGAGAAAAATCGATCAATCACCAGAACAGAGATATTCTAAACTGGAAACTCCCACAACATTCCCATGCATGGTAGATTCATCCAATTGTTCACAAGGCAATTCAGGAGAATCGAATTAGTTACCATGTGAACCAGTGATTTGAAGGTTTTATCTCCAACACTCACATACTCGAGCTAATAAAGTAGAGAACGCAACTCAACAGCTCAAAAGAAGAAGAAGAAGAATAGGCAAGTCTAGAAAAAATATTACAAGAAACGTAAAAATAGATGTAAATATAGGAGCCATGGAGTGAACAGCTTATGATGATGATACAACAGCCATGTATCTAGTGACCAACCAGACAGGGTTAGGAAGGATAACAACAGAATCATAGGGTAACCAAAAGATATGCAATGCTCTGCATGGAAATGTAGGAGAATGTGCATCTAGTGGACCAATACAGATAGTGATAGGGTTGGTGGATCACCTCCATTAACTGATCAATCAGGGAACGTGGTGCTGATTGAAGCCAGCATCAAACAGGTGTGGGGCGAGGAGTGCTTGGCTGTTACAGGCCTGCCAACTACAACTGGCAAGGTGAGTTGGATGAGCTGGCGATGAGGATTTTTCCGATTGTCCAGAATGATATCAATAGAGTTGTAATGAAAGATGTAAGGTGCAAATGGATTGATTCTTAGTTTATCTTAGTTAGCTTATCATGTCTTTCAGGCATTGTAATCCAGTTGGCAATAGTGATTGATGTAAGATTATCATTTGTTTTCTTCCTATGAAGTCGATGAGGCAATCTGAGATCAATGGAAAATTTCAAATTGTGATGTCACTTGCAGTAATGCGTCAAAGAAGCACATGGTAACACAGTATTTCAGTTTCCAGAAGAATAAGGTTGCAGCAGACAAAGCAGACTTACATGCTTGGGTGCCAAACCTTTGACTGCAGGCAGATCAGTTGATGCCATGATGAGGATTGAAGCCTTGGTCTCATCAAAACAGAATTACTTTGGTTAAAGGGAAAAGAAGAATGAACAAACCATCCCAAACTATGCACGCAAAAACAAGACATCCTGCAAGCTTCCAATGTTGAAATATGCTTCCCTGAGAGAGATTTTGCTTGTAAGAAATGTAGCCAATCAATAGAAGCAGATAAAGAATATAGAAAAATATGCCATGCACCTAACCAGATGAGCTCTAGGTAAGTACATTTCAATGTAAAAAGAGGTAATCAATAAAATGCATGAAAGCCCGTTCGCGTACACCCACAGAAGTACGGCTGTTAAGGAATCTCTGAGTCGATTCAGTAAAGAAGGATTTGTATCAACAAATGCATCTTTCAGACCAAAGAAAGAAAGGCAGATTATAAAGCACATCTCATTTGAATTCTCCCAGATCCAGTTTCACTAACCTCCAATTCATTAATTTTACTTATCAATGATTATTTATATTAAGTATAGATTACAAGCCTTATGACTGTGAAAATATTTTTTTATTAACTACAGATTACAAGTCTTATGGCATCTACGATATAAATATGATGATAAAAACACATTCAAATGGAATCATGGAACAAATACCGACCTTCGATAAGAATAAGTGGATTGGAATCATGGAAATGCATCCTTACAGATGACAAATAATATGGAAGTTATGACAATGACATATAATACAGACGATCCGAGAGAGAGAGAGAGAGAGAGAGAGAGAGAGAGAGAGTTTACTGACAATTACGAAATCAGAGAAATTACCCAAATAATGATTAGTTGTTCAAAAGAACAAACCAACCAAGAAAAATCAATCAACAGAGAAACAATATCCACAAACTATAACACATTAAGACAGCTTATAAGCAGTTTTGAAAAAATAAATAATGAAAGGGGACAGGGAGAGCATGTACAGAAATAGAAGGAGAGCAGGAGGCGACTGGAAGACTTTCACCAGGTCATTAGAGGACTGAAATCTGGAAGGAAGGCCGGGCACAGTGGCTATTGGCGGTTTCAGGCCACACCGAATGATCGGACGACAATTTTATCTCGGCGGAGGTGAAGCGGAGTAGGGGATGGGGGATTAGGTGAGATCCCGGGGCTTTTTACTCTCCCGGGAAAATGCGGTGAATGGAGCTCGTAAGCTGTGGGTTTGGGTCTGTTAGCCCCTTTTGGTGGGTGGAGATTCGGACCAATGGACACGGTTTCCTTGGGCTTTGCAACGATCTCGATTCTCAATTACACTGCCGTACCCGCACGACAGGGATTTTGTATTCTTTTTCTTATTTATTTAGTATTTATTATTATTTCTGAACCTGGTCAGATGACGGTCCATCAGTTCATGCCATTGCTGCTAAAAATCGGGCAGGAAATTTGCAATTTTGTTTTGGTGCGCACAGGACTTCATTGCAAGAAAAATGTGAAACTCATCTTAAATTATAAATCTCAAAATTAATTTAATAAACAAAAAAATGAATAGCGATATTGTGATTTAAACTGGTGTGAACTAAACTTATTTAAACCTAAACTGACTAGTAGAATAATTCAATTATTAATAATAGAAAGAGAGTGCAATGAAGAAGTGGGAGATAAGTTTATGTTAATAATCCTAATAATGATTGTTAAAATATAAGTTTTTTTTAAAAAAATCTATAAAGAGTTTACTATCACACCCTTTAAGACCACAGATTCAGAAGAAAATCTAGAAAATTTACTCAAATCGATCAACAAACTTGTATGTTTGTTGGATTTTATGAGAAGGTAATTTGTAAATATTTGCTCTGATCTGCGCCTGATGACGGTAAACGATAATTTTTAAAAAAAATAAGAAATTTGATTAGATCATTAGATGGCTATTTTAAAAAAAATAAATACGACTAGAGGTTGGTTCCTGAATTCCTGTACCATTCTTCTACGTGAACTGAAACCACATAATAATGGAGTGCAAGCCTCGCCAAGTAACCATTGCATGAAAATGGGACACGCTATGTAATGGGGATTGAGGACATCAAGCCTTCGTCTCATAAAGATTGCCTTGAAAACCAAGGAAATACCATTTTATTCACCTGATCATGTGGATGGACAAAATACTCACTGAATTAGATATGGGATTTCTCCTGACGTGGACGTGGACGTGGACATCAGCAGATTTAGCCTTTCAGCCTTGAAAATTTTACAAAATTTCAGTAACAAAATGCAGACAGGTCGCAGGATTGCATTCGTTCCAATTTCCATCATACCATATATCTGTTTGGATGAATGAATGAATGATGCTCATGTGAGGTTAGGTGATGCTCCCACCCTCTTTAAAGATCTTTCTAACAGCTCATAAAATGCATGCCATCACCCAATTTCCCTCGAAGGTCCAAGTTCTAGCCTGATATATTGCAATCAAAATGCTACAAGAAACATAGCTGTAATTTCAAGGCCAACTCATTCCCCTATTCAAGTACACTCTACTGCTTCTGGAGATTGCACTCGTTATTACGATATAGACAATATATGACTTCAATTCGAAAAGAATTTTGCCAGTTCAACTGAATCTGCATTCTGCAGTAGGTTTCTTTTGCACCTTGATAAACTAATCATATGTAGAGTATAGACAATATATGTACAGTGAAAAAAAGCATTGTCTGTCATTCCTCCTCCTCTTCCTCTTCTTCGTCCATTGAATCCGAATCATCCATGTTGACAGCAACGACTTTAGAAGCAGCTCGGATCTTGTTGGAAGCAATGTGCAAGAAAGAAGGGCGCTTATCCTTGGATGCTAGATAACCACTCGCTTCCTGTTCTTTTCTCAGGTCACCTGGTGGCAAGAAGCAATCCATGGACAGCCCCCATATGTTGAAATCCACCTCCTCAATTGTCCATGTCTCTTCCATTCTTGTTCTTGTGTGGCTTTCTGAGCTGTCACCAAACCTGAACAATGAGACTAATGTGCGGCCTGAATGTGCAATGTTCACCCCATCGATTCTCCTGTAGTCTTCAATCGTTGACTCCATTGTCGTCTCCCAATAGACACTGTCATCGCCTGGTGCTTTTATTTGGAGCAGATGAGTGTCTTCAAATTGGATAAGGAGGCCTGTTCTTTGGCTGAAGTAGCCCCATACAGTGTGGCGAATTATCTCTACATTATTGCTACTTCTGGCTTTCAGTGAGGCTGGCTCTGCCTCCAGCTTGAGCAAGAAGCATTCTTCTCCATTGATGGCCTTCTCTCCAACGCAAACGGCGCTGGCGAATAAGTTGGCTGTTGATCTTGGATCAAGGCCCTGTTGCACAAACACTCATGCTTTAGCTCCACGCATATATAGTCATTTGAGCAAGTAAAACTGAATGATCAGAAAAGGATTGCTATCCTGGTGACCAAGTAATGTTCCAAACTGAATACATTCAATGATACGACTGTTCCGAGTTGGAGACTGTCAGTATTGAATAATACTGGTGAAATGGCAACAGCCGTATGAATTTAAAACATAGTGTCTGTTAAGTACAAATCAGATTACCCAAGTTGACATAATTTTGGTCCATGTTAGGTCCTATCACAACTCAAAAACTTTGGGTCAGTCCAACAAGTGTTTTGGGCCTTCTACTCGAGTTAAAGTTTGGTTATACATGGCAAAGGATTCAACTTTAAGGTTCTGCAGATCGGAAAAGTCTTTAGAGACACAGAGAATAAAAAGCCTTCCATTCTAGTAGTTCTTGTCTGAGGAAATGCACAATGTTGTACAGAACCATTTAGGAAATGGGCAAAAGCAAATCAGTCATGTAAGATGGAAGGAAATTGGGGTAAACGAAAATCAGTCGTGTACGATGGATAAATTACTAGAAAATTTTCGATGTGGTGTGTAGTCAAGAAAAGCAAAGTACGCAAATTATCATCCAGCATATATGTGATATGAACCGAAAATCGTCGAGGTTTTGCTCGGAAAGTGGCATGCATTTGGCCTGAAACATATTACATATGCAATGTTTTTATGAACATTTGTAGCATCCAACAGAGGAAAATGTCTTTTTATTGCTCAAAGTATGACGTTTCTCAGAGTAGTAATGAAATAAGAAACGCCCAATGAAAACCAACCGAGGCTAGCTCGGTTGGTGGCCGACTGCGGCGCAGAAACGCGTGCGCGCAGTCGGTCTAGAGTTCGAATCCGCGGGCGTGGGATTTCGATAAATATATGCGTGGGAGCAGTTGGTCTCCCGGATGGATGTAGTGTGGGAGCGGGTGGTCTCCCAGGTGGTTGTTGGAAGCTGTGTCTTCCTTATTCTTTCGTGGAGTTGTGTCTCCAGACTTCTTTGGGAAAGATGTCAGATATTCAAATATGATATGTGTTGAGATATATGTAATTGTACCAATCAAAAAAAAAAAATAAAAAAAAAAACACGCCCAAAGAAGAAGAGCTCTTTAGGTCATGTCCATGAGGGAATCATTCGTCAAAGGTACTTTAATAAAACACGAGGCCCACCGTTCGAAATCCCATAGCAGATCTGTCCACGACCGTTGGCCATGGGAATCAGTGCGGGCAAATGCATCAAAAACCAAATCTTCATTTAATGCTGAATACAGAGCACAAGATAGGTATTTGAAGCCTTTGCTTTTTGATTAAAAAATATATATATTTACCCGTTCACCGTCACCACTTCATGAGTGTGTACATGATACTGGGGCAGGGATCAGTACACATCCTCTAGGTTTCTAGTCATCCAAAATGGATGTCTGGATTTTTAAAAAAATTAAAAATAAAAAAATAAAAAAAATCCCACGATCAGGCCGATGAAATTTTTTCATATGCCGCATCATGGTGGAAAACGTCTCGATCAATTATCAGTCTACCCTAGTAGATACCTGTTTTGAGAGCTTTAATTCCTGTGGTGATGGTGCACCTAGTAACCAAAAATAAACTTGTCGAGGATATATCGGAAGGTGAAATTTTCTACAGCTTGATCTGCAACAGAAGTTGATCTTGCCTATTTATTGCCTTCAAGAATATTGATGGAGTTGGATGAAAAATGAAATGCTAAGACCGGTAAATTACACATCATTGCTCAATGTACGAGAATCATGAGTTGTCGTCCATTCCCCTCCAAGTAAACTCGATTACAGCAACCATCCAATAATGGAGTACTACCCTGTTGGTGTAATCATTCTTGTAATTATTAAACGAGAAAGTAACAGAAAATTCCTTGAGGACGACGGGATTAATTAAGGCCTACAATAAAATCACCTGATGTAGGAAAATTTGATAATAAAAAATATATCATGGGATGTTAATATAATCCTCAGCAGATTAATTAATTATCATCACGTTAGACAAAGACAGTCATTTCTTTGTCTTTAGGAATTGTAAAAAACGAGGGTGGGCTGAAAAAGAAAATCGTTCCTGATGCACTTGATAATTTTTATGAGAAATTACCTGCAAAGATCGGCGAAGAGGTCTGGGTGGTCCTCTTGAAGCATGTGACTGGTGCCAGGGGGTCTGCCTCCACGCCACCTTCCCGTCACTCCCAGCACTGATTTTGCACCCAGACACAACCAGCTCTAAGCACCAAAGATCAGGCCGCTTCTGCCACAGCACAAACCCTCCCATCTCCTCGTCCCGATGATTTCGTCGCCCTTTCTTTACCTTCACAAGTTTGTTACCAGCGCTCATGCTGTTAGAGTTAGAATCGCCCGTGCAGAATTCGGTGGCAGCCATGGACACCTTCCCCATGGCATACATGCTTTGGATGGAATCCAGCACTTTCTCCCCACCTGTGGCAGCTATGTATTGTTGCACTATGTATTTCGCAACTGAAGCCTCCTGTACGTCGTTAGTAAATTAACCAACAAAATAAAATCATGACTAAGCAGATTTTCACAGAGACTAAGAACAAACACTTTCGAATGCATGTGCCCGATAAATTCCCATAAGAGATCGATAATTAGCTTACGCACAATGGGGTGGTCTTTTATTTTGGCTTTGAGGGAGTGGTCTGCACGGATGGGTAGAGGGATGAGAGGGGCACCGGCGACGCCGAGCAGGAGCTGGAGCTCGGCATTGCGGCCGCCAACGCCTAAGAGCGAAGAAGTCGCGGCAGAGGATCGTTCGACGTGGGGCCGATGCATCGTCATCCATGTCTTCATGCATTGCCATGGGTTGTTGGAAGTGTGGGTGGAGCATGAGAAGGTTTCTTCGGGAACGGGTACCTCGAGGACGGTCTCCAAACCATCTTCTCGGTCGAAGTTGGGGCAGAGCTTCCTCATGAGAGTATTGGGAAAAAAAATGCTGTTGTTGGTAGTGCAGGCCTCCTGCTGCTGCTACCTCCTTTGGATCATTGCTTTCA
Source organism: Annona squamosa (assembly GCA_035584095.1). Classification (NCBI taxonomy): domain Eukaryota; kingdom Viridiplantae; phylum Streptophyta; class Magnoliopsida; order Magnoliales; family Annonaceae; genus Annona; species Annona squamosa. The sequence continues at coordinate 75,009,562 of JAXCLR010000001.1, forward strand.
TATCTTGGATTCTAAGTCAGAAGAAGTTGGTGCACGTTAGCTGTGGCGTGGCCCATGCTAAAGTGGGCCGCCCTTCCCCTGTTTTTTTGTCGACTTCGTGCTTGCATGCACATTTTCCAACTCTCCGATATCTCTCTTTCCAAAATTTTTGAACTTCAAAAAAATGCCCCGGTTCTCCTGTCTACATGCTCCAGCAGAAAGCTGCAATTTCTTGATAAATGCACTAAGGGTGTGTTTGGTAATGAATAAAACTTTTGATGAAAAGTTTTGAGGAGTAAAAGTTGTCAAATGATGTGATAT
>JAXCLR010000001.1:75038497-75065502 GCA_035584095.1 Annona squamosa
CTTTCTCAAGTGTTTGGTCCGGTTTAGGCTGACTTAGTCCTCACAAGGGTGTGAGCAAGCTAAGTGCCGCACAAGTTTAGGGTTGAAAAGTCCCAGCTTGTGACATAAAGCTACCTACCCTAAGGATTTTAATAGTTATGGTCAACTTGCACCTCCTATCGAATTTGAGTTAAAATTTTTGAATAAATAGGTTATGATCCGTCAACTCGTTCAACTATTTAATTAAATAAATGAATTAGAGTCAAGGTTTTATAACCCGTTTAACTTATTTAACTCGTTTAATCCATTAAAGTTATATATGTGAACTTCATGGTTATTTCCTAATTTCTATTTTTCAATATTATCATAATTTTATTTTTCCATTATTACCTTATTTTAATTTCTTATGTGCCAAAACACCTTCTTGCCTCTTTCTGCAAGATTCTTGTTTGTTAGAGCTTAGCCATTTAGATCGTTTACTATATAACCTGTTAACAATCTGCTAACTTATTTATTAAATGGGCTAGAGTTAAGGTTTTAAAATGGGTTAATAAAGGGATTAAGATTAAGATATTTTAAATGATTTAAGATTGAAATTAGAATTAAACTTCAACTCGTCAAACTCGACTCGTTAACACCCCTAACATAACCTATGTGTTAAACTTGGTAACATGAGAAAAAGGATTTCTCATGATTTTTTCTCCCCCATACATTCTCCCAAAAATAATTTAACGTTTAATTTGACCATCTAACGATATCACTTTTTCTGATTTTATCTCTATACCTCACTTATTTTTTATAACTACCGTATTTACTTCAACTTTACCCCAATTTTCTCATATTATTCACATAATTTTTAAAATATATTTTACTACTACACTTCTCACGCTTTACCGCTGTATCAAATTTCACGTGACCAATGTAGCTTAGCTGTGTACCCGTAGATGCGCATGCTGTCATCTTGTACTGTGCATGTGGATATGAAATTCTGAATTTTTGACATCCTCTTTTTTTTGGGTTCCCTTTTAATTATAAATTAATTTTTACGTCAATCTTTAGATTTTTATTCTTCCTTAGTTACCCCTGGGGCTCAACATGTACAAATTAATTATTTTTATTTTATCAAGAATGTAATATATGTAAGCTCATGCCATAGTTTGAACATGCATATAATATGTCCTATTTTGTTCCCAAATAGTATATGCCCTAATTAAATACGTCGTATGGGACAAAGTACTCATATATGTCTAGACAGAACGCTTTTTACAGGGAGTTAGATTTCAAAGTCAAGAATATAAAACAGCTATTATGTTAAGATTACCAAACAATCTAGTTATTTTGGGGGACCAATAAAATATTAGGGAGATTTAGCTTCCGCGCCAGAATTCTGGAAAAAGAGGCCGGGATTATGCCTCTTGTCAGAGAGTTGATTTTAATAGACAATAATTATTGAGGTTCATGAGTGGCTCTGAGGTTGCTATCGTCTTATTTCAATCTATATAAGATTTTTAAGTCGAATTTATGTCTAAGATAAAAATATAATGACGTGTACTGGTAATGAGTTAAATTATATTAGGAATGAATAAAATTATATTGAAATTTTAAAAAAATTATCTTGAGAACTAAGAAATTATCTAAGAAAAAATAATACTGATTTCAATTGAAGAATCTTGTATAGTTTAGAACCGACCTTAAAACAAGTGCCTAAATGATGTTGTGTGCAAAATCAAAACTTTTAAGAATAATATAAATTTCAAACTTAGAAAGTTATGGAAAGAAATATATACGAGAAGCCATTAGTTTCGACGGTGCAAATATCCAATTGCGCGAGGTTAGGCCACGCGCGCACGTACGTAATTCAGAACGAGCATATGATGATTGCTTCCAAAGTCATTTTCAGTACGCACATGCACCTAACATGCATATATGCAGAAGGCTGGCCAACGACAGCACCGTTCCATTTCCATACATACCGCCAAGCCAGCCCGCCAGCCAGCCTGACCGCCAGAAGCTTACGTTTATTTTATAAGTTCCTGCATGGGCAGAGAAACTATAGCGCAGCAATGTTGTATTGTCAATGTAACCGAGTTATATAAAAGTACATTATGAAGCTGTAGTTTATGAAATTCTTTCAAATTTTAAAATTTTGATGCTTGATAAATAAAAATTTAATTTATTCATTCTATTTAACATCATTTATTTAGCTTAAAAACCAAGTTTCATTTAAATTAAATATTTACATAAGCCACATTTGCTAGATCTATTCATATATGCATGGGCGTATAACAATACTTTATAAAATTATTTCTCTATGTAGCAATGATATTTTATATGGTTTAGATGTTAAAAATACTATTTTAAATTAATATTTAGTATTAAATTATTTCATTACGTTGATTTTAAACATTTATAGATGGAACCCACATATGTATGTCTTACGGCACGTTTGGCATTCAAGTGTGGGATGAGATGGTATGGTATGATAAACATGTTTTCTAAAAACTGATTTTATAATTAAACTATCTTATTTTTTCAATTTTATCTCTATATTCAAATCATTTTTCTTCTAATTACCCTATTTATTTTAAATTTATCTATATTATTTGCATATCAATCATATAATCTCAAAATATTCTCTTTCTTACCCACGCTCCATCCCACATTACTAAACATGCCCTTACTTCAACACTTGTGAGGCAATGAAGTTCAATGCTTATACAAGCATTGAACCAAGCTCTCTCTCCATATGCATATTGTACAATTATCTACTGTGAGCTAAGTAATAATTGAGTCTATTTTATATTTTTCATTTTTATGTGGCCTAAATGTATTTACTTCATACAACTGATTTTAGTAGTTTTATTTTCATGTATACAATCTTTATAAAATTTTAATAATAAAATATTCACCAATCTTACTATCACCCATACGTGAAAATTGGTAAAAATTTGAGTATTTAAAGTATGTAAAAATTGAGAATGCTCTTGTAAAACTTTTTTCTATGTAAATCCATTTTATTTTTAACATTTAAATAGTTAATGAAAAATTCACTCTATCTACTATGTTTAGAATAACTTATATTATTATGAAAACTTTTTTATTTTTCTAATATCGCTGCATATGAGCTCTATCTGCAAACATATAAAATCAACATAATAAAATAATTTAATGCCAAACATCAATTTTAAGTAGTATTTTTAACATTTAAATTATCTAAAATAACACTGCTATATGGATAAATAATTTTATAAAATATTATTATATTCCAATTTATATGTGAATGGATTTAAACATTTTTCTAATTTACATGTGAATATATTTATTTTTAAGCAAATGTGACCTATGTTTATATGTATTAGATTTGGATGAAACTTGGTATCTTAGCTAAACGAATGATGTTAAATATAATAAACGGATTTGATTTTTCATCGAGTATTAAAATCTTAAAATTTGAGGGGTTATGGAACTACTTTTACTTAACCCGGTTACATTGAAGTGGGCTCATATAAATATATATAGAAGAATTTTAAAATGTTAAAAATTAATGATATAAATTACATATAGTTGGACTCACATATAAATAAGAAATTAACAAAATATACTTAGCTATTAATTAGCTCAACTACAATTAGTTGTACATAATCATAATTCATATAGTGGAAAAAACAAGGCATTACTCGTTGCAAATAGAGCCCACATCTATCATAAAATTAGAATGTAATTACGTAATGTAATTATAGGTCTTAATATTATTTTTTTTTGTAGTGGTTCTAGAAATCTCCAGTTCGGAGTTCTGGATGGGGCCATATTTACTTTGAAATGGTTTGAATTTATTCTTTTGATTTTTACATAGTGACATCTTAGTATTACAATGGAGTACATTCAAGCCTTTAGACTATGTAAGAAAATTTTTCCAATGAACCCCCATCTAAGGGAAAATTGTGAAAAATCCCACATTGGAGGAAAATCATAAAACCCTTACTTCAAGAGGGAGTATTTTGTAAAACCTCCACATAAGGAATAAGACAAGAGTCGAAGTCAACATTTCTTTACTAAAAGGCAATAGTCTCTGGCTTCCACACTAGTTGCAAGTGGTGGATTGGCTTTATCATGAAATCATATATATGAGTTATACTTTTATATAATCCGAAATTTCTTTGTGTAATTCCATCCATTTCAGCCCACATGATGTTGATGTGAAATTTATTTTATTTATTGCATCTAACATCAATTATTCAACTAAGAGATGAAGTTTCATCCAAAATGAAAGTATGCATGGCATACATTTACTTAATATATATACACATCAATTATGAAATATTTAAATCCATTCATATACACACAAACTAGAATATAATAATAGTTTATGTAATTACTTATCTATATAGAATGATGTTTTAGACTATTTAAATATATAAAAATACAACTTTGCGTTCAATCTAATACACTTGGTTAGATGAGGCTATGCACATATTTGACTCTGACAAAACTTAAGATTTTAGTTAAATAAACTATTCTAGATGGAACAGACATTGTGAACTTAATATCATTGTTAAAGTGAAACATAACAAACGGGGCAAAAAAGAAAAAATTTTTGAAAACCTATGTGTACGAGAGAGGCCTAATTATATACAATATATTATATATATGCTTAAGTTATGTTGGTCTTGTGTGACAGCTTATTAAAAAACTTCGTAAAATAATATGAATCAAGCAAAAATACAAACTATAATAATGAATTCAAATTATAAGACAAGAACACATAATGGTTTATATCTTCCCATCCTATTCCACTCTCTAAGTACGATGATTCGGGTTCAACTAGTCAACTTTAACACACAAATTACCATAGTATAGTTTGTTCAACTGTCTTCTGGATTGGTTTCGAGCTCCGGGTAGGCTTGTGAAATAATCAACATTTTGATTCGCTTACTTTTAATTTGATCATAATAACACCAAGATAATACAAAGAATAAAATTTTAAATAAAAAGCAAATCATTTAGTACATCTGCAAGAGTATTATATTCAACATTTGAATGACAACTTCAAGCTTTGTTCAATCTTCAAGATTGTTCTTTACAAATGAGCAAGCTTCAATTTTTTAATCTTAAGTGCTTGGTGAGGCCTTCATCCCTTGGTTTTTAGTTTTCCTACATCCTCCTTTCAAAGTCTTTTGAACTTTTGAAATGTGCCTTAAAAGATAGCTTAAGAGATTTCCTTACATATCTTAACGTCTTAAAACCTACGTTTCTTCTATCCAAAATAAGTTGACCTTTTCTTACCAAAAAGTTGACCTTTTGTTGCATTAGTCGAGACAGGGTTAAAATAATATTAAAAGGTCTACCTTTTTTCTCCGTTTTTGGAAAAAAATATAAAATTTGGGAAAAAATCTTGTTTTATTCATGTTAATCCACTCTAGATAATCTCAAATAAAAAATTCAACCTTAATTTAAGATTAAGCACACCTCAAAGATCTCATTCCAGTAATATTCCATTTTCAAGATATTTTTTTCCTTTTATGTTTTCTTTTATGCCAAATGTAATCCTATTGTAATTGCAATCATATTCAATGTTCAAGATATTCTTTCCTTTTATACCAAATGCGTTTTTATCACAATTAGTGTTATAAACTCAAGCATGATAATTTCACAAACACACCACATTTTTCAAAGAGCACTAAACACAGTTTCATATAATTATCTCAAAATACAATTGTCAAAATCAATGACATTTTTTTTTTGTCATCATCAAAACCAACCAAAAAGAGTTCTTAAAAAAAGTTGCCAAGTTACAATATTCATTTTTATTTTTTCATAAACTTGTTTTTGTAAGTGTGTTTAATTTATATACCAAGTTTTACTATTTTATAATACTTTTACATTTTTTATTTTTTATTTTTGAAAATCATCAATTTTATGGGCATATAGACAATTTTTCTCCCCGTAAAAGTTGCAATATGGTTTGTGAATTCTAAAAATTAGTGTCTCTTCTGCTTCATTTCAGAAATCCGAATTCCAAGGTCGCAAGATGTACCGATGAGGATCGATGGGTGGGCGAGAAGCGGATGATATTCATGGTCCTTATAGATAATTATAGCTGCCGTTCCCAAAAGAAAAAAAGAAAAGAAAATTGGACTGGGACTAATCGATTTTATGCAAAGCACGTGATCATGGCAATATTACAATATTGATCAAACACAGAGGAATGTTAACATGGTGGGTGAAAGTGATTGTTTGCATGAGAAGTTTGTTTTTCGCCTGTGCCAGCCCAAGAAGAATTACCCGCGTGTGACTTGCATGTATCTTGTCACAATCTTACACTTTTGAAAAAAATTTCCTCTACTAATTATCTTTTACCAAAGTTATTATTATCTTTACCACGTGGCCTGCCACTCCGGTGATAAGCCGCTGGCCTGTACATGAGTGACGTGGCTTTAAAGGACATCATATGGGGTTTTATCATCATTTATTATTTGATAGTTGTGTCTACCTAGTTCTTAGGTGAAATTATGTTCTAGATTTGTAAGAATGTATTAAGATTTTAACATAATACATGTTGAGACGCATGTAAATATACCAATAAAAAAGTAACTATGATTTTTATTTATTCATAATTATCACCTAGATTATATTATATTATTCTTCATTTTTTAAGTTGGTGTTAAGGATGATGTAGATATTAGATAATGGTGGGATCGAGAGATTCAATGAAAAATGATGGCTGAGTTTAATAATGAGAAAAAAGAATTCAGAACGAGTACAATAAGATATTAGGTATTAAAAATTTATAAGTAGAATTTTAAATAAAAAATATTTTTACAAATGAAAAAATTATTCTATTTTTTCTGATCTCCTCTTCTAACATCATCACTTTGAAATTTTTAGGTTTTTTTTGGTAACATATATAATGAGGAGATGAACAGTTAACTTTTTGAGAAGTGCTGAGGTGATATGATGTGATGAAGGTAAAATATAAATAAACAAAATAATTGTGTGATAAAATGATTGAAGTATAAGAGTAAAAATAGAAAAAGAATGATAATTGTATACTTAAAATATCAAAATATTTCATAAAAAAGTGTGAGGAAAGGTGTGAAAGTTTACTTTCCCCTCAAGCCTTTTACTAAAAGAATCCATATTTTTACTTATTTTGTACAACTCCATGGTCATTATGTAGGAAAAACAATCTTTCTATTTCGTTTTTTATCAATATATTTATAACTCATTTGAAAGTACATTTTCACTATCTTACTTAACAAATTTTTACTCCGAACAATAGAAAACTATGCTCCAAATACAAATAAGAGACGCAAGTTCTTCCTAACAATAAAAGATAAATGTTCTCTCATTTTGAAACTAGTGCATTCGGCAAAAAAATGCCAACATGAAATTTTAAATATAAAATTTTTCACTCTTTATAATTATCTTATTTTTAATCATTTTTCACTTCTTTTTATATAATTATCCTACTTTTTAATTATTTTATTCTCTTTATTCCTATTATATCATATGTTTACTTACAATTCAAAAATTTTTATATTAAAATCTTTTCATTCAAAATTTTTTTATTATCCAGATGCATCCTTAGTCAACTGGCACCAGCACCAGTGGCTCTATCTTTTGGTGGCTTTTTATTGCGTTTTCTTGAGGATAAACGGTTCTGCCAAGACAACTTTTGACACGCGCATGCAAGGATAAAAGTCTGCTGCAAAGCAAGTTTAATTTGGATTCTCCTAGGTGATCCGGATTTTAAAGAGCACCAGGATCTCTTCTAAGAAGCAATTTTTAAAATTAACAAATTGTGATGTCTCTTGCTCGGATGAAGCATTTTTAAAATTTACATTTTGTGATATGCAATGAAACACACAAACCATTAATTGGTTGCGTTTTTCATATTAAACCCGTGGATAATAGGTTGTACTTGGCATCTAGGAATGATATTTACGCCATGTTTGTTAAAAATTAAAGTTTTTCACTTAAAACTTCTCAATCTAAGTTTTTATACTCTCTATAATTATCTTATTTTTTAAAAATTATTTATTCACATCTTCCTACATAAACTACTCTACTTTTCAATTATTTATACACAACTACGTATACAATTAACCTATCTATTTTAACTTTATTCTTTTTATTCTTTATTATTACCACTATTACATCATTTTTTTATTTCAAAAATTTTTAAACTAAAAATGTTTCAACATAAATTTTATCACTTCCCATATGCATCCTAAATAGTTAAATGCATATGTACTGTTTTTCATAATATTAATTAATTATTTTTCAAATTACATCCATATAATATTCAACAAAATAAAATGTACTTATAATAAAAAATTAAAATAATATATTATTTGTGGAACCAATATCAATCTAAAAATAAGTATTTCGATAAATTTAATTCTTAAAACCTCATATAAATCGTTAAAATTTTATGTTTTAATGTAAACTCTAACTGATTTGCGATCAATAGTTTAGATATTAAAAATACTGGGAATATTCTATTCTTGATAAAAAATTCACTCAATTTATTATATTTATATTATTATAAAAAAATTTATGTATCTAGTATTACTGTCTATAAATCCTATCTACAAACATGTAAAATTACATAAATAAATTAATTTTAAATTCTATTTTCAAATATATTATATATGGTTCAATCCAAAGATTCTTTTTTACTTTTTATTGGAAAGTGCCGAACTGGAATTTGCCATGAACTCTCCTTTTGGGAAAAAAAACTACTTTATTTGGGATTTAAGAAATTCCAAAAAACTATGCTGCCACCTATTCGTTAGAAAAATCAAAACTCGCATGCAGCACTTTGCAAATCAACAGCCACTCTCTGCCTTACCACGTGAGAATGAGAAGATGGTTTATGCGCTCCAATTAATCCATGGGTGGAAGGGGCCCACTTTCTCCACCTTTTTCGTTGGCGTTTTTTTTTTTTCAAAAAAAAAAAAAAAAAAAAGAAGCATCGGTACGTGGTCTGCACGCTGCAGTGATCTGCACTCACAGTAATTCACATCCGCTTTTGGAATCCTATTGTCATATAGACGTAAAAGAGAAAGAGTTGCATGATTAATTGATTATACAACCCGCAGCAATGTTCATGAAAACTACGCCCAGTTACTTTTTAAATATTTTTTGAAAATAATTTTTAAATTTTAAAATATTTACAATATAAATTGAAATATATTTGGTTACGAAAAAGAACAGGAGCCTGGATAGGTAAGAACATAAATATTGTAATAAAACAGAGAATAAAAACGAAATTAAATAAAATTAATTTTGGATGAAATATAAACTTTGGATGACATTGCAACAAAATTTATCATATTTGACTTCCTCTTTATCAAATATGGCCACTTTTTCATCAACATTTTCAATTAAATTAGGGCTTATTCAAGACTTTAATTGGATAAGGATCCAGGATGGAAAGGTGCTTTTTTTTCGTGTTGTGAAAAATTGAATGAGAATCGAAAAAAATTTATGAAAATGATTTTGAAAAAAGAAAGATTACATATCATCTCCGTTCCATCCAAATTCTGAATAGACCTTTAATTTGGTTACATTTGTTCCCACTGATTGTATTAATTGCAGCCAAAATTTTATTACTATTTACCAATAAATTTTAATAATAACTTTAAATATTATTATTAACTGCGTTCACATAAGAATAGTTATATTTAATCAAATATCAATGCTCCAAAAGGTGTGGAATTCCCATGAAGGGGATATGTTATTATTTGAAAGGGGACAACTGTATAAAAATAAATTACATTCTTAAATTGTCACCAAGGCAGTGCCTTCGTGGTGTGCGCTTTGGATGATAAGGTGATGGCACGCTATCAAGTCCAGTGGTGGTGTGGTGTTTATTTCCAATTTTCCCTTGTAATGGGTTTGACGGATTTCTCTTCTGATGTGTCGGTATTTGTTTATTTGCAATTTTCCCTCTTCTGATGTGTCGGTATTTATAGAAAATTTCTTCTGTCGAGTTTTACGGATTTCTCTTCTGATGTGTGAATATTTATAAAAAATTTCTTCTATCGTGTGAAGGGTTCTTAGTTGTAATATTAGTTGTCACATGGTATAAAATACTAATAAAAAAATACATTCTTATTTTTTTAAGAGTGTTTGGACTTTTTAAAAGATATATGACTCAAAGGTTTGCTATCTAAAACTAAATTTGTCATAGTGCTACAGCTATACATATGATCTTATCTAGTGGAAATGTTTAGACCGCAAAGGTAAAGTCATGATTTAGATCATGCGTTGGAAATGATTTTAATCATATAATGAACACACATAATACAGATAATTTTCTAGAAATAATGATAATTAGTGATATTAATAAAGATGAAATAAGTAAAGTTTTATTAGAAAAATATGCAAATAATGAAGGAAAAAGGGCTAAAAGAACTTTTCGCTAAAAAATTACAATTTACCTATGAAAAACCCTTATAAAGAAAACAAAAACTTCTTTGTTTTGGTGAAAAATTCTTTATATAAAACCTTGCAGTTTTCGGCTCTAAAGTTTTCCTGTTAATTTTTTAGACTACATAAAGTTTTCACTTATTGTATTTTAGACTATGTTGGCCCTATAATTCTATAAATGAAAATTATAAAATTAAGATGCAAATAAAAAACCTCTAGATTTAATTTGAAATTCTCAAAGCTACGAGGTCTAAAATGTAAAAAACTCGAAACTCAAATTAATACATAATAAAATATATTTTTAAATATTTATCGTGTTAAATAAATCAATTTGATGTCATTCAGAATTTGCAAATTCTTACAATAAATTATCCTAAAAAAGTAATTTCTCTTATTATCAAAAAACATAAGAAAATATCTTTGAAGTAAAAACATATTTCTCAAATTAAATAAATCAATTTAATATCTTTTAGATTTGATAATTTTTTGCATTTTATAATATTAAAATTTTTTATGATAAATGAAATTACAATAAATTTTTTAAATAAAAATTCATCACCATAAATAATGTATTTTATTTCAAAAAAGAAAATACAAGAAAACAACATAAGAATCAAAATATCATATTTCTTAAAAAATTCTTAACTAAATAAATAAAATTTTACTTCAACTTTAACTAAAATATTTAATTTTTCTTCAGTAATACCTCTTTTCTATATAACATACTTCGTTTTTAATATTTAATGATTAATGTAAAATTTATCCCATTTCTTATACGTAGAATTATTTATATTATCATAAAAATATTATTTATTTATTTAATATCATTGTTTATAGTTCAATCTATAAATATATAAAATCATTGTAATAAAATAGTTAATACTAAAATACTAATTTAAAATAATATTTTCAACATTTGAACTATCTAAAATATAATTATTATGTTGATAAATGATTTATCATTTCCTACTATATTTTTATATTTTAATACATATTTAAATGGATCTAAGCATTTTTCTAATTAACGCATGACCATATGTGGCCATGAACATATTTGCTTTTGATGAAACTTAATTACTTAATGAAACAAATATTAAATATAATAAATGAATTAAATCTTACATTAATTATCATTCTCATAGCCCTATCAATCCCGTAAGCTTCGTAATTACAGCTTAGATCCCAAAGATTTTGTACTTGCATGTTTGACCATGTAAGGTCTTCATTTAGTGCATTTTGATCCCAGTCATTAACAGCCAGATAAAATACGCAAATTTAACCCTATGCGTTGTCCTCATCAATGACAAGCAGCAGTGTATTTGCCAGAAGCAAGTTCTTGGTATTTTATGACATGAAAAGTAGTTCTGAAAAGTAAAAGCTATCAAAAAGAGACCTTCTTACAGGCAAGATGGGTTTCAACTTTCAAAAGATAAAAACCTCACGGTAATTTTTTTTAAAAAAGGGCTAAAAAAACAGTGAAAGGACGGCCAATTCCAGGAAGCGGTGCTTTTTCCGCCGTCTGGTTCTGCTTGGTATTTTCTGATTCAAAGTCCTATAGAGAGATAAAATAATCGTTAGAATAAAAGCATCAAAAAAGGGTTGCGAGACCAACTTGCGACCACCTGACGTGTGGACTAGAACATCGCAGACACAGTCCACGTTACAGGTGGGCCCCACCGAGGCAAGTCATGGGCCTCTGAAATCTGAATTGGACCACTGCACCACGTCCACCTTCGACTTTGAAATCCAAACCAAGAAATTCCAGCCTCGCTGTCGCCGGCATCAACCACACCTCCGCCTTTGCCACTTGCCAGCACCAAATTGCTGAAGATTCAAAACGACCGCCTACTTATTGGGGAAGTAAAACAACAAACAAACGCCTAACCCTATCACGGCCTCCATGCAGTCAAACACTGCATTCCACATAAAATATCTCGAGTCAAAAAAAAAAAAAAAGAAAGACTAATCGAAGGGAGAATATTCGAGTCTTATAATACATATATCATCATTCTAAAAAAAAAAAATTGAATAAGAACCCACTTCCCTCCGTGAAACTCTTTTTCTAGTCATCTTTTTCATTTTTGATATAATATAATTTTATTTGCCTAATATCAATGGACATAAGACCTTTCTAAAAATGTGTAAAATTAATGCATTAAAATAATTTCATACTAATTAAAAAGCTGTATTTTCAACATATACGTCATCAAAAATATCATTGCAATATGGATAAATAATTATATGAATTATTATTATAGTTTAATATATATGGATTGAAGCATTTTTTTATTATCTAGACGTATTTGATTTCAATGAAATTTTTGTATTCTGGCTGAAAAATCAAATATGTCCATTTGGGAGTTGATAAAACTTTTGGATGAAAATTTTTATTATAAAAGTTTTTGAAATGCCAGAAAATAATGTGATATGATGGGGATAATGATGGGAAGTAAAGAAAATAACTTTAAAATAAATAGAAAATTTATGGATAGTTGTGTAAAAATGCTTTAAAATTTTGGTAGTTTGTATATGAATATATAAATAAATAATTAGAAAATATGGTAATTACGAAGAGTGAAAAGTTTTATATTGAAAAGTTTTATGGTACCGTAAACATACATTAAAATTTTCATAAGGAACAAATGGTGTGTTTGGAAAATAGAAAATTTTTAGATGAAATTTTTTTTAAAGTTGTTAAATTATTAAAAATGACATGATATGATAATTTTAATAATGAAAAGTGAAGAGAATAATTTTAAAATGGATAAGGTAATTGTACAGATAGTTGCATAGAAATAATTGTTATATATGAAAACGTGAAAAAATAATTCAAAAATATGGTAGTTATAATTATTGAAAAATTTTATTTGAAAACAAACGCACCTAAAATATTAAAATTGAAAGTAGTTCACGTGGGGGTGAAAATTGAAGTAGGTTGTCTTGAGTTAAAGTTTCCTCAATCCTAATATTATTTTTAAAAATTTTTATCCGATCATATTTTTATATTGTGCTAAGACAATATCGATTTAACTTTTATATTTTTTCAATATATCTTAGAACAACTTTCAACTTGGTACTGGGTTAGTTTCGGGAGTGGGAATTAGGTAAAAAATGTGGGTCAAGCAGATGATTTAAACAATTTATACACACATTAAATATAAAGACATAATTTATGCTAATTTAAACGAGCTCCACTTTTATGTAAGTAGGTTACATATCAGTGGAGTCATGTTACTTGTTTAAATTTGAAGTTTTTTTTTAATCTTTGATGAAAAATTCAATTCATTCGTTGTGTTTAACATCATTTGTTTATTTAAGAGACCATGTTTCATCTTGATCAAATGTGTTTATAGGCCACATTTGTTGAAAAATATACATGTTCATTTTGTAAATTATGAAAAAATTTAGGTTCATTGACTTATGCATTAGAATGTAATAATAATTTATAGAATCATTTATCTATAGAATAAAAATATTTTAAATGGTTTAGATGTTAAAAAACTATTTTAAAATTGATATTTTAGCATTAAATTATTTTATTGTATTAAATTTTCATATTTATAGATGAGACTTATATACAGTGGAACTAAACAAATAAAGAAATTTTCAAGATATTATAAATAATGCTAAACATGATAAATGAAGTAGATTTTCCATCAACCATCAAGTTTTTAAATATGAAGGGAGTTACAAAGAAATGATGTTCCATAAAAGGAGGACCGAATTTAAATATAGTATGCTTCAATATTTTACAAATTAATAAAAATAAACTTCATCACTAAAACAAAACACGGGTAAATATAGTTTAACTTTAATAAAATAGGTTTACTTAATTTTGAATGAATTTGTCATTTTAAAAAATAATAACATTTTTTGCCAGTGTTTCCCAAATAGCGGACAATTCTCAATTATGCATAAAAGTTATATATATATATATATGTAAATGTCTCCTATTAATTCTTATATTGTCAAATAATATAAGGATTTTAAAAGAAAACATGAATAAAATTTAAAAATACTATTATAATTTTTAATAAAAAAATCTGTGCGGATCAAAAATTCGTTGGGTTTGGAGATAGTTGACCTGTTATAATCATATTTTTGAATTTGAATTAAGATTTTTGACTCATTCCTATGTCAAATTAAAAAATATTAATTTTAGGTAAAATAAGTCGGGTTCACGAGCATGTCGCCCCCAATTCCTCCAAGAGTTCATGAATTCGTGCACCCGCTTCCCTTCTAAAGCATTGGGAAACAATTTCTGAAGTGGTGGTGTTGCAAGTCTCCTCAAGTTTGTGGGAGCCGTCCACCGGTGAGAAAGTTTAGAAGTAGTAAATAATTATTAGCAAATTATAAGAATGTCTCAGAATTTAATTATAATACCAGTTGAGATTGTAATGTATAAATACTCATAACAAAAAATTCTCATTTCATTCACATCTCCTCTCTTCCCGAGGAATACTCTGTACACCCTCTTTTGATTAGTACTATCAAAAATTAATTTTAACCCTTGATAATAGATATCACCTGATAATAAGGGATATGGGAAAAAAAATACAAGGAAAACCAGGGCAATTGCTCTAAGTGATCTTTTTTTTGTTTGTGAGCTCTTATTGATTTTTAAATTGGTATGTTGACATACATCTTACTTTTCTTACAATAAAGCCTTAAACACTCTTATAAATCGAAAGAAACACAACTCTACCCGAGAATTTTCAAGATACACGGCAAGACCTAAAAATTTAGAAAGATAAAAATTCTCAAACGCCCGACCGCACTAGGAGGAGAGTTAACTCGAGACCTCCACTAACTAAGGCAGGAGACATACCAGCTGGGATTAACCCCATTAGTGCTCGTAGTGATTATTAATCTTACTTTTTGAGTCATTTCTTACATTCTAATTTTTTGTTTTTAACAAAAGGAAATCTTTCTACCTTCTATGTTGTTTTTAATGGGATTTTACTTCTTAATTGATTACCCGCTTTTATTTCCAATTAACTTTGTTATACAACAACTACGCATTTTACATCCATTCACTTTATTTTCAATTGTTATTACTCCCCGTTTTACCCTACGATCTTATTCTTTAATCCCAATTTTTTTCTCTTTTTAGGTCACATCAATTTTTTCCATTTTGTTTTATCAAAAAAAAAATTCCATTTTGAAAACTATATTCGCATGGCTGGTTGATTCAAGTGTATTCACAACTTAAATGGGATAAGAATGACATAATTTTGCGATTTCGAAAAACACTTATCTGATTTCTCTCAAAAAACTAATAACATACTTTTTTCTCATACAATTTTTTTTAAATTTTTTACCCAACTTTTGTCGTTTTTTATGTAACTTCTCTTATTGGCAATAAACCGCCACTTTTTTCATCTGACAACCTTATTACATTCCCGAAACAATTAAGGAGAAAGGGATGAGATGAAAATAACTGAAATTTTTCATTTTTTTATAAAAAATTCTAGTCTAAAAACAATTCCATTTTTAATACAAGACAATTTTTTTTTTCAACTTTGAATATTATTTTTCTCATTCCAGCGTCAGGTATAATCTCTTGATACGCAACAATACTTGTTTAATCCAATTTTCGTTTATCTCATTCTACCATCTTTCAGCCGGGAAGGCGATTGGGACAGTTGTGGCTTGTATTATTACACGTCAGCAGCTGGTGCAATTTTACTGTCTCGAAAGTCACGCGAGGTGCTGTCGTGTGAGCATGGTTCCTCCTCTCCTTCCCTTCAACAGCGCCTTAAAAACGCTAGAAAAAGCGAGGAAGCTTCCGTTATCTTTCTAGAAGTCTAGAGATCCCGCGATTGACGGCTGCTTGGGCGTAACCATGGTCAGGTGGGCAATAACAGATTAACCGCTCAGACTTTGGATCTATGATAGCAACGGTTCCTTTTTTATCGGGCCCCCGTGTATATAAAAATAAAATAAATAAAAATTTGTTTAAATTTACAAATTTTTAACTCGATGGATATTCCACACGGGAGATTTCCAAGGCAGGTAACTACGCTCCTAAATTTCGAAGAAACCGCCTCCATCGTCCTGTTGATATAAATTTCAAAATAGGCCCGCTGTTATAAAATCACAGTTTCATGAACCCCCCTTGTTTTAATATCTTAATGTTTGATGTATATTCTACTTTATTTATTATATTTAGCATCATTTGTATTATTGTGAAAATTATTTCTTTTGTTCAGTTTCGCTATATATGAACCTCATTTATAAATGTATAAAATCCACATAAAAAATAATTTAATACAAAAAATAATTTATAAATAGTATTTTCAACAATTAGCCTATCTAAGATATCACTAATGTGTAAATAAATGATTCTATAAAGTATTAAAATATCTTAATACATATATCAATGAATCTAAGCATTTCCCTTCGTTTACGCATGAATAAATTTTTTTATTCGTATTATATATACTATGACATCTAATATTACAAATCAAGCGTTTTAACAATCCTCACCATAGATAGACATCTTATAAATACCTCCAAACTGGGGAGACATTTTTATAGTCTCAACAATATGAGGATCTGAACTATGGACATTGTGGCGTGCTGCCATTGTCCACGACCACATTCCTGCTAGCTACATATGAACATATTTATTTTTGAGCAAATGTGGCCCATGCATATATTTAATGTCGATGAAAACTAGTCTCCTAGCAAAGCAAGTGATATACGAAAAGATGTAAAAAAAAAAAAAATGATCAAAATGTTAAGCATGGGCATCTAAAACACATCACATGATAAAATCCAAACTGACATGCAGCCATGCAGGTGCGTCTATGCATGATGAGATGAACAACTTTTTGTTTTCGAATTTTTTAAACTCCCCGTTAAAAAATTCTGATTAGTACAAAAAAAAAAAAACCTTGTGCGGATGATTTTGGACTAAGATGGATGAAAAATTTTACTCAGAATTTGGCAGGCCAAAGCTCAGCAGGATAACATGCATCTCAAAATCCATAGCAACCATAGCATCATGGCAGAACAATCGCATGAAAATGTCAGCTATTGCTTGATAAATGCACCGTCCAACATACAGACACAAATGGGTGATAACGTTTGATATGCACTAGCAGCCTAGACTTTGTCAACCACTGAAAAGAAACAAAAGCACTTAATCCTACCTGAAAAGGGAAAAAGAAAACAGAGATGTCTCGTTCATTTTAGTTATGTCATACTGATTAAATAAAATGATATGCACACTGTAGTAGCTAACCTGATGAATGTCCATGGACCTCCCACATTTTGTCGTTACCCGCCACCAAAATTGTCAGTTTTCTTTCTTATTTTTCATCAAGAAATAGCTAAAACGTGCCAATAAGTAGAACTGGAAGGACATAAGACTGCACCTTGATCACTTGTCTGGGTCTTCTTTCAAAGATTCTTCAGGAACTTCATTAGCACACTCATGATTGCTGTCGCTAAAAGCAACTATTCCCTGTATTTGCATGCACATATGCTTGTGAATCAGCAACTATAGCTCCTCTATTTGTGGATCCCAAAATATAACATAATGCACTTGAGCAGAAACTAATCACCATGTGTACCTGTGTATCTGAAGCCTGCCCATGACTCCTGTTTGGCCATGAATTTAGATCAATCATTTTGGAAGCCTTCTTGTCTGGATCCGCGTTTTGTGTGTCTTGCACTGGAGTGGGAGGGGCCATTTGGTTTTGCAATTTCTCATTCTTTGTTGTATTAGGAAGCTGGTTCCACGGCCTTCCAGCGTCAAATGCTTCTGTAGGTTGCAAGGGTTGACAGTCTAGAGGATTAGTTTTATCCCCTGGAAACTGAACAGGAACAAATGTACATCAGTTAGAAGTCTCTAGGCGGGAGAGATCTAACCCTTAACCTCCTAAAAGAAGATGCTCACTTGTACTCTCTGTCTAAGTAGAAGATATCTTCCATGGGTTCTTTTACCTCCAACATGTACAATCATGTCACATTGCAAGCAGAGGGAACTCCCATCTATCTCACAGTAAAAGAATGCTGCATCCAGTTGCCAAGAGTTAAATAAAATTCAAGTCTTTATGTAAATAAAAAGAGGAGATCTTGGTGACCTGAAACAAATGTATACCAGGGGCATTTTCACATATGTCACAGCGAGGGACATCACTAGGGTCAGCAAGTCCAACCCTTACATGCCGGCTAGCAAGTTTGTTACACATGTGTACCTGCAAGTCCAGTTTTCAGAACCCACTAAGTTGAGTGCAAAATCTGACTGGAAATGCCCATATTTGGTAAATTGGATGGTAGCAGAAATTTTGGCAATGCAATATTCAATAGCTATTAACAAGATGAACTTCTATCAGCAAATCAGAACCATTGCAAGAGTGCACGTGGTGTGCACTGTTCCCCAATGGTGTGAATACTACATCTAGATATGAGATATTTATATTATAAAAATAATAAATATAAAACATATTCCTAAATATATTTTACACATATTTTACACAAGTTTCCAAATGCTTAGACTATGTGGTCTAGATGAAGTATAATTGGAATAAATTTACCACTTCAATGAAATGGGTAGTATTAAATACAATGATCAGCTAAGTCTCATGAAATTAATAAAAGGCATTGCATTCTGTTCTCAGATCTCCAACTGGGGAAATAACTAGGAGAACCACTTCCTCCTGCTATAGGAGCAGGAAATGCAGATAAGGTGGGATCAATCTCTATGTGCCATTGATGTTGTTAACAGCTTGGTGCATTGGCAGGATAAGACCACCTCTATCTCGCAAACTTGCGTATCTGACTGAATGCTGCTTGCTAGGCCAAGATCGGTAGCAACTAGTTCATCCTATCTCAATGAAGCAACTTAAGTCAACCTTCGACACTAGTAACAGCCAGATTAATGTATTTACAAGAAGAAACTGGTGTAACATACAGTTAAGTTTATGAGAGACAGAATTCTGGTAGTCTAGATACTGAATTTGAAAGGGTTCAAGACAAAGCAGGGAGCATGGCGGGATCTTAGTAAAGCTAGTACCAGAAAACAGAGTACATGGAATGCAAGTTGAGAAACAGAAATGAAAGAAAGGAATCTGTAAGATTGGCCACCATGATGCATATCAAAATGATCATCTATGCACCATGAAAGGTCAGGAATAGTTGTTATGAATAATTTTGGATGTATGACTATTGGTATTTAGGCCATTAGCACAAACCAATGAAACTGAGGGGAAGACAATTTACAGGATACATGTCCAGCTACACATTGTGGGATGGGATGCTATACAGGGGAAGATGTGCTCATATGAGTTCACAAGTTACAAAATGGGTATATGGAGATGGATATATGGCAAGATGAGCCACATTAATTAGCAAAAAGGATTACGGAAACTAGACTAGAATGGTTATGGGGTTTGCAAGAAAACACTAGCAAGGGTATTGCATTTTAAATGGAGAGGAAAAGCACTAAAATTTATAAGATTCCTTAGCCAAAGCAACAAGTTAGGATAAGCCTTAGGTGAAAAGGATATTCTGATTTGTCACTCTGCAAAACAAATGATGACCTTTCTCTCACTACCAATAGAAGAACAAAAAAGAAAACCCAGTGATCATAAAGCAGTTTCCACATCTACATAGCTTTGATCATACCGTTCATGTCAATCTTACATTATGTCCTCAATAAGATCATGCATTTTCAAATCTCTCCTGATTACCTCTAAAAAATTCTATTTGATCACTCTCTAATTATCTTTTAGCATTCTATTCTGATAATTCGTTTCTACTAATTGACCAAGTTCATAGTCACTTGATTCACATCACCAAAACATCTAAGATCACTTTCCTTTGACCTATTAATGATATCTTTAGATTATCTTGAAAACACCCCATTTCTAATTACTCTATCTCACTTTATGCTCCTCCGCATCAAAATCTACATTTTAATTCATACCTTCTTATAGGTGCAGTTCTACTATTTTTTTCCCATGACTGAACCATTTAAGTTCACTTTCCCTTCAACCTATTAATATTATCTTTAGATTATCTTCAAATACTCAATTTCTAACTTCGTCTTTTCCCGCTTAATGCCTATTAGTCATACAAAATTCTCATTTTATCTATACCTAACTTATATATGTATTTTTCTATTACTGCACAATATTCTACCGTGTAAAGTATAACTGGAGACAATCTAAAGGTGAAACCAATAGGTAAGAAAATGAAAGCTCTCAGAAGCTTCTGATCAAAATTACAGCGAAATACTCCATCCTTATAAAAAGCTCTCAAAAGAAAATAATTTGTGGGTATGGAATTCAACCAGGAAAAGAGGAAATACAGAGAACAAAGGCAAGCTTCTGAGTGGAGTCTATCAGAATCAGGGCACACTGCCAAGGAAAATACTTAAAAATTGAGAAATTACAACAATCAAAATTAAGCTCCAAAGGATCTAATGATTCTACCTTAGCGGCATTGTCACAAACTTCAGTTGACAACTGAGTAATCAGATTCATTAAAAAACAAGCTTTAGGGAATCAGCACCACCACACATAGACCATCCGAAGCTTCAGTGGATGATGTTTTGGACATTGGACCATCAGAACATTTATAAGTTGAAAGGATAATCATATGACGATTGGTAGCCACGTAGACAATTATGACAGTATCTTCAGCGTGGTATTTCTTGCAGTCATTCAAAGCTCCCGAATTTACAGTTTCATGTGCAGTGCACACTGAAAAGCATTACAGATAATGGTAAAAAAGAGCAGGGAATCCTCATTTCCAAATCCATAGTGATGCCACTATGACGTTGACACACCACAACCAACTCCCATATATGAAATTTTATATCCTACTTTTTAAGATTTCTGATAGAATCATATGTTGACCTAAACCAAAATTAAACAATTCCAGATAATGCTTTAAAGAAGAGGAATCCTCATTTCCAAATTCACGCTGATGTCTCTTACAAGTTGACACACCACAGACAACTCCCCTATACAATTTTGTCTCCTAGCCCTTAAGAAACCGAGAGTCAGCTTGTGGCATGTTCATTTATAAGCTTGCCCAAAGAACAACTGCTGCAAACTATAAAATAACATGAAATTTTTGGAACAAAATTTGATACCAAGGCTAAACCATGGGCTATTAGGCTGATGCATGCTTTAGCTAATTGCCTTAAAGCAGCAACATTGTAAATTTACAGAGGGAATATATTCCTAGAGGTACATGTAGAGACAAATGGTTCAGCAAGGCATTGATTTAAGTCCAACACAAAGTATGCTATATCTAGAAAATGCTTGGATTGTACAACCAACAACCTAAGATAAAATACCATGCATTCATTTTGGATGTCAAAGAAATGGCCGTACTGCAAAGTCAGAAGTTCCAACCAAAGTTAAAAAAGGGATACCAAAGTAAATGCCCCATTAGTGGTCATAAGCACATAGGGAGGGAGAGGTATAAAAAAGAGACAATATGAGGAAAGAATACATCCTCCTGGAACAATTCGAATACCACCTCTAGATAGTACTCTTTCTCTTTGATCCAGACCCAAAAAAAAAAAAAAAAAAGTACTCTCTCGTGTCCTGAACTGTATCCAAACCACTCCGAATTGTTAATGTGCTACAAATTTATTTGAGCAACAACGGCTGCTGCAATTAAATTAACTTTCGAGATGGACAACAAACAACAATGTCCGCTATTGTGAAAAACATCATCCGCTGAACTGATTGGCAACTAAAGCATTCTCTTTCTTAATCAAAAAGCAAATTTCGAAATTCATTCAATTCATGGTTTAGAAGTTGATGAGAAACTCAAACTTAACAATCTCAATCCCTCGGAACGTTTTAAATTCATAGAAACAACGAACATCCGAACTGCAATTTCCTGTTTATCTACTTTTCAGGCCGGCTATTAAAACAATTCAGTCAGTTTGAAGATCGAGAATCCAATTCACTAAAAAGAGGAAAATCAGAACCACCTTTTCATCGCAAGGCCGACAAAGAGCGGCCTCATCGGCAGCGCAGAAGAGGACAGCAGCCGCATTCTCGCAAACGTCGCAGATCGTCCGCATCGTTCCCGCGCTGTCATCGTATCTTCCTCCACTTCGAGAACGACCTCATCGTCACCATCATCGCCAGCGCCATTTCCTCCTCCTCCTCGTCTCCGCCGCCGTCGCCTCGAATCAGTTGATGGCAGCTGTCTGCATGCTCTTCTCCAGCAGAGAGGAAAGAGGAAACCCAAAAACAAAACAAAAAAAGGAAAAACGGAAAATGGATTGTTTTCGCCCCCTCTTTCTCAAAAGAAATCAATGCGGAAATGAATAGAGGCTGCAAACGACGATTGAAAACGAATGGGCTTTTATATACGCAGAGAGGGAGGGAGACGTTTTCTTAAAGTTTTCCATTCCTTCGTGTGGTCCTCAGTTCTCTCCACTCCACCGCAGGCGAATCACTTCCCATTTTCGATTTGTCCTACCTCGGCCCACTTTTCAACTGGTCTCGACCGTTGTCTTGTTGATGAGGTTTCAGAATTTCTACACCAAGGTAACATTGGTTCGGATGCATTTGTTTCAATTTTTTTGAATTTTTTGCTGCTAATATGCATTCTCAAGCATATATTAAGAATTGTAAAATGTTATAATTTTTAATGCTTTTTAATATTTTTTCTTTAATATTGAAAATTAAAAAAACCGTTTGGTCGCCTGCACAGTTAATTTTTTAATTTTTAATATTCAGAAAAATATATAGAAAATGTTAAAAAATATAAATTTTTATATGGAGAAAATACAAGCTTGGACCGCATGTCAATAGCAAGAAATCGAAATTTAGAAAATTGAGCAGTGCAAACATTTGCATACGGATGAACAAGTTCAAAAATGGGGTTAGCTCGTGTGGTTTAAAGTTTCTTGGTGCAAACCATCAGTGCAGTGCTCAGATGGTCCGGATGCTGGGCAAACAAAAAGCCAACTCGGGTACGAACACCTGTACTTTCTTCAATATATGGTGAGAAGATTCACTGAAATGTCAGATAAGCAAAAGTCATAACTGTAAATGAAAATTCAAATAAGCAGGAATCATCACAGTAATATCACATTAATCTCACCTCATTATTGTGATATAGATAAATCAATACGTGTAATTTCAATTAACATTAATTAGCTAAAACTTCATAACCATTATACAAATAATAATGCATGATTTATGAAAAATAATGCTATGACAAGACAATAATTTAATCAAATACAGTTAAATCCTTTGTTAACTGCATTCAAACCTTTTATTAATCTTTGAAAGATGGTTGTGGCTACTTTTTTTTCTTTCGGTTTTTTTTATTGTAGTGGTTATTTTAAATGTGCTTTCAGTTGCATTTGATGTAAAAAAAGATTACGTTTAATTAAATGCCATCATCCAAAAGCAATTAATTATTTGTAGTTAAATAATTAATTTTATCCAAAAATTGTAGCCAAAATATATCTAATGTAACCAAATTTATATTATATATAGCAAAAAATTAACTACATTTAGTGAAATTTATTGTAGTGTTTGCATCGGCCCTCCTTAATTTCTAATAGAAATTTCTTTTAGTTCTTTACAAACATGGGCTGAGCATATAGAAAGTGAATAATATCAAGAGGGTCCAACTGGAATATCATCCTTTCTAAATAACTAGAATCTAAGTCTACTTTATAATTATGCAAACTTAAGAGGGCTATAATCTTGTAAGCCTAGGCTAACGAAAACTCCCGTTGGTCCTGGTGTATACTTGTTTTTTTTTAATTTTTTTTTATATAAATATGAGCCCAAATGTATTTAATTTTTACGTGCCAAATTTTATAAGTGTTAGATAAGCATATTTTTTTCTTATTTTAAATCAATAGTTTTTGGTTGGAAGTTAATTCCCTACAAAAAAAAATATACATATATATATATACAAAAGTTATAAATTTTAGAATACAAATAAAATATACTCGCGTTCCAATTTTATAAAAATCTTAAAAAAATAAAAATACAGATGTAAATGCCTAGACCGAAGCTCCTGTTGGACTGGATGAGAGGATATAGCCAAATTAGAGTGTGTTGTAAATAAAAATAAATTCCACCTAACTTTTTACAACTTCTCTATATAACTACCGATTATTTCTACACATTACTCCATGTAACTATATTTTACTTCTACTCGTTACTTATATCTCATCACTTCACTTTCACATGTTTTCCAAACTCTTTTGAAAAACAACTTTTAAACATTTTCCTTATATTACCAAACACACCCTAATCTTTTTTGGCAAAAATGGTTCAAGCAGGTGATTAGATTTACCACCCAGCAAGTAGGGCAGTACTTCAAAATAGAGCAAATTACAAATATATACTGGATTTTAAAATTTTCAAATGCATTAGCGAAGTATGGGTGAAATTTCATCCATATCCATTCCATCAGACATGATTAAAAATCATTATTATCTATTATAAGAAATATCTAAAATAACCTCTTATAGTTTGATAATAGTAGTTTTTCAATTATGACACAAGCTACTGGGTGCGATAGAAATTCAATAGACTTCAGAGAAAAACTTGGTGGGATGGGTGTTGATGATTCAAATAAAACAGTAATGACAATGAATGGTAGATTAGCTAGAAATATTATGGAGTTTTAAAATTATTAAAAGTTTCTAATTGCGAGATTGGGTATATTTAAAATTAATGGGATATTTAGCAAGTTTGTATGAGAGTTTTTAAGCTGATGAGTGATCCTATTAGCCTAGACTACGTAAATACTCTACTTAACTTACTTTAAAAAACTCATTTAAAATAGTTTTTTTTATTTCTTCTTTGTACACTTGTTATATAAATGTATTTAATATATAAACCAAGTTTTAGCATTTTGCGATATGTTTATATATTTTTTGAGATTTTTAAATATCTACGTATATATACGTATTTCAAATACCCTTATTTTTAAAAATCTAAAAGAAATATACACATATTAAAAAGTGGTAAAAATAAGTTTCTATGTTAAATACACATAGATAAAAATATATAAAGCCAAAAATATAAAAAAAATTATTGTGAATGAGTTTTTTTATATATGCTAAATGAGACATTTACTTCATGTGGGCTAACGGGATTATGCCTCTTTCAAGCCTAGTAAATATATTTTTAGTTAAGAGCAAATATAATAGGTATATTTAAAATTAACCTTCTTGTAATAATAGCACTTTTAAAGATAATTCGATGCATTGGATTTAGGAAAAATGATCATGTGTGTCTAAGTGCATGGGAGCATCTAACTTCATAGGACTCATAGTTTTCTTTGATTTTTTTTTTCAAAATACTCATGTCCCCACCTAGATAAATCTATATCATTTTTAAAAAAAATTTTGGCTTACCCATATATTTTTAAAATTTTCTATCCAACAAAAAAATGTATACTTGATTCATGTTAACTATTTAATTACTCTACTTTTATATTTTATTTTTATTTTATAATCATTTTTCACATAACATCCTATTTATTTTTATCTTACCGATATCCTATCATCTTATTTTCGTGCTATTTAAAATTATTTTTTTCCACTTTCGATTCTATCTAAATTACCTATGCATATTACTAAATTTTTTTGGGGTGTGTTTGTTTAGCATAAAATTTTTCAAACTAAATTTTCTCAATTTAAACATTTTCACTCTACATAATTACTTTATTTTTAATTATTTATTTACATTTTCCTATATAATTATCTTATTTTTTTATTATTTCTACACGACTGTCAATACAATTAACTTATCTATTATAATTATATTCTCTTTACTTCTCACCATTATTTCTATAAATTTATATTATTTTTTTCATTTCAAAAATTTTATTACTTTCTAAACATGCCTTGGACTAAAACCTCTGACCAAAATGCTAATAAGGTATTGTGTTAATGGTCAAAGACATGACATCTTAACCTCGAAACATGATTACTACGTTTTACAGGAATTTTAGTAATTGTGTCTAATCTCCTCGAATTTTCTGCTCAAGCGTTCGCTAGGTTAGTATTTTAGGAATTATTGTCAGAAAGATTAGATTATTTTTAAAAAAAATTTAGGAATATCTGAGATGCTGTAATATATGAGTAAAAATTTGTTACAAAAACTGATGGAGTGGCGCTGGTAAAGCCAAATGACCCTCTCCTAGAGGTCCGACGTCCGAGTCTCCTTTGTTGAGAGTTTATAAAATATTTCTCGGTTCGTGGGAGTACACGAAAAATGTCCTCCTAATAATATAAATATTTATAATCGTCTTTCCAAATGTTGAGTTATTTAGAAGATATTCTTCCACAGTAAAGGTTATTAAAAAAAAAAAACTAATGTGTAATGTCGAGATGTCACGGCATGTATAATTTCAATAAAAATTATTTTTATTTATTTATTTATTTTTCTTAAAAAAGAAGCTGATGGAGCGACTCTACTGGAGTTCCGGCGTTCGACCCTGCGGCCAAAAGGAGCCAAAACATAGGGTGTGTTTGTTTGGGTTATAAACATGTCAACCAAAACTTTTCATTCTAAAACTTTTCACTCTTTATAATTACTCTATTTTTTAATTATTTTTTCACATTTTTC
>JAXCLR010000001.1:75065602-75103374 GCA_035584095.1 Annona squamosa
GAGATGGTAATGTACGAATACTCGTTAAAAAAAAAAAAAAAGCATTGGGAAGCAATTCCACCCGACCCGCGAATCGCGTGTTAAGTTCAAATATTAAGTCGCGCATTTCACTATTTCGTTTTCCAATTTGAAAACAGCGACGAGGGAGGAGACAACGAGTCGACAGGGTCACGAAAGTTCTAACTTCTTACCAGCCGAGGCCATTATCGTCATTTCAGTTGCCACCAAGTAGGGCAATTACGTAATTTGGCACGGAAATAACAAAACACCGTTCCAGCAGGCTCCTGGTGGATGGCGTGTGTAGGCCCTGTTCTCTGAAACTTCTACCGTTTACGGACGGCAATAAACACCAGCCGTCCTACCGTCTCCTTGCCCGCGTATCGCCGTGCAGAAAGCCAGAAACCAGGGCTGAGAACCTTTTTTGAAAAATAGATTTTATAAACAAAAGAATATTTGCTTTTCTTTTTCAATTTTCCTTTCTATTAAATACGAATATTTTATTTGTATTTATATGTTCGCTGCTTCCGACTATTCTTCTCGCTTCCGCCCCTTTTCAACTGTCGACGATCCGCGTCCTCAAAGCGTCAGACCAAAAGCCCCGAAATCCCCCACCAGAATCTCCGATCGTGTTTTCTTCGCTGGCAGCGTCTTTTCCAGCAATTCCTGGCTTTCGAACTGGGAGAGTCGCCGCGGGAATAGGTGTTTCCTTGAGTTTTTAGTTGCGATCGCTGATTTGGAAGATAAGAAGCGGAGAGAGAGAGAGAGAGAGAGAGAGAGAGAGAGAGAGTTGACAGCGTTCTAAGGCGATTTCGGCGTAAGAGGCGGAATCAAATGGTTGGGGTTTAAAGTAATATGGATGTGATTTTCGAAGACGGAGATGACATTCTACATTGCTCGCGAGGGGTCGAAGGTGGGAATTCTTGATCTGTCTGGATTTCAGTCAATGTTTCGCTTGCTATTTTTTCTGAGTTTGTGTTTTCCGTTTTTTGATTGTTGAGGGGCAGCTATGGAGGAGAATCTTGATGGAGACGTCGATCGAGTTGCAGCTGTTGGCCGAGAAATGGAAGATTCTTCTTCTCGGAATAATTTTGCAGGTTCTGTTCGTCTTTTCAATTTCCGTAACTGAAGATATTTTAGGTTCTCTCTTTTGTCTTGTAGTTTTTAAAAGTTTTTCAAAAAATCAGTTTTTAGTCATTTTTAAAAAATTGATTCCACTTTTCTGGAAAATTTTGGGTTTCTTTATTTGTCATTCATCTTCAATGGTTCCTGAAATCGTAGAACGCCAAAAGTCATTCTGATGAGATTACAGAAACCCGATTTTCTTTGTTTTGCTTCTTGAAGTTACAACTTACATCTGAGTGGGATTGTGGGACCGATTCTTGCTTTCAAAATTATTTTCTTTCTTTCCTTCCAATGGAAGTAGGTTTGGTGTTAAATTTTCAGAGAATGGCAACAGGTTGATCTTCCTTTTATTTAAAAGGAAAAACCTCAGTCTCATCCGAAGCAGATGCTGAATATTGATTGCTATGATTATGACATTTACTCACCTAATTGCTTCACAGATATGGAAAGAAAGCATATGGCAAATTTGTGGCCCACCCTATGATTGGGTAATCTATTTTTTGCTCCTGGCTGTCCTTACTACTGGTTAGCCCGAGGAAACGGTTTGGACCTCACAATGTCTCTTTGGCTATGCTGATGAAGCATTCCAGCATGGATGCCTTTATTTATTTATTATTTATTATTTATCGTTGCACAGATTCGTGATTTTTGCTCTTTCATTTTGCAATGCATGATTGCTTCAAGAAATGCTGCTGGTCCTTCGTTTCAGAAGGAGAAATTTTTTTAGATTTTTTTTTCTTTTTCCGATCTACCGACTGGGTCTTTCTGTTTTTTCTTTTCAACTTCAAAGGTAAGAAACGTTTGGAAGCTTACATTATAAGTTTATACTTGCACAGTATATTCATGGATTAGCTGCTCGCGGAGTTCATTATTTACATCGACCAGGACCAACACTTCAAGATATCGGGTTTTTCGTTCTTCCGGTTTGTTTTGATCTTCTACACTACTTCCATTTGCTCTCTAAAAGTGATTATATCACTTGTATGGCTAGACAATCCTGATTTTCTTTGCACTAATGTCTGTAGGAGCTTGGGCAAGATAGGGCTTATGTAAGCGAGACAGTCTTCACCTTCATGTTTGTCTCCTTTGTCTTGGTGAGGATCTTTTTCATCTAGTTTCATCTTTGTCTGCTTCGTAATTTTTTAATCCTTTTTTTTTATTTTTATAATGCCTGAGAAATGAGTATATCCTTGTCAAACTATTCCAACTTATTATGATCTTAGATAGACTTTTGAACTGTGTACGAAGTGGATTATGGCTCTTGAGTGCTTGTGAAACTGTATTCCAACTGGACCATGCTCAAAGATATGATATATCTTGTGCATGACTGCATCTCAAATTCTCAATGTTCCCATGTTAACTCCACAATCCTTACCAGGATCTTCCAACATTATATATTCAGTGCTTCATGTGCGTAGGTTATGAAGGGAAGCAAATTTTATTTTATTTTATTTTTTGAAACTGTGAAGGGAAACAATTTCGAAAATAAATAAGAAAACTTTGAAAGTTCTTTATAGGAGTTATGAGCAATCTTAGAAGCGTTGAGTAGCTTGTGGCAGTGCACCAGCTGTGCTGCTTGGATCTTCTTTCAGCTAAGAACTAACCGCATGGGTTTGTTATCCTTTCTCTTTGTATTGCTAAGAAAAATGGATTTTGTCCCCAGTTGGATGACCAAGCAATTGACGTGGGTGTATGTAGGGTGTGTGTGGGTTGGAGGTCTAGATTCGTAGCTAGGTTGAGACATTTGTCTCATTTACCCCTCCCTCCACTTCCATTAGTTGCAAAGTTATCCAATGTGGGCGACATAATCTGGAAAAAGGGAAATTTAAAAAAAGGAAAAAAAGAAAATGGATTTTAGAACATCCATTGCATTTATATACTGTAATTAGTTCAAGAAAATAATACGATTTAACTTGTTGATTACCCATTATCCCGAATTCCTCACTGTGCTAACATGTTGTATTTCTGCTGCAGTGGACTTTTCATCCTTTCATTTTCCAAAGCAAAAAAATCTACACAGTTCTTTTATGGTGCAGGGTTCTAACATTTCTAGTTGTAAGTATATCCAACAGATAATTTTTTTCTTTGTCATTTTGAAAGCATATGACAAACTATGAGCTGCCATTTTGATTAGGAGACACCACAAACCATTTATGTGTGCTGTTAAACACTTCTTTGCATTTTACTGTTGCAAATTTTGCCTGGTTGATAACATTAATCAGTCTCTGGGAGACTGCTTAGGTTCTGAAGGTCCTCATACTTCATTTTCTGTTACTCACTATGTACGAATAAGACATTCATTTGAACAGTGGATAACACATAAATACATTATCCCCACACCTAAATGCTCTATAGCTTTTGTTAGAACCATGCTGTCAATTTTATTTATTTATTACTATTTTTTTTGCAGGCTTGTCAAATTCTACGGATTGTTACATTTTATTCAACTCAGCTTCCTGGTCCAAACTATCACTGCCGTGAGGTAATATTTTGTCTATCCTTGTTTGGTTGATCTGTAGTTTATATGTTTCCTCATCAGATGTCTATTTTCTAGGCAAATTTTATTTCTATAGAAAGAATCAAAATCAAATTTAGCCAATTCCCCCTTTATTGATGGATTGATATTCTAAGTACACATTTTTGTTCATTTTAGGGATCTAAGCTTGCCAGGCTTCCTCGTCCAGACAGTGTGCTGGAAGTGCTGTTAATCAACTGTAAGAAACCCTGATTTGTAATTTCTGAATTAATTAGTTTTGACTTGGTATTTGTAATTGCAATGTCCTGTTTTCTCATCCATGACATTTCAATTTGCAGTTCCCAGGGGTGTGATATATGGTTGTGGAGATCTGATATTTTCATCTCACATGATTTTTGCTCTGGTCTTTGTCCTCACCTATCAGAAATATGGGACTCGCAGGTATATAAATGCATATATTTATATCTAGGTATATATTATATATTCTATTGCTACGTGCGCTTTCTTTTAGTAAATGGAATGCCAAGGAGCCAGCTGTGGGCGAATATATTTTTTTGATATGTTGGTATTTTGAACTGGCATTGTTGCAGTCTTATGTAAAGATAATTCTAGTGATGAAATTAAGTCAAATGAAACCCTGAGAGTTGTCTGATTATTGGATCACTCTTGCAGGATAAGTGACTATTGAGAACAAGAAATTACATTCTGCACAATCTTCTATCGTATTTCTATCATATTGAGGCACATTTATTGGATGCTCGAAATTGAAAACAGGCAATGCTCCCATTTGAAAAGAAATGAAACTTTTGAGAGCAGTTGAGACTGTTAATCCAATATGTTTTTGAGGCTAAACTGCTGAAGGGCTGATGGAATTCCACCATTCATTTTGCTTATGAAATTGGAATAGCTGATTCTAAATGCTGTGACTGGCTGACTGCTGAATATACATCTGAGTTCATGCTTTCAATCACCCTTAGTAAAGAAGTTTTTACATCTTGCTGGGTTCTTCTCTTTTCCAGTCATTAATCTGCCTGCTTTTGTATGCTTGTAAATTCTTAGTTCTTTTCTTATGCAGATGCATCAAGCAGCTTGCTTGGTTGATTGTTATCATCCTCAGTCTCCTCATTGTAGCATCCCACAAGCATTACACTGTTGATGTTGTTGTGGCATGGTAAGCTTAACATTTCTGTTCTTCAGTTATTTGGAAATATGTCCGCTACCAAGATTCACTCTTAGTCATGCATCAATCCCCTTTCCCATCAGGTATACAGTAAATCTGGTCGTGTTTTTTGTGGATAAGAAGCTACCAGGTCTGTGTTTCACCTTGCTTATTGTTCGATCATCATTCTTTTTTGTCTTTTTGATTTTCTTTAACTTCCCAATTCGGTAATAGTGTGCAATTCTTTCCTCGTTGCAGAGCTCCCTGACCGAACAATTGGAGCCACAACACCATTGCTACCTTTGACTGCTAAAGAAAAAGACAGCAGGTTGAAAGAGGAGCACAATAAACTCCTGAATGGGAACTCTGTAGATAACTATGATTGGGTATGTATTTTTATTTCAGCATTTATCAATATTGTAGCTGCAACTTTGAATCGGAGTCCTAGTTATGACTGATCTCTTGTGTGGAGTCAAGATAGTGAAGAGTGCTGCTGTGACGTCTGATTTTTCGTTACATTATCACCAATTGAATTGCATAACCAATTGTCTGAGTGACAGTACTAATTTAATGTTGTAGAAAAGAGGTCTTATGTTGTGCTTATTGTCTTTTGGTGGAATACTAACATTGGCATTGTGTTTTTCCTCATCCGATGAATGCCTTTGGATTTTAGGGTTGTCAAATGGAAATTTAGGTCGCCTCCTTATATGTTGGGCCCATGTCATGGACAATTTGGTTATACCTTTTATTGCAGAACAAAAATTTGACCAACTAATCTCTAATATTATCAAACAATTCTGTGTTTCTGTTTCTCCAAGTCTAGACATGTCTAGTTCCCCAGGATCAGCTTTGACTAAGAATTTCGTGTGTTTTTAGCATAAAGAAAGAATGTACTAATGGTTGTTCATCCCGAAATGATTTGAAACTTTAAAATGATGGGTTATTTTATTGTTTTCACCCCTGCTGAAACAGGAAAAGAGATCAAATGGGTGCTGTGTAGATTTATTTTGATATTCTACTCAAATGCAAATCATATGGAACTGATTCATTCCTTGCCTTGCCCTGTGTGCGTGCCTGTATTAGGGTTTGTATCACTGTAGTCATGATAGTCATCTAGTATTGAGATTTCACTAGGGTTGCTGTTAGGAGTCACCGTGAGTAGTAGATGTGTAGAAGCAAAGTCAATTGAGTGGCCGTTAGGAGTTATCATGAGTGGTAGATGCAAAGCCAACTGAATTTAATTTTCTTCGGTCATAGGTGCAATCCAACTTGACCTTTGAACTGTTATGATCTTAAGTATCTGAAAGCATGCCCCATATTTATCTAAATATTGTTCGCATAATGACTTCTGCCCAAGGGGAGAATCTATGTTGTTCTGTTGTTAACCTGCCAGTATATGCCTGCAGAGACAGAGAACTCAAGTCAATGGAAAGCTTCAAGAAGACAGCAACAATGGCAATGCCCATGCTGATGCACAGATGAACGGCGCATAGACAATCTGGAGACTGATACCAATGTATCTCTGGCCCCTTGCAATTATTTGCATTTAAACCAGGGCTAAACCCTTCCCATTTTTTTTGGCAATCTTTTACAATCTGTATGGTCCATGAAATGGAAAGTTAGCTGTTGGCCAATTCATTTCTGTCAATGCTCTGCAGTCTCTGCAAACTGCAGTAATATTATAAAACCAAACGTCCTGCTCCGTTGACCATCTACGATATCCCAAAGAAAATCCCTTTAATCATAGATGAGGTCGGCGTTGGTACTAAATCCTCTAAATGTTGTGCATGTGTTGCATTGGTACAAGGTTCAGCGTATGCCATGATTGTATGGATGAATATTACAATCCGAAATGATATGTATCTGCATCGTAGCATGATTTATTTGATAGAGAAAGAAGCAAAATTGAGAATGAAAACCCGTAGCACCTTTTCTCGATACCAGAGGTCGATTTAATAATTCCTCGGGCATTGATAGATGTGGCCCACAGACTCGGTGAGGGAATGGTGCTTTCAATAAAAGATGGTTGTAAGTTGTGACAAGTTTCCTTTTTATGACAGAACTTCGAAGTCACCTGTGCGCCTGTGCATCGTGGAGAAGTAAATTTTAAAAAAAATAATTTAAACAATTCATTGGGTAAAGAAAAGCTTTTTCATGATAAATTGACTTTGAAGTAATTGTTAGTAGTAGTTTTGTTAGCATCTCCAATGTCTTACTGCCGCTTGTATGACTTTTTATTTTTACCCCCTCTGGTGGTGCTGCTTGTATGACCTTTTAGTTTCTCTCTTTGCAAGAATCTGTTTATGATGCGCTTATTTATCTTAAACAGCTTCGACTACCTTCCTGAGAGTAAATTTGTGCTACTTATTTATTAAAAAAACTCAATTTCTTTACACAAGAAAATTTCATCTTTTAAAACTTCTTATTCATATCATTTGGCATATACCTGGCTTTTTGTTGTTATTTTGGAAATAACCAGTTGGGGTTGCCTGTCGTTAGGGCTTTTTTTTATTTGATAATTCACCTCCGTGAGATGAGAAGGAAAGGGAAACCATAAAAAGGCCCAACCAACCAGCACTCCTGCAAATTTTTTACGTGAATGGTTACTATCGCTCCAGCCCAAACTCAAAACTTGATTATTGCTGGAGCCAAAATCGAAATGGGATTATTACTCACGGTGTCAAACCATTTGGCTATGCATTGGATGATAACGCTTCTGCAGTTGATGTAAATATTTTAACGTAATTTTTTTTCTAGGGGAGAATATGGCCGCAAAGTCAAAACAAAAGCTGGATTTTGATCTTCATTTGAAGATGTAAAATGCTGGATTATATACTTATATTAAATAACGAATCGGATGTTGGACGCATAGTGGTAGTTGGCGAAGCATTTTTTCTGGGGCTTCATAGAAGTGTACCTTTCCAGAAATCAGTTCCTTGGGTCTTTAAAGTCTAGGTTACTGTACGTAGGATTAGTTACTTTGGAAGTTATATCTACATTTAAAATAATCAAATATCTTTAATCAAAAAAAAAAAATTAAATATGCCATAAATGAGAAAAGAAACAGTGGATAGAACTATACGATTGTCCAACCAAGAGCAATTAATTCTACTGGTTAGGATTTGGAAATTAAGAGAGAATAAACGCAGGATGTGGGAAAAAATGAAATGATTCGACTTCTAGTCTATAATTGAAAAGAAAAATGAAGAAAGACGTAAATAACTTTTCAGTATAAAGACGTGCATTGGAGCAGCTCACGTGGTTCTGAGGCCCCCAGAATTTTTCAATAAAAATTTTAGTCACTTTTTAGATTCTATCAGAAAGGACCCTAAGTGGGAAAGTTAAATAATTGAACCAAACAATAACAAGGATTTTCTTGCTTTTGCCTTGTCGACAAACAGGACTGTTTGCCTTTTTCTAGACTTCGTCTTAAATAATTCTGGAAGAATGTTCAGCAAATTGAATGAGTCTCTGGTCCTATGGTTGCCAGCCACATCCATTCAGGACCATAATAAAAAACCTTTTTTAAAATTAAAAAAAAAAAAAAAAAAAACAGAAATCTTACTACAAATGAAAGGAGCTCTCATGCAGTTTTTGTTTGTTTTTTTTTCCCCTTGAATACTAAGGCCTCGGCATATGCCAAGTTGCCAACACATCAATATTTCGTTCCGTGCTAGACACCTGCATTGAAAGCCGAACAACTCCAATTTGTGTAGAGCTTTTGACAGGTTGGAAGGTAAGGGTCCCAAGTCCCAACTGGCTAGAAAATAGAAATCCATATCTAGGATTTCCTCGACCGTGGAGTGCACATGCGCATCGCATTAATTGAACCTTGGACAACGTACAGCAGCATATATCCAAGTATCCAACATTGGTATACCATCATTCTCCCCACTAAATGAACACAACATTACTTAAATCTTGAAAGTCATGCATACAAAGGACCACGGAGCGAGCTCATATCATGTGATGGTATCCACCTACCCCCACCCCCCTGCTCGCTCCCTCCCTCCCTCTCTCTCTCTCATAGTCTTTGACACACCAACAACTCACATGATGTACCAACCGAGCCTTGTCTCCTATGGGCAGCGCTGTTGCGTCGTGAGTTCGAGTCCCCGTATGGGATTTCGACCACGACTGAAAAGATGATTATAAAAAAATTATTCATGGGAGCTGTGTCTCCTGTCTGGTTATTGTGAGAGCAGTGGTCTCCCGTTTGATGTTTGGAAACTGTGTCTTTCTGATTATTTAGTGGAGTTGTATCTCCAGCTTTGTAAGAATGTCTCAGAGCTTTCAGTGTAATACATGTTGAGATGTATGTAAATATTTCCCAATCAAAAAAAAAAAAAAAAAACAACTCACATATATAAATTAGCCCCTTTTCACAATTGGAACTGATATTTATCCTCATCCTTCATATATACATTAGTCTCTTTGACAATGATTAAAAACACTTCGACACATAGGCCCACTTTCTTGATGCTATTTGGTCATATTATTGTAATCAGATTCTCATGCCAGTTGAGTTAGTTTTTTTTATATGAAGGAAGATTATCGTTCCAGCAGGAAATGACAATTTTAATACCATATAATTTTTATTTTTATTTTTATTAAACAACTAATCCAGTATATTTTTATTCACTTTATAATCCAAGTAAATTTGATGTGGTAATTCTTTTCTTTCAATTTCTAAATTTGATGTGGTAATTCTTTTCTTTCAATTTCTTTCATTTCTTTTTATTTCCATATAGGTGTTTTCACGTTGGATAAGGAGATTCAGGGCAGTTTAGGGCTTAAATTAAAGCACTTTTTTTTTAAAAAAATAATAATTTATCTCCATTCACACACACATATTTATATATGTTGTATTGCATGAGTGATATTATTTTTTTGACACCCATTTTCCCTTTCCAACCAACCAAAGAGGCCCTCCGAAGCATAATTAATTTTGAGTTGCAGATGCTAGGTCACGGGAGAGCTGTCCACTAATATCAGTACATGCTAGGGAGCAACGACCGAAATCACTGGACATCATCCACATGCCCTGCACATGGCCTTATTTAGCTTTGGGGTACAAGAAATCGCCTTCTCTCGGTAGATGGAGCTCACTTTTTTGAGTGATCCAATCCAGTTTCATGCAAAAATCCGAGCCCTCGGACCATGGGCTGGTAATATACGATATGATAACACTCCAAATCTTGGATATTTTATTTTCAGGCCATGATCAATTCCAGGAATTGTGTTGGGTGAGGGTCGTCCATATTAAGACATGCTACGTTGGTGAATTTATGAATGATGGTGGGGTACGCATAAGATTCCCTTCCCCTTTGATACAGTCATTGAGGTTGGGATTGGCAAGCGGTGCTTGTGTGTATGGCAAGGACGAGGCATGTGGACCGTTGGTGTCTTGTGAGGTGGGCCATCGCTAGCCTCCTTGATTGATTGATTGATTTTATTTATAGCTTTTGCAAGGACAAATAATATTCAAGTTGCCGCTCCTGCTGCTGATTATTGCTGATTGAGGTAGACAGGAATTTGGTATTGGGACTTGCTGTGTGGATAGCTAAACTCAGGAGGTAAATTCATCAGTTCTGTCGCATCTACTTTTTCCCAACTCGTGGTTTTTATTCATGGTTGGTAGAACCAGAGCAGGATGAAGTAATAAGAGATTTGTAAGTCATGGGACGCTTCGATAACAGTTCAGCAGCATCATCTCATTGGATGAGATGAACTTTTCGTTTCCAATGTTTTTAAAATTTTTTTCAATATAGTCTCTCTTTTTCAAATATATCATCAAATTCCATCCAATTGGAACCCTATCTCCCAAAGATTGACATACTGCTAATCTATTTATGAATATTTTAAATTTGTTTTCCGTTACAGTTTTAGTGCTTTAGTCTCAATTTTTTTAAGAAACAGTAATTTTATCTTCAGTCATTTCTTGTCAATAAAAAAAACCAACATAAAAAATCATCCTTATACATTTCAGAAGACTTTCTTCTTTTTAAAATCTATTCATGAATATTTTTAATTTGTTGTTAGTTACAGTTTTAGTGCTTTATTCATCCATTTCAATTTTTTTTTTCAAAAACAGTAATTTTATCTTCAGTCATTTCTTCTCAATAAAAAACCAACATAAAAAAGCATCCTTATACATTTGAGAAGGATTTAAAAAAAAAAAAAATCATTGCCTTCTAATGAACGAGCTTTGAAATACAAGGAATGAAATTAATACGTATAGGATCTGAGCAATTAGACAAAATTACAGGGTCCATTGCACCAAAATACTTTAGATAAACACGTCACCTGAAGGGAACTTAATACAATTGCAAAAGATTATTGCTAACATTCATTATACGAATTATGATAAAAATTATTAATTTTTTAACGAAATCGCAATGGATAAAATCATTTAGAAACAATATTAATTTTTTAGTAATTTAATTCTTAGCAGTAAATTTCATTCTAGATTTTTTTAATTCATGTATATACATCAAATCATCTGATATTAAAAATCAATACATGCAGAGTCCTTACAACAACATGACGAAATAAGATAATACCTCCATCACTTGGCGGAAAATTTATACTCCCATCACCGGGGAGTGAGTTGTTGTGCATCACACCCATGTGCTTTCTATTGCATTGAAAGTGTATTTGGATTCAAAACTAGGACTTCACTTACACATGTATGCATATATATCGAATTATTTAACTATGCCTTTGGCTATAGTTGGACCGGAAAGTTAACTTTCTTTTCATTCCAACTAAGAGATATCCTAGTTAGTTATGACCAGTGGTATGGGTTGGTGAGGTAGTGTGACTTTGACTCCTAATGGGCACAAAAATATTCTCCTGAAAATCGGGATTGTTATATAGATCCCCCCTCGTGGGGGTATTTACAAAAAAATTCCTTCAATGGTGTAGCAGTTGTCAAAGGGCTAGTTTGTAGTATTAGATATCAATTAAAAAAAACTCTATTTTCATTGATTTCCATGCATAAATAAACTGATTTAGAAATCAAAACTACAGAACAGAATACTTAACGACCAGGTGACACGCAGCCCAGACCAGACTAGGTGATGATCATGGATCCATGTGGGTTCCAAAATTCGGACAGGCATATTTCAAAGTGGGCCATGTTGTCCTAGCAAGGCATCTGGACCAAACTTCATTAAAATTAATTCCAAGAAAGTGCATGCGTGCCTATCTCGAGAAAATTAAACGAACACAAGATATTTTTAGAACCTGAGAAAGTATACAAACAAATAAATTGCTGTGCTAGTCATTATTATAGGGGTTGAAATGCAGATAATTAGAAACAAAAGCTGTCTTCCACCAAAAGATAAGGGAAGAGCAAGGCCCCATGCCATTGATTCCCCATCATCATGCCATACCATGTCTAACGACCTCATTTCGCTTTCCACCTTTCCTTTTCCCTGTAAAGCAAGTCTTTTGCCATGCCCGTCATGATCCTGGTCGGATGCCAAGCCAAAACTACAGTCACTCGTCATAATCATCTAAGCCGTCTATATATATATATGGGAAATAATCTAGTGCATGCGACTGCACCGTGCTGTCTATGCACTGTAGGCTCCACCTGATCATAAATGGAAAATCCACCCCACCCATTGTATTTAGAATTGTTCACTTTAATACCATATATATATATATATTTATATATATATGGTGGACGCCGTGCCCATTCCATCGATGGCCTTAAATTTTGATCAGTGGACCCCACAGTTAAGATTAGATGGCAACAACTAACAAATTATAAAGTGGGTGTGGGTGAGTGAAATGCTTTGGATTTTTGGAGTCCACTGTAAAATATTCCCTTACTTTGCGCACACGTGTGAGGTGGGATGCAGACACAGTGGGTGGGCCATCTCGCCGTCAAGATCACGTGGTCTCAAAAAAAAAAAAAAAAGATCAGGTCAGTCAAAGCCATCTTGAGTATCATGCACGGTTATTTGGGATAAATCCCCTGTTTTGTTTTCTAAATGTGTCGTCCAATTCATTGGCTGGGTTGGCGTGATTTTTGGGCCACATCATCTGAATAAACGCCGATGATTAGCATTTCCCGTACTCCAGCTGCAGAGCTGCTTCACAAGGTAATGTGAATATATGGGTAATGTTCCAAAACTTCTAACTGCAACTCCCTCCTGCTTCCGGACATGGGTCCGAATTTGCCTAAACAGTCGGTAACGGTAGCCTTGTCCTATTGCCCGTACTCGATTTTTTTTTTTTTTTTTTGGATTAGTATATTTATATATGATAATAACTGATATTATAATCAGGTACACTTACAACCTTCACACTAGAAAAAGAATTATTCTATGAACCTCCACACCAAGGAGGAAATTTATAATATCTCTAAGCTAGAGGAATTTTAATGAAGGGAGATAAAACTCCTGTATGGCGACCGCCCATTTCGAAAACGAGTGACATGAGATTTTGCCAATGCCAGCAGCTGGTGCCCGTATTCATTCTTTTATTACTTTTGTTTTCATCAAAGTTGTTTTCATACCTATAATATTTTCATCTAATTTCTAATATACCTACAATGTACCTACAATATTTCAAAATTTTCTTTTTTATTCCTAATATTTCACTATAAATTTCTATTAAATATATAGTCAAAACAACTCTTAACTATCCTGTGAAAAAGATAATTTTACCTTTCATATTTTTACTAATTGATACGATTTAGCTCAAATGTGATATATGAATCACACATTAATGATTTATTAACATCAATTGAGTCATTTTAAAGTTGAATTATTTTAATTAAGAAATTATGAAATGACAAAATCTTCCTTGTGATTGGTTAGTTAATGATTGTTTTGATTGCATAAGTATGATAAAAATTTAAGATGAAATGACACATATATAAAAAGAATTTTTAAAACATTTTTTAGGTGTAATAAAAATTATAAGCAACTTTTTGTAAGTATAAGAGAAATTTTCTCATCATTTTTTTCAAAGATGGATATGCTTCACTTAGTTTGATAGTTTTAAAAAATAGAGAGCATACCTCGATATAGTTGACAATGAGATCCTACTACATAAGACCCCATGTTGTTAGTGGCATCTAATGGATGTGATATTGTAGTTCATCAGCCAATCAAGTATAAGCTAGTGTACTCAATCTTGAATTTTATTTGGTTTTATCAATCTTATATACACCGTGATATTTGATATTACAAATCAAGTTCTTTTGTAGCCTTCACCCTGGTGGGATATCTTGTAAATATCCTATATTGAGGGAGACAATTGTAAATACTCTCATTATCAAAATGACATGTGCTATAATATTATTGCTCTTGGTAGATTTTGAAACTCGCGTTGGCACTGTGATTGTCATGCAATGAGGCCA
This sequence comes from Annona squamosa, assembly GCA_035584095.1. Classification (NCBI taxonomy): domain Eukaryota; kingdom Viridiplantae; phylum Streptophyta; class Magnoliopsida; order Magnoliales; family Annonaceae; genus Annona; species Annona squamosa. The sequence continues at coordinate 75,079,739 of JAXCLR010000001.1, forward strand.
TCAAGGCACTACCCCGACGTCAAATCCTGAATCCTACATTCGAAAGATGCGATTTTGATTTTGTAACACATTAAAGAAAATCAAGGGAACCTATGGTTTAATAATTTTGTAACTCATTAAAGAAAATCAAGGAATCTATGGTTTAAATTTTATAAAAATATAAGATTTTTATATGGAAAATGGACAGAAGCTAAGCTTATCATACTTTTTCTATTAGCTAATATATAAACATTCTAATCATTTTTTTAGGGCTTTTTTTAATTGTCAAATTTACCAAACAACCCCTTACGAAATAGCTGTTCGGGATGTCAAATTTGACATTTTTTCCTTATTTTCCTATGTTTCTTAACCAACATAGGAGTGATGAAATGCTCGTTCAGACGGGTGCTTTGGGTAGATCCATAGTGCCCCGATGGTTTAAACCGCCGTCGGGATTTGTCAAGATAAACGTCGATGCTCGTAGTCAAGGGGATTTAGAGTGTTTGGTTGCGTTGTTGTTATCAGAGACTCCCGGGGTTCCTTTATTGCAATAAATGGGTGGAGACGGATTTGTGTGATGGAACCGCTACTGATGGAAGCTACCGCTTTCTTACTGGGACTTAGTTGAACACTTCAGCTTCATGTTAGACGTGCACTGTTCAAGACCGACTCCCTCATTCTTTGCAACTTTTTGTCTAATGTGGATCCCATTACCTCTCTGGTGGGTTTTATTATTGTTGAAGTCAGGTTGATTCTCAATGTGAACGTTTTCTTTTCAGTACATCATGTATTACGAAAAGGAAAATATTATCGCTCACTCCTTAGCCAATTTGGTCTCGGTTTCTTCTTTGGACCATCAGTTTTGGTGGGGCAACCCCCCACCCCCACCCCCCACCCCCCCAACCAAGACATACTTGGGAAAATCTGTACAGAAAATTTTTTGACAATGAATTGCTTTTTGACAATGAATTGCTTAGATTACTCCATCCCTAACCCCTTTCATATTGAAAGGGAGTAGAGATAGAGCGCTTCTTTTTATAAAAAAAAAAAATGTCAAACTTCATTTAATCCAATCTATCAACCTAAATTTTAATCTATCTGATCTTTATCAATTGCTCCTATCATTAAAAATTAAAAATTTCTCTTGAATTTGTAAACAAGTAAAGTTATAAGTATAATTAATTCCAATATAATTACTGCTTTGTAAATCCGGGCTGCTTCTTAAACCCAATCCAAGTTCCAACAGATGCCTGTTTCCTAATCCATTCTGCCCCAAAATTCTGAGTCACATCAGATAACTAAGTGACTGCGGTTAACAATACCTGATCGTTTTGGTTGATACGACATAAAATTAATATAATACGAAAAATGAAAAATATCAGCCACGGAATCAAGACTTTTCTTTCTAGAAGTCATTTTCCCAATCAAATGACATAGGAAATGACAGACAATAAAGAACAAATCGAAAGAAACCTTGATAAATCCATTCATGAACAAGCAGACAGTAAATTTGATTCTAATAACAGCATCATGGTAAGCTTAATTTCTTTTTCTTTTTTTTTTTTTGGTTTAAACACGTTCTATGCTTTGGTAATGAATTAATGAAGAAACCACATAGAAATGACTTCACTGCCGTGAGAAATGAGAATGTTCTTGACATATCAAAATTCAAAATTGATGATTAGTGTTTGTCGTTTTGCACCGATCAATAAAGGGTGGTGTCGTCGTCGTCGTCGTCGTCGTCATGCATGGAACTGATGGGATGAGTGCGATAGAAAGGGCTTGAAATAGTAAAGTGTATTGCAGATAACTGTGCAAGTGCAAAATGAATAACAGCGACTGGAAGTATAAATAATAATTAAAAAGTAAGATTTTTAAAGTATGATTAAAATATAAAATGGTCTAAAAAACGCGGAGATAGATTTCTATATATTAATTCCTCCTCATTATGGCCATGTCTCTTCTTATCACCAATTGCTAATTTCCGTCTTATGGGATGGAATCAACAATTTAGATTTAATCACCTTATTGATCCTACAGTTATATTCGAATTGAGTGTAAGTCGTAGGCACGAGCATCATAAGCTATTCTTTTGCACGTGGAATCAACAATATATGTCTTATTAATAACGTCGTTCTTTATAATCACGAACTGAACTATTAGAAATTTCTAAAAAGTATAACAATACCAATTAAATAATTTGTGATTGAGTTTTTTCAATATTTCTTCCGTTGCTACTTGCTATATAGTCTTTTACTGCAATAAATTGATTTATTTTCTCTTTTGTTGGAGAAGATTGCGTAAAAATGATTTAGAAAACAGGCGTAATTATTCGTGGAACCCGTTCCTGTATGGTGCTACTAAATGACTTTAGGAAATCCGTTTCATTTGCTGTGTTTAATAAAATGTGCTTAATTAAAATATAAAATTATTTTCTGAAAAAAATTATGCGAGCCGTTAAACTTCATTGACTTCATTGCCTGCTGAGATACAAAAAAATTGCTGCAATATATTTTTTGATTGATAAAATTGCTTATATTTTTAATTAGAATAGAATACATTGTACTCAAAAATGGTCTTGGGGGATGTCCTATCTTATATGACATAAATTTTTATATGCCGATAATTCATATAGACTGGAGAGGAGCCTCGTGGAACTTGGGGAATGGCAAGTACCCTGTTGAATTTTTAAGAATTTAAAAGATCCCCTTAAAATCTTAAAATATTAAACACAGGCCAAAGGTCTTACCTCTGCCATTCATATATATATATATATATATAGCATCTCTAATTTCGTAACTCAAATATTTTCTATTCTTTTGTTTTCCTTCATCTTCATAACCGTTTGCTTCTTTTTTTCTTTTATTTCATATTCTCTTCTTAATCTCTAATAACTTATTTCCATGAAGAAACAATTCAATTGTTTTAATATTAAATGTTTTATATTACAGAAACCAATTAAGAATTATAATCAAATAAACCCAACCATTACATAAATACGATAGAGTCAAAACTGACATATTTTGTGGGAGGTTATAAACAAGATCGACTAATAACAACCCAACCCGAGTTGTTACTGGATCTAACTTCTGACTTCTAATTAGTGACTAAAGCCTTTCTGAGTAAAAGATCCAATCTGCGTAAAATGTTTGGCCGACGTCTGGAATGATATCTACTTGAACCAACCGTGGCGACGAAAATGCAAAGACAAAATTGTGCTCAACGGTCCAAATGTTCCAAATACCCAGTGGTGGAAAAATAACTTGATTATATTTGTTAAGTCTTTGCCAACGCTCGTCGGCCGGTGGTGTCGTCCATTTCACATGCGCGAAGACATACGTCCGAGCGAGGAAGTGGGCCTCACAACTCACTAGCACATGTCCGTGACCCAGCTGCCGCCACCAGGACGAGTCTAGCTCGACATTTGGTAATCTCATTCGTGGTTTACCATGATTTTTCTTTCTTACACATTATCTCATAAATAATTTAACTATTTAACAATCTTCTTTTTTTCAACCTTACCCTTACTTCTATTTTTTTTTATAACTACTCTATTTATTTCAACTTTATCCTTGTCATTTTATATTATTCACACAACTTTCAAAATATTTTTTTTTTCACATCCCACTTTATTTTGAAATAGCATAAAAATTCACATTTTAAAATATTTCCTAAAATCCTAGGTGGAACCCACCAAGCGTCATCAAAGCAAGCATCGTGTGTAACCCATCCGCCATATGATTTGATGAGTGACAAAGATGTGCAAATTTTCAAAGGATAGGAAAGGAAGGAAGAGGGTGGGAACTGAGTATTGGAACAAGAGTGAGAGGAGAACAAGATGGAGATCCACAAGAGCTTAAGAGTGAAAAAAGATTGGAATGATTTGTGAGTTGCCTCGCCTCACAATCTCAATTTTATATGGAATCGAGGTAAAACTTTTGAGTTGGTAGGGCAGGGTAGGTCAAGATTTAAGATTTGTTCTTCAATTTAGAGTTAGTGCAAGTCAATTGTGTCCCAACTAGGCTTGACCCACCCTGCCCCATCTCGCCTTGCCTCTCAATGTATTTATTATTTTTGTAAATCATATGACTTATCTAAGTGAATAAAGTTTTTATTGATAGGTGTGCTTAATTTTATGACTTATTAATAAAAATATTAACAATGTTGTTTATACCTTTAAAAATGAACATTGTTATGTTATAATTTAGTAGTATTAATTGTCATTCAAAAATTTGCATCTATTTTATTTGTGTTGAAAGTTAATATACATATTTATGAAAAGCAAATTGCAAATGAAATTATTTTGAAAAATTACTAATACTTTGTTATGTTAATTATATTTTACTCTGCTAAATAGCAAAATATTAAAATATTTAACCTTTAAATTTATCATAAATGTGACTTTATATTGACATGTCTATAAAATTTTAAAATTATTACACTTTGACTAGCTTTTTCAATTTGATCTGTTGTCTCAGTATACCTAAAACCAATGCAAGGTTTATCCAAAGGTTAATTAAAAAAAATAAAAGTCGGAACAATCTTATTCGACTATGGATAAAAACGTAGGCTCAAAGAAGATTTTTCAAAAAAGTACGATCAGATTGGGCATACATAACCCGCCCCGATTTCACCCTCACAGGCGACGGGCAGAACATATGGAGACACGGAAGGTGACTCGATGCGCGCGCGGAGCTGCTGCCACGTGACGAGTTCCTCGCGATCCCCATCCTCGTTGCCCATGAATCCAATCCCATCGCCCATAGAGAAGCCTTTCGAGTATCCATTCGTGTGGCTCTGATTATTATGTAATCCCAACTTCAATCCGTTCCTGGATGTTCCGTTAGGACAGCATGTCGTAGAAGTGCCGTCGAAAACATTCGTTCGCAGTGGTGAGTGAGCATGGCTGTGGCCTTGCCTTCATTTGCATTGGGCATGCCATTTGGGTGTTCAGATCTCAAAGAAGTGGGCTCCACGACTATGCTAGTTGTGGTCAGCTCAGGTGGACCATCTTGACTGTTCATTTTTCGAAGAGATTTGAGTACTTTGAGTAAGGTAGCCCACCATTTCCAATAATTTTTGCAGGGTGCTACTAGCTTCTGTGCATTCTGTCTTCTCTAGGTGAATTAACACAAAAGTCTAATTTGAGTCTCATTTTGATAATTTTTTAATCTAATCTAACCATTGTATTCATTTAATGTTAATCATATAATTAAATTTAAAAGATTAGTTTTCATATTAATTCTTAATTGGAATGACGAGTTTATTTTTAACAAGCATACATAACTTGTAAACGTTAAAAAATACTGTATTTTATTTTATAATTCTGAATAAGTTAGTCAAGTTAAGAAATTAAATAAGTTATCTTATCCAGTTGATGAATTGAATGATCTCGGCTCATTTAGTAAGTAAAATGGGTTGGTGAATTAAAAATTACAATCTTAACTTACAAAAAATAGAGTTGGGTTGGGAAGGTAGGTTCCCTTGTACAGAAGGCTTTTAATTTTATAAAGAATTCATCACTATTTTGTTTGGACTTTGGTTATATGCTCCCTGGAGCATGCAGCGCTGCATGCTCCTGGGTGCATACACCTATTTTTTTTAATTTTTTTTTGAAAATTTTGTTATAAAATTGTTAGCCCAAGTGTATTTAATCTTTAGGTAAATTTTTACCATTTTTGGAGTATTTTACATATTTATTTTTTATTTTTGAAAATCAATGGCATTCTCCCGGGCGCATACACCTATTTTTTTTGGAAAATTTTGTTATAAAATTGTTAGCCCAAGTGTATTTAATCTTTAGGTAAATTTTTACCATTTTTGGAGCATTTTAGATATTTATTTTTTATTTTTGAAAATCAGTGGCATTTTAGGTAATTTTAAATTAAAAAAATGCCATTGATTTTCAAAAATTAAAAATAAATATCTAAAAAATTCAAAAATGGTAAAAATTAATACATACATTAAATGCACTTGGGCTAACAAGTTTATGAAAAAAATTTCAAAAAAAATAAATAAATAAGTAGGTGTATGCGCCCGGGAGCATGCAGGGCTGCTCCCAGAAGCATACAACTACAGTCCATTTTGTTTGGTGATTAAGTGTAGGAAAATATTTCATTGTTTTTTTTACTATTTTATATGATGATATGTTAATTATATAACAATCATATTTTCAATCATTTATTTATATTTTGGAAACGTTTGACATTTGATAAAATTTTTGAAAAAATTTTATGTTAAAATTTTTAAAATGATAGAATTGATATAATATACCAAAAATAATAGTAAGTAATAAAGAGAATAAAATTAAAATAAATTGAGTAGTTTTAAATAAATGACTGAAAAGTATGTACTTATACAGAAAATTATGATAAATAATTAAAAAAGGACAATTGTGAGAAATGAAAAATTTTAAGTGGACGTGTTTTTATGATTTCCAAGTACACTTTGAATTATTATTTCACATTTTCATGTAATTACTTTATTTATACTCTATTTACTTCTTCGTTAGACTTTTCATATCATATCACTTGTTACTCTTGCTACGCAACTTTTCCTCACATTGGTAGGACTTCGGTGTGACTAGTAGCAACAGTATTTTTGCATGGATTTTCTGTAGCGGCATCCTGTATATGGAATGATGGCGTTATTCAACCCTTTTCGGTGGAAGCGTCCCTCCGTTGAGAAATGAAGAAAAAGTAAGAATACTAGTAAGATGTTTATAAAATATTACTATTAAAAATTGTAAAACTATGTGCAGAATATTGCTAGTAAAATTATAAAAATGTCTCAGAAGTCTGCATGTAATATCAATTAAGATGATATAATACATGAATGCTCATAAAAAAAATTAAATTCCTGCTTCCAAGGACCCTACAAAGAAAAACAAAACCAAATCCAATTTAATTTGAGTGGCCCAGCTTTGCGATTTTATCTCATGATTTGATGTTGATAAATAATGGGATGGGAACATTTTCAAAGTTTAAACAGACGAAGGACTTATGATGTGGACCACATAGTAGCCTGCAGCAGGGTTGCCCTTGCGTTGCTTCATTCCTGCGCTTGTAGACTTGGCATGGGCAGACGACTTCTTTTTCCCGCTGAAATACGATAGACTAGACCATGTTTCACATGTTCGCACACGCACATTTCTAGCCTGTAGGCAGCGCCGTAGCTGATATTCGTGGCCATTCCCAGTCCTCCCGCTAGCTCTCAAAATGGTTTGATGCTTGGCAGGATGAGGTAATTCATGTACGTGGATCCCAACTTTTCCAAGCTTCTCATGGCATAAACGAGCGTATAATGTTATTTCGCCGGGATAAGTATAGTCCGCAATTGTAGGTTACTGCTGAGTACACATTATCAGATGGTCTATATATAATTCATCAAATCTTCAAAGACAATTAATTATAGTTATAGGTATTTAATTTAAAATTTTACACTCTTAATAACTACTTATTTTTAAAATTGTCTTTATACATATTCTTACATAATTAGCTTACTTTTCAATTATTTTTGTAAAACTATTTATACAATTAATCTATTTATTTTAACTTTATTTTTTTACTTATTATTATTACTTATATCATATTTCATTATTTTCTTTAATTTTGAAAGATTTTACACTAAAATTTTTTCATTCAAACATTTTGTTACTTCTTAAACATGCCATTTATTGTAAATTTTTTAAACAAATGTTTATAATATGAAGTCATATGTTAATTTTCAGACATTATCTTCTTTTTAAACATCTTAGGGGTTGTTTGTTTTTCTAAAAAAATTTTCAATCTAAAATTCTTTTACTCTTGACAATTATTTTATTTTTTAATTATTTCTTAACTTATTCCTATACTTTAATCATTACCACACAACTATCCACATATTTAATCTATTTATTTTAACTTTATTTTTTTAATTATTATTATTATTCCTGATATATCACATCAATTTTTTTTTAATTTAAAAAACTTCTAGTCTTGAGCGTTTTGCCATCAGGCCCGCCACATTTTTTTCATGGGCGACATTAGTGCTATTTCCAATGAAACCATATTATATTAACAGAACGATGATTTTACGGCTAGCCATGGCAGTTCAATGCCGATGAATTCAACAAGCCTGCGACAAAACTGCAATCAACGAGATAGGTCTGCGCAAGAGAATGACGTTGGCGAATTGCGTTCGATCTGCAGCAGTTAAATTGCACTACAGCCACTGCTTGAAACTTGAAAGTCGAATTGAAATTTCGCTCTCATCTTGTTACCTTATAGAAATGCCAGTAAATTCAGCGCCGTAGAATCTACTCCAATCCCTTCCTTTTCCTTTTTCATCACCATCTCGCAGCAACAGCCGTTGGAACAATCTCGACCATTTATCAGTCCTTAGATCGAAGGCTTGAAAACCAAGTGGCCTTTTTGGTTACTCTGTCTGTCGACATACATGCTTTTCGTCGCATTTGCGATTTAACTTATATGAGTTGTATTCAATATGGCTGCAATCGGCTGTGTTTTTTTTTTTTTTAAAAAAAAAAAATTTAAATTCAAGTCATCCATCATATTTTACTCTATTGATATTTGCATGATATGAAAAATTAAATTATTTAAAGTTGCACGTAATCAGCAACAAGTGTAAATGTATAGGGTTGTTTATAATTATATTTTTAAGATTATTGATTATAGAGGTTATTAATACAGTTAATTTTTTGTACATAGGCTAAATTAAGAATTTTAAACATAACCAACCGAGCCTTGCTCGGTTGGTCAGCGCGATGTCACTTCTGACAGCGTTGGGTGTGCGTCGTGGGTTCGACTCCCTGACGCGGGATTTCGGCCACGGACGAAAAAAAAAAAAGTGACGGAAAAAAATTAGTAGTGGGAGCTGTGGTCTCCCGTTTAGTTGTTGGAAGCTGTGTCTTCCTGATTATTTGGTGGAGTAGTATCTCCAGATTTATAAGAATGTCTCAGAACTTTCAGTGTAATATATGTTGAGATGTATGTAAAATATATTCCAATAAAAAAAAAAGAATTTTAAACATAATACACAGATTGGATGTTGAAAAAATCAAAAAATTAAGTGGTTGTAACTTACAACAAACAAATTGCATTGAAATATATGCGCATAACGTAGAGAGAAATGGTGTAATACAACTGGTTACCACCGTTTATAACCTAGAACTGGGTAGGTTTGGATAAAGCGTACTGAAAAAATAGAAGGTGTCGGATCGTATTAGAATTTGGAAAAGTGCAACAAGAATATACCAGTCAAATTGTATATTTTAATTAGAAACAAAAAATATAACGAAAAGAAGAAGTAATAATAAAAATATGATCGATAGAAACAATTAAGGTGTTACATCATACCCTAAAAAAGAGATTAAAAAACGTATGTTTCGGCTGCGCTTTTCTTAGAGCGAGTGCAATGGCAAATATCCAAAGCAAAATTCTCCAGAGACATCTTAATTCACGCAGCACCCAACAACCCTCCACGTCGAGCGAGGAAATAATAAAATAAAAAACGCGCTGCCGGATTCATCCGAGAATTAGGCTTCCTAAATTCAAACCACTGAAGAGTTAGGTAGAAAAAGACTTGCATTAACTTAGATGAGATGGGTAAGATGCAATTTGAAAATCATACATATATAATACACACACACTCAGCACAGAATTTCCAACCCATATTGGTAAATCTCGAACTTTTCCTAGGTTTTTTTCCCAAATTAATTTTCACAATTATTGTGTTATAAACCACGATATTGGATGCCACGACACCTCTAGAGTCATGGTATCACGCCTGCTCAGCATTTGGCAGCAGGTATAATATGTGAGGTTTTTCAATTTAGTTCCTTAGTTGTTAAAGTTTTATCATTTCTTCTCGTGGTGAGGTTTTAAGCAAATATTTTCCTCATTTATATAAGGTGTGGATGTAGTTTATTATAATATTAGAATATGACGGTGCATATAGAATATCAAAAAATAAAAAAAAAATAAAAAAAAATCGGCTCGGTATCGTATGAATATTTGTTCATGGCATATGCAGAGACCAGACGTTAATCAACCTGGCGAAGTCGCATGCGATGTTCTTGGATTTGCCGTCGTGACCTTTGATCCTTGCCACACTCCACGCGGGGCAGAGATCGATCAGCCACTTTTCATTATCTTTTCCAGTTGGCATTTGTTTCAAACTTTCAATTCTTCGTACCACCGACTAGGCCGAGATTAAGGTCAAACTACGCAAAAAGCGGGGACCACAGGATGAACGGCTAGATTTCATTTGCACGTGGGGAACTGACACATGTGGGACGGCTGGTTTTGACGCCGGAAACGTGATTCTGCAGAAAGCGACTTCCTTCATCCCGCAACTGCATCGGCAGTTCGAATCTGCCACGTGTAATGCGAGCAGCACATGGGTGCGTACCCAGCAATTCAGGTGGTCGAGCAAGACACCAATTTCAGGCCACCGTCTACGCGATTCACCAGCAAGCGCCCATGCACCTCCAACAGGCAAAAATCCAACCCTTCATCTGATGGGCCCGAGTCTATTTTGCACCGTCTAAGACAACTACCCAAAAAGTCGTCCTAGCTGTTGTTTTTATGAAAGCGAAGTTATCCTCGTCCAATACATGCGGTGAGATTTTTCTATTCGGGAATAATTTCACGATGAACGGTTGAGATCTTCAGGGGCTGCACGCGTGAAAGGACGCTTCCCGCTGCGGCGACAAATGGGTTCCCAACTCTCAAGTCTCGACGGAATCAGGAAACGTAAACGGTAAACGGACAGAGGCTGACGAGAAAATTGCAGGCGCTGTGTGTACACTCCTCAGCTGCCTACGCGTGGAATTACCATCAGTTAATCACGGTCGTCCATCTTTTAAGCTTTGGGATTGACGGCAAATTAATCATCGTGATTAGTATTATTATTATGATGATGATTATTGTTTAATTCGTTTTCTATTTTATTTTTTATTTCCTCTCCTGCCGTCCTATGAGCGTCAGGCAACCTAAACGCACGAATCAGAGGAGTAACGTCAGCTTTTACCGAAGTCCAGTTCCATAGGACATCTATCTGGAGTAGGCTACTCCAGAAGAACGGTTGCAAATGAGTAGAATCCTGCTGTATGGACGGTTTAGATCTTTTCTGCTTTTTAAGGGGACGGGAGGGGAGAGAAATAAAAGGGCAGCGGCTAGCAAGAGAATGATGAGATGGGGGAGTGAAATAGCAGCGAGCAAAGCAAAGCAAAGCAAAGCAAAGCAGCACAGCTGAAAAAGGAGAAAGCCCGGAAAAGGGGATCAGGAGAAGATTCAAAAGACCCTTTTCACATCCTCCTCCCATTATCATTTCTGCAAACACCGAAGGCACGCAGCAGAAGGTAGAGAGAGGGAGACTTTTGCGAGACGACGCTTGATCCAACGCTATTCAGTTCCTTCTTCTTCCACCTCTCTCTCTCTCTCTCTCACACACACACAATGGGAGCTCGCTGCTCCAAATTCACTCTCTGCTGGTGGCCTTCTCATCTCAAGCCCACCGTCCTCGAATCATCTGATCTTGGTAAGACCGGCTGTGAAGGTAACTTCCGTTCATTATCACTGCAGAATTTGTAACGAAGCTGATTGCATTGTGCCTGTTTCATGCAGAGAATGGTGGAAAGCATGAGAAGGATTCTCTGCCGGGATTCTCGGAGTACAGTTTGGAGCAACTCAGAGCTGCAACATCGGGATTTGCTTCAGAGAACATCGTGTCTGAGCACGGAGAGAAAGCACCGAATGTTGTATACAGAGGAACTCTAGAAGACGACCGGAGAATTGCTGTGAAGAGATTCAACCGATCGGCATGGCCTGACGCCCGGCAATTCCTGGTACTTCCCAACCTTTTCCTCGTCTGGATTTTGGTTTTCTTTCTTTGTTATTTATTTGCTCTCGTTTTCGTCATTTTTTGGAAGCCAAAAGTCAATCTAAGCGTTTGAACTCTCTCTCTGGCCTCTATGATAATTCTAGGAAGAGGCGAAATCTGTGGGGCAACTTCGGAATGAGAGGCTAGCGAATCTGATTGGTTGCTGCTGTGAAGGGGATGAGAGATTGCTGGTAGCTGAGTTTATGCCGAATGAAACACTTGCAAAGCATCTTTTCCATTGTAAGATCATCCCGTTTCTCGTCTCTTATTATTATTATTTTTTCAACTCTGCATCTGCGAGAAAATGTTGATTATGGCAATGCTATACAAGCATGTCTGGAGTCTGATCTCTTTTATCATGCACCTTAAACCAGGATATGCAGATGTTAATTGAACTGAAATACATTCCTGACACCCGATAGTTTGGATTCCCCGATTTACCTTCGTTTCTCTGCACAAATGTTTGAACTTCCTCATTTACGTTTGACAATTGGCTGGAGCCAACTGAAATTTTTGTTGGGCCTACTTCCACCTTTTTCTTGATTTTTGAAGGGGAAAGTCAACCTATGAAATGGGCGATGAGATTGAGAGTCGCTCTCTATTTAGCACAAGCGCTGGAGTATTGTAGTGGTAAAGGGCGTGCACTTTATCACGATCTCAATGCTTACAGGATTCTTTTTGACCAGGTGAATGTCATTACATGCATTCTTGTCATTTTGCATTTTGTCTTTTCAATCGTCGTTCAACCCTCACCATGGGTTTGTGTATGACAGGATGGCAACCCCAGGCTCTCATGTTTTGGTCTAATGAAGAACAGCAGAGATGGAAAGAGCTACAGCACGAACTTGGCTTTCACGCCCCCAGAGTACTTGAGAACAGGTGAATAAGACTTTTCTACGAAGTAGAGTCGTTTTAGCCCTCTCATTATTGATATTTCACTTATTAACCTGTAGTTCCACATGCCTGCTCACCACGCTCATTTACATCTGTTTCGGCAAAATCTGCTGTCTGGGCCGGGCCTCTCATCAGGCATGCTGGCAAAGTGGGCCATTAGCTTAACTTCATGGATATGTTTATTTCATGCACTTTGGGCTCCACTTGTACTTGAGTCTTCTTTTTTCATTCTGGAATATCCACCTGAAGTGTCATTTTTACATGGCTTATTGTATCTCCACAAAGGTCAAGTCCGTTGATTTGTCAGGACATATAAAATGTGTGGCAAATTAGCAAATTTGTGGCATACTCTATGCGAGACGTTGCTATTCTGAGTCCACAAGCTCCTCACACAATGTAGCTGGGAATTTCGTGCTGCCTATGGCAACCAATTTCAAGATCCTTAATGCTGTATTGATGCAAGAAGTAAGCTTTAATTTTGATAATCAGTCCCGTCAAATGATCACCACAGGGAAAAAGGATAACCACTGTCATTCGGCAATGGTGTTAATCAAAACATAAATGTTACATTAGTTTGCTTCAGATACACAACTGGTCTTCATCAAGCTGGCCAAAGAACACCTAATGTCTGTGAGTGGAGCAGACTGAATTGCCTTCTGTTCCTTGTTTTAGCCTTGGAAACTAAGTACTATTTGGTATGCTTGTGCAGTTTCAAGTTTGTTATTTCATTTGTTTTGGACATTGGATATGAGGATTGATGAACCATTTCCTATTTTTGAATTCAATTCAGTGTATCTTATGTGCTGTTTCCTGTGCCCAAGGCCAATTTCTGCACTTTATGTGGTCCTAAACATATCTCTCGCAGTTGTAGAAACAAGTTTGTCAAATGAATGAATGGTAGTTAAGTTATTTCTAGAGTTTACTTGGAACTGATGGATTCCCTTCTGTCTATCATCTTGACAGGGAGAGTAACACCGGAAAGTGTGGTCTACAGCTTTGGGACTCTTTTGCTTGACCTTCTTAGTGGAAAACATATTCCCCCAAGCCATGTAAAATTTTCATCTCCTTTCTCCAGCTTGGCTTTCTGCTTTATGCTGTATGTTAAGTCAGTGTACCTTTTGTTTTTGCCTTTTCTCATTGCATCTGTAGGAGTTTGTGTCTAGAGCACTGCAGTCTGCCCCCTTTCACCTCTTTTCTCTTCTTGTTTTCTGCCAACTGACACTTCCCCTTAGACTTGATTGGCTTCACTATGAGATCCTCAAGTATCACTCAAATGGTTCAAGGAGAATGCGTACCAGACTAAGCTTTTTTATTTTTTTTTGGCAACATAAGGTTTTTTATTTTTTTGCAACATATGTGTTAAATTACCTTTTATTCACTTGCTTTCAAATGAAGTGATAGCTTAGGATGATATATTTCGTCCATCTTTTGCTGTTCAATTTGAATTTTAAAGCATAGACCACTTCCACTGATTGTTGAAAACTAAGGCGTGAGTAAAAATTTATGTTTTTTCTCTTTTTCTTTTTTTTTTTCTTTTTATTTTTAAAATGCATTTGAGGAATTTTAGTGAGTAATTGACACAAGGGTCAGTGGTTCAAGTGGATTTGACCTATGCATAACTTGAAGAATATAGCCACATACAACAAAGAGTTTTCAAGTAAGCATTCAAGCCTACATTATGACTTTCGTTAGAGATAATTCCCAATCTTCCTCATTTGAAGGGATGGGAAATCAAAGTCTTCAGAACATAGGTTTCCACAAGGGTTGCATTTTACGTTAATGACATGAAAAAAAGTTATTTATTTCCTGCTTTTGTAATTTTATTGAGATTCATGTCTACATGTACAACAGATATGTATTTCTGAATTTGGGAATTCCACAGATTGTTGTTAAAAATTTTTTAGTGGAAGCATTATGAAATTAATGCACTCCAGAAAGCATCTGTAGAAATTATCCTTCTACTCATCCCCCTGAGGGGTGAGATCTTGATTGACATGCAGATGGATTGGACAGAGTGCCTTGTTTGGGTTTGAGGTTTTCATCTCGGACAGTTTATAGTTGCGCACTGAGTTCTGTGTTGAATCTTTTCAGATTCTTTTGATTACACTCACACATTGAATATTTCTAATTGAAATTTCCACTTTGGCATCTTGCAGGCACTTGACCTTATACGGGGGAAGAATTTTCTGATGCTAATGGATTCTTGCTTGGAAGGACATTTTTCAAATGATGATGGAACTGAGTTGGTACGATTAGCTTCAAGGTGCTTGCAATTGGAACCTCGTGAGAGGCCAAATGCAAAAACGCTTGTGACTGCACTAGCTTCTCTTCAGAAAGAAACAGAGGTGAACATTTTATAGCAATTGCTTTTGTGCTTTCTCATCTCTCGTACCTTTCTATCTTGTCAACTCCTAAGTTTGAATGAACGGTGATGCTGCTGTTGCTCATGGTAACATTTTCTTAGTTAGTTGTCCTCAAAGAAGGTCACGATCATAGAGAAGCAAATGTTTTTGAGGCTTGTTATATCTATTACTCTGTTTGAGGTTGAAAAATTTAGTAAGACATTGTTTGTATGAGTATTCTTTTTTGTTTTCCAGTAGAATGATGATGGTTCTATCAGTAGTCTACTATTTATAGGTATTATGCTGACTCAGTAATCACAACAACCTAGTCATCTCTGAGGTTATTTTTAGATGCTTCCATTTATATTTTCATTAACGTGCGGGAGGATTTATCTTTGAGGTAAGCTACCCTACCTACCTCTATTTTTCGAAGTGTAATTCATTGACAAACGCATTGTTACATATGTTCTTGTCATGTCTAAAAAACTAATTTGTTCACTACATCAGTAGTCACTGTGAAAGATGCACTGCAACTGAATTCCTGGCTGAATGGGCTTAAATCATAAGTGTCTCTCTATTGTTCTGTTGGTCTTTTATCTTTACTTGGCTTGTGGGGAGAAAATGAATTAAGAATCACATTGAATTGGCATTCACATGCTCAAATTTAGTTGGTGTAGAACCTGTAAATTGCATTAAATTTCTTGCTTCTCTTTTCATCATCATAACCTTGTTTATTGTAAGGATCTCTTCTTCATATATTTTGAAATATTTTATTTTGATGCAAAGTGATATTTAGTTCAGGGAGTTCTTTGGCTACTGTGTATAATTAATTTATATATCTACATCCAAAGGTGAAAAACGTTTGGTTCTTACTTAATATGAGCTATTTTGGTTCTAAGAATCTTGCCTTGTTTTGTTTTTTGGTAAATCTTACAATGTCAAATTTTATAGTGATCTGATCCTTGGAAGGTGCTTCAATGATCAAGTTTATGACCTCAAATTACATAAGAGTTTAGGAAGGGTTAATGCCATGAATTTTTTGTAAAAAATGGCTGACCTGTGGTGGCTGTTGCATTTGAATCCTCATCCTTTTTTTTTTGTGTTTCAACATGGGCGTGCGCTAAAAAAGTGCACCTGGCTCCCCCATAGGTTAGAGTAGATGTTTAGAAATTGAGTTGCATTGATGTAAAAACAAAGAAGAAACTTCAGATGCTTCTGCACCCTACACTGGTTGTCAAGAGTTCAGTTTTTCTCTTCCTTTTTAATCTTCTGCTTGTGTATCAGCAGTGAGTTTTTCTTCTTCTGCACTTTCACAGGTTCCGTCTTATGTGTTGATGGGAATACCACATGGAACTGCATCATCAACAAAGCCATTAGCTTTGACTCCTCTTGGGGAAGCCTGCTCTAGAATGGATCTGACTGCCATACACGAAATTTTGGAAAAGGTTGGCTACAAAGATGACGAGGGTGTCGCCAATGAGGTTGGGAATAGTGCTTAAATTTTGTCCTTGTAATATGTCTCAGCTAAACAAAACACAGTTCAGGTTGTTTAAGCTGACTTGGTTTGGTTCTAAAGGGTTGTTATTGTTATTATTATTATCATCCAGCTTTCCTTCCAAATGTGGACCAACCAAATGCAGGAGACTTTGAATTCCAAGAAACATGGTGATACTGCCTTCCGAGCAAAAGACTTTGCAACCGCCATTGATTGCTACACTCAGGTGAATCGTGCATCAGAACTTTAGTCTTTCTCAAGCTGCATTCAAATGCCGTAATGAATTGAAATGGAAATTGTCGGTTCCAATAGAGAGGGGAATTATTGAAAGGCACAGACCCCTGGCACTTGTCATGAAAATTTAGACCAAACAACCTGGATGGAAAATATGCTGGGGGTTTAGAATCTAGCATGACTGCATAGCAGAGAGTTGATAGTTTGGTCAATATTCCAACTGTGTTGTAATCCTGTACGTCTGGGTGCATTCACATTTCTTTTTTCGCATGAGATTGATGCATCAAATTCAGTTGCATTTGTAAGATAACCATTCGATAGGTGTAGCACGATGGTTTGCTACAAGAAACATTATTTTTCTTTCCTGACCCACTGAACTGGTGCTTGGGTGGCATACTGGCATCTTCGTTGTTGTTGTGGTGCAGCACCTATGGGCCACTAGTAATTTACTGGCTGTTTTGGAATGAACATTTTCAGTCTTTACTGATTGCGGCTGCTCATGTTTCAGTTCATTGAAGGAGGAACCATGGTGTCGCCCACTGTATTTGCTCGCCGCTGCTTATCTTACCTGATGAATGACATGCCTCAAGAAGCTCTTGGCGATGCAATGCAGGCTCAGGTAGTTTCACCGGACTGGTCAACTGCATTCTACCTCCAAGCAGCGGCCCTTTTCAGTCTTGGAATGGACGAAGATGCACAAGAAACACTTAAGGATGGCACAGCCTTGGAAGCAAAAAAGAACAGCAGAAACTAAGAAATGTATAGGTTTTTATCCTTTCCTGTTTTCAAAATCTTGTATTTATGTTCCCATTTTTTCCGCTCTTTCCTTCCGGGCTTCTACCATTTGAGGTTTTCTTTTGCAACACCAGGATTCTTTTCTTCCCAAATATATTGGCATTGATGTGTTTATGATTTTTTTTTTTTTTTTTTTAATCTTGAATGGATTATTTTTCACTTTTGATTGAGAACCAAGCTTGAGGAAGGGAAGGGAAATATATATATATGGAGGAGTATTGTACCGAAACAGCGGTGCATTTGATAAAAAATAAGCCCCATATATATTAGAATACAATGAATCTTTATATAATTATTTATCCATATATAAATTTTATAGCAAATGGTTTGCATATTGAAAAAATTATTTTAAAGTTGTTATTTACATCAAACTATTTTATTACATTGAATTTATAACATTTTCAGATGGAGCCCATATACATATTTGATTGGGATGAAAATTGATATAATTATAGATTTTATTTTTATTTTTTTAAAAAAAGGCCAGCACCTATCAAAGGAGCACGCCATTAGCTTCCGCGCTACTTTGTGTCAGGCTGTAAGCTGAGGGCGTGTTGGACTAAAGAATAACACTCAGTACGTATATTATCTCGGGCTCCTGCCGGTCATGGAACTCTCAATTTTTAAGATGATGATGATTAGTGCAAATTTTGACTTATTCGTTACATTCAACATCACTTGTTAAACTAGAAAATTAAGTTTTATCTAAATTAAGTATGTGCATAAACCATAATTATTTAAAAATATGTATATTCACGTGTAAATTTGAAAAATCCTTAGATTTATTCATACAAATATTAGAATGTAAAAATACTTTATGAAATTATTTATTTATATAGTAGTGATATTTTTGTATGGTTTAGATGCAAAAAACATTACTTTAAAATTGATATTTTAGCATTAAACTATGTTATTATGTTGATTTTAAATACTTACAAATTAAACTTATATGTACTTATATTAGACAGATGAAATTTTTTTTAATAATATAAATGATGCTAAATATAATAGATGAAGTGGATTAAATTATCAAAATATTAAAAATAAGAGGTTACATAAAAAAGGAATGTTGGTAAAAGCGAGCCTGTATTATCTTAGTGCGACATTATATCCGGGGTTGGCAACTAAACGTTTGTGCATCTACCATATAAATATGTCAATAAAGACCTCTTTCTGAAGTCACAAAACGATTGCGTTGAAGGTATTTAGTGCTCTTGCTGCTATGTGGTTTCCGCGCGCTTAAAAATATCTTTAAGTTTGATTCCGGGGATATGAAACCTAGCATCTGGACTCCTCCAGACCTAGCAAAGAATATCAATAGAGTCAATACCATAGAAAAAAGATCCATTAGATCTGATGAGGCTAGTAAACAACTTTTGGCGCGTCTTTCAGCAACGGAAGGAGAGACGTTCAAGGCTGCCCAATTTTTGGCGTTTTCATTTGGTAGTCAGAAAACGATTTGACGTAAGACTTTGCTGGAGATCATCAGTAGGGGTAACCTCCATCGATCGTTTTAGTTCCTTAGTGCCTCTATCGCTAGCATTTAGGGGTACATCGCCAAATCAATCTACGGATAAAAGCTCTTCCTCAATTGGAGAATGACAACAGGTTACGAAAACCAGATATACCAACCTCTCAACAGAGTGAATATGCAACACTCAAAAGCAAGAGAGGCTTGGCGGCTGCTGCCGTTATATTAAAGAAACATCGAATGAACAATGTAGAGCATGTTATGACCTGTTACGCACACACATACATGAGGAAGATTAAAAATGCTCTTGTGGCTCCAACCTCATTAGTTACCCATCCACTGGAAGATTTTGTTTCTACACCCTCATCAAGAGAAATGCAGCAGCGATGCTATTTTCAGTGTGGTTTAGGAGGGAACGTTGAAGTGGAATAGCCACGAGATGACGAAGGCAAATACCATGCAAGCTAGAAGGAAATTGAGGAACCGATGGCCATGCCAAAAGTTCCTTGTTTCTCCGGGGTGGGCTTGTACTGCGTTGCTTGTTTCATTCCAATGTTCGATGAACTCAGGCTCAATTGCACCAACGATGTTGCGGGCAGTTGAACCACATATCTCACAGGTCCTAGAAAGAAAGAACCTTTTAGGTGAGACCTAAATATGAGAGCATAGATCAGGAAGAATGTGACGCATAAAGGGATAACACATAAAGCAGATAACTTTTGAATAACAATAACAAAGTTGAAATTATCCGTAAGTGGCTAAGATTAGACATTGATAGCATTTATATGCGGGCACACTGCCAACAAGGTCCCTAATGAACGTATCTCTCGCATGCCAGAAAGAAAGATTCAGGTGAGCTGTAGATACAAAATGCCAAGCAATAATATGCCTGCAAATTGCAATAAGATACAGATGCTAATGGCTGCAGAATATCAAATTCAAAATGAAATTAGGCGAATCAAGCAGAGATGAAAATAATGAGAGAGAGGAATATCACAAAACCAACAAATTTCTATATGCATTATGATTCACATAATATGGATTTTGTCCCTTAATCCAACCCATGCCCCCAACTCCCTTCATTCCAGGAAAAAACAAGGGGAAGGAAATAGAAAAAAAAAAGTTGGGTACTCCATCTCGATAGGGCATGACAAATGATGTGAACATACAAAATTAGCACCCACGGCATATTAAGTAACTTGATCAAAACATAAAAAAATTCGGGGTTCCAGATCAGACAATTGGGTTAATCTACTCCATACAAGGTGGGTTCATTCAAGTATTCTTCCGCTGCTTTCAGATGACCATGGCCATCTTGGCATATGCTTACCTGATCATCACAAATTATGTTTAAAGAGGGGTCCTCAGCAAGGTATGCAAAAGATGTGTTGGGATGGCATGTTGGGTATATAAATGAGTGGTACCAACAAAAAATTTCACTTTAGTTACAAAGCAGGAAATTCAAGCATGGATCTTTGCAAAAAGATGAAAACACATCAAGTTAAAAGGGGTTTAAAATGTTATCTTTTCTGAATTGTTCTCTTTCCTTTTTCTTCTTTAAAAATATCCGACCAACCTCTGGCATAACAGTAACAAGCGTTCCCATAAATGTATTTTCTGAACAAATAATTGGAAACCAATGTTTCAGCATACTTCTCCCTGGAGGGTAGGGGGATGAATCTTGTACCATGGATTGACATCTAAACCATGCAAAACGTATCAGTAATGACTTTGTCTTTTTCCACCAACCAATTAAAAAGCTGAAGTGCCTGGGAAGAACCAAAGGGGAAAGTATCCCTGCTTGAGATGCCTTGGCCAGCCAGGCAGTAGAATTCTAGCCAGTGTTTTAAATAGTGAATAGCAAGTATCATTACCTTCAGAATTCCAACTATTAGCCATATGCAACAATGTAGTTACATTTTGTCTGAATTTGAAAAAAAAAGATGAACATCACAGATATTTTATACCAAATTAGGACCATCAATAACAACATCACTCCTGTGATTCAGTCAACAGAATGCCACATCAAAAATATGCAACTATCGGATATACAGATGGGGAATCAAATGGGTCTGATCTAATCTATACTATTCTTGATCTCCTGTTGACCTGTTCTAGTATTGCATGCACTAACATTTCACTAAAACTCCTGAAAACATTAGGTCTTCATAGAGACAGAATTTTGTTAAATATTATAATAAACTAATTTAGTGATAATTTAAGTAATATGGAGTAAAAATGCAATAATCTATGTTGTATATGCCTATATGGTGTGGATAATTGGCTGGCTGTAGCATGCTTCCTACTCTTCTATGCAGGCGGTTCGATGGGTCACTTTCTCGTTGAAGGTTCCAAAGCCACATAAAATAGTGCACCATCCTTCTGATCTGAAAAACTATTTCCAACAGCTTCCAAACAGGAAAGTCCAAAGTAAAGCTAAGGAGACACTGTTAGGATAATCTGTGGCCAAAAAGAGAGAAGCAACAGAAACTTCAAGAATGCTCCAATTCAAAGGAAACAAAGGAAGCTCGAGGCTTTGGTAGTAAAGATCCACAGGAATCAGGAAAGACCAAGCCTTTATGGAGCAGCAGTAGATGGAAACGAAATCCAGGCAACGTTCTCTGCTATGTGGGTTGTGGTTACTAAGAAACAGGATTCATACCTCCAGACACCAGGAAATGGAAGGTATAGGTGGAATTGCCTAGGCTTCAAATGGTGCACAATTGTCTCCTTTCCTGGGATGTAATATGCCTAAGATTTGTGAGCACACATAGACTGCAACCTTATGCATTATTTTGCCATCTGACAAGTTCCAAGCAGAGATTGGGGCAGCAAAGGCTATATGTCACTAAAGATTCTCAACAACTACATTATTGTGTGAAGGGGAGCCCCAACAGGTGGTATGTAGGCATGCACAAGCATGTAATCAGGTGGGGAGTGGCATGCGACCCTGGAGTGGCTATTGATGAGCATAACTATGCAACTGACTGCTTATTAATGACAGGATGTGATGTGCCCTCTCCATGAGCATTTGCTTCTCCAGTAATACACAAACTGTTCAAAAACAGAATCCTCATCAAACTGCAAACGTGCAAGATCCATAAGCTGATCATGCAGTTCCTACAGTGAGCTTGCTCCATTCCAATACAAGCTGCCCATGTATGTTTGAGTGAAGTGTTACCCAATTGCACTCAACAGTCTGTTTTAACATTGTCAGTGGTTAGTAGCAGGTGGTCGTAATCTTGCAAAATTGATTGCCTTTTGAGAAGAAAAAGCCACCTTCTAAGGCAAGAAAATTAATTACTTAATCCATAGGAAATTACACTGAATCTCCTAGGGGGCATATCCACCAGCAGAAATTCTTTGAACCTGAGTGATGACCACAGCCATAAGAGCCATTCCAACTTTTATAAAGATATGACATAAATTAAAACAGATTCTGCCACTGAAAGAAAACATGAACAAACACACTAGGAATCACAGCCACTGTTGAAATTCGAATACTGTCACCTTTTCCCTTTGTTTACCCAAATCTTTTCTTTTCTTTTCTTTTTTTAATTGATAGAATCTGCTTTTACTTTTCCTTTTTAAGAAGAGATTTTCTGATTAGTAAAGCATATGCTGTCAAATATTTTGCATGGCAGAATTCAGTAGCAAATTCTGAAACTTCCACTTTCACAAAGTGAGAGAGATCAGATTTTGTCAGTTCCCGAAGAGCTGCAGACGTAGAATCCAAAAAGAAAACAAAACCTGCCCCAGACGGCTCAGGAATTGTTGGAATACAACTAAATCCAATATGGTTCTTTGCAAGATGCTTTCTCTTTAAAAAGTTACGGAATACTAATAATAAACTAAAAGACAGCACAAATTGCATTGATCTGGAACAACAAAACGGCATTTGCAAATTCGCCCTTCTCAACCAATAAGCACAGAAAGTGCGAAAATGACTGTAAATTTTAGCACGTTTATGACAAGTCATGCATTTTCCAGCTCCACTAATCATTTGCAGCTAACAAAAGCTAGCAAAATGCAAAACGGCATCAGCAAACTGCTACGTATAACCGAAAGTCAAGATAACTAAAAGAAATATATCTGCACCTCTCTGAAGTCCACAGAACTTCATTAAAAACAACATAAAATGAAAACGAAATCATCAAACGCCATCAAAAGCAAAAGACGATAAAAGAGTATGGCTCGCTCATCCCAAAATGCCAAAATCAAATGCAAAGACTAAATTTTTAAGCAGAAGAGAGGAGGAGGAAATGCAGGCATCACTTCTCCTTACTTGTTCCCCCTTATCTTGAACCACGCCTCAGCGCATTGCCTATGAGCAGCAGCCAAGTCATCCTTACACGAGCAGCCCAATTCGATGGGAACACCCGACTCCTGACTCCCGCTCTCCAGGCCAAGTTGGCAAATGCGGCAATCTTTCTCTACCTTCGCCAAATGCACCTTAATCTCAGAAGCGCCGCTCTCCAAATCAACGTCCGAGCAGCAATCGGAAACCGAGGAGTCCCGCCGATG
The DNA here is from genome assembly GCA_035584095.1 of Annona squamosa. NCBI lineage: Eukaryota > Viridiplantae > Streptophyta > Magnoliopsida > Magnoliales > Annonaceae > Annona > Annona squamosa. The sequence continues at coordinate 75,103,356 of JAXCLR010000001.1, forward strand.
GCGGGAGCTGCTGCCGATC
>JAXCLR010000001.1:75115724-75126156 GCA_035584095.1 Annona squamosa
TATATATACATATATATATATATATACATATATATATATATATATAAAGAATGATCTTGTTAGCCCAGACTAAGTAAATACTTCACTTAGTTTACTTTAAAAGACCTATTTAAAAATATTTTTTTCTTTTCTCTTCATACACTTGCTTATCTAAGTGTATTTAAAATATAAATCAAATTTTACCATTTTTGGATATGTATATATATATTTTTGAGAATTTTAAATATCTATGTATATGTCTTTAAAATACTTATATATTTAAAAATCTTTAAAAATATATATACACATATTCAAAAATGATAAAACTTAATTTATATGTTAAATACATTTAGATAAACAAGTGTACAGACAAAAAATAAAAAAATATTTTTTTTAAATAGATCTTTTAAGGTGGGCTAAGTAAGTCATTTACTTAGCCCAAGCTAACAGAATCACTTTTCTATATCTTTAAAGGAATAAAATATATCTTTTACGCATATAGGATCTTGTTTAATTTATCTATTATTTAATATTTAATAAATGCATTTTAATATTATCTACTATCATTTTTCAAGCATATATTATTATCATATTGATTATAGGTTTTTATATATGATTTATAATAAAATTATGATTTTCAAATATAATATGAAGAATATTTTAAAAGATCAATATAGAACTGAAATTGGAGTCTATTTTTTTTTTAAACTAGAAATTGGAATCTACTCAACCTTAGGAAAATAGAGTAGAGTAAACTTTAAACTGACTTAATCTAAAATAAGATAATGAAGGAATTTTTAAAAATAAGATGAGGATAGAGTTAACTTCGTAATTGATTCTATCCAACATAGGTTGCACTTAGTCCTCTTCAAAATAGGTTGCACTTAGTCCTCTTGGCCGAATTAGGGGCAGGGCCACCCCGCTTCCTTTCAGCTTTCAAGAATAACAAGAGCATGTTCCTATGCTCTCAGGTGTATACGCCTATTTTTTAAAATTTTTTTTAAAAAAAATTCATAAAATTATTAGCCTGAGTGTATTTAATGTATTTATCAATTTTTACCATTTTTGGAGATTTTTAAATATTTATTTTTTTATTTTTGAAAATCAATGGCATTTTAGTAATTTAAAATTACCTAAAATGCCACTGATTTCTAAAAATAAAAAATAAATATCTAAAATACTCTAAAATTGGTAAAAATTTACACACATATTAAATACACTTGGGCTAATAAGTTTATGAAAAAAATTTCAAAATAAAAAATAAAAAAATATATGTATGCGCCCAAGAGCATGCAGCACTGCATGCTCCCGGGATCATAACATCACGTTCCGAACAACATGGGTCCAAGAAAATACCCAGAGAAGCGCACAAAAAACTACCACTTTCTTGAGCCAGTAAAGGGCGAAATTTTAAAAATCTCGACCTACAACATAATTGAAGACCGATAAGTAGAGCCAAACGCAGAACTCTTTGTTGAACACCCCACTACAGGAACCAAAAACACCTCATTTCCAAAATGCATGTATGTGCAAACTAACGTAATTTCTCGTTCTCATAATCTCATTGCGATTTGTGAATGGCCTGTTCATTCCTTTAAGGCCTCTCTAGCCGCTTAATTCTAACCCATTACTACAGAATGATACCCTAGGTAGCTGACAGACCATCTGCGGGTATTGCCTAAATGCACTCGGATGGACTTAAACTCGGTGCACCCGGGTGCACGGGATAACAACCCGACTATCTGAGGTACAAGTAATGTAACTCTGTCTTAATTCTTACTATCAGGTTTCCAACATGTAGCAGTCCTAACTACTCACTTTCCATCTTTCTCTACGTAGCATTTCCGGTCAGGTCCAGTGCGACATTATCGGCAGCAGGGTGCCATTGTTTCGCAAACCACTCTGTAGCCAAGCAATGTTACCTAAATCAGTGGCCAGTGAAGCCAATTCCTGATTTGATATTGGAGGAGGACCAACAAACTCAACAAACTCCGGCCCCAGCAAAGAACTTCGAGAATGGTTAATGCTTTTTGCCCCACAACAGCAACCGTGCCCACATTGGCTTGGAACCTGGGAGTCGATGTAAACTCCATTAGGGTCAGAGAGGCTGATATTAGGTTTGGAGGTTTGGATTGAAGGCCCGGGAATTGCAATGGGTTTGGACAGCGTAGAGATGTTTGTGCCACCCGTAGGATTGTAAGGGCTAAACGCACTTATTCTTGCCCTTGGTCGGAATAGGGCAGGTGGTTCTCCTGCTTCAGTCATTAGATGATCATCAGCTCGGTGGGATTTGTCTTCTGAACAGTCAGATGGCTTCTCCAGGGAGCTATCGACATGCTTCTCAGGGGAGCTATCAGCTTCTTTTCCTTCTGAGGACTTCAATGAATTCCCTTCACCATTTGACTGAGTTTCTTCAGAAGATGCTTTTGTTTTCTCTATTATGTTGATGTCTTCCAAGGAGTTACCAGGGATGTTCTTAGACCTTCCAATCTCAATGCACCTTCGTCTCAGAGTGGAATTCCAGTGGTTCTTTATAGCATTGTCAGTCCTCCCTTGAAGTAGCCTTGCTATTACAGCCCATTTGTTTCCATGGACTGCATGAGCGGCAATAATAATCATGTCCTCCTGATCTGAAATAGATGTTAAGGCATTATCTCTCATCATTTTAAGCACAAATACATATAATTATCACTCAACTGAAACTTCAGTGCTAAATCAACCAAGCCACTCTGCATTTTATGGTTGCCTGAGGAAATGGTTACAATTCACATCCCCAGGAAGTTAGGCGGCACTATGGCATTATAACTCAGTGCAGTGGTGCAGCATAACAAATTACCAGTCCAAAGTGCAAAGGGCAATGGCATTGCAATTCAGTGAAGTGGTGTCCAAAGCACAAAAGGCAAATATTTTTAGAAATCCGGAGGCTTCAATGGTTTTTTCATGTTCTATAAATGAGGAAAATACACTTGCAAGTGCATGTTTTCTCTCCCTATGTCTTCTCACGCATAAGCATGCATATAGAATTGGATGTTGTGGTAAATTTTTGCTTTTGGGATGGGTGAAATGGTCATGGGTGACAGAAGGGGCTTGTCTTATTCAGATAAATTCGTTTTAGAGAAAAGTAGCATGGAGGGCCACAAAGAATGACAAGAATAACTTTCCACACTCGAGCACATAATGGCAACTAGTTTCTAATGAGAAGCTTAGTCAATCAAATTCCCAAACAACAGTGGTAGCAACTTGGTATGAAAGCCTTCCAGACTTCCAAAGATACTAGGAAAGAATAGTTCGATGACTGGCAATCACAATTAGACATAATAAATACCATTACACCGACCAAAAAAAGTGCAATAGCAATGTCTTTTGCCGATGTGATAGAATTATTCTTGCTCAATGATTAGAATGCCCAACAGCACTGCAACAATTTATCATATCTGCAACCAACATCTGAATTTAACTTTTCATCCCTTTTGCAGACAAAGATAACCTCAAATGATCAGTTTTCTCCACAGTGATATTATTGGAAAACTATAATCAACAAATATCATTTTGGAATCTCAGGATAAAATGTGGAAAGAAGAAAATTAGATTATGGTTTGCCTGCAATGTCATCAATATTTTTTCATAAAAGTATCACCATTTTGTCACCATGCATGTCCAATAATTTTGCCAGTTTTGTGACTTGACTTTATTTATTGAGACCTATGCAAGCTAGAATAGAGATGATAAGAAAGAATGAATAAGTTCATATTGAAGATCTGGATGTTTAAGGAGTTCAATGACATATAGGAAATGAGAAAACACGACAACAATTTGTAAATATATCCACGTTTTTAATCAGAATCGCAAATATACCACAGTTCTGAAAATGGAAAATTGCCCCCTCTAATCTGCAACTATTTGCAAGCATACCATTAAATTTTATTATGAAATTTTCTTAAAGAAAATCCAAAATCGCCCTCATTTTTTCCAAAAAAATGTTTTAATGGACTAATTATGAACATTTCAACTAGATATATTATGTCATCTTGAAAACTTATTTAAAATAAATGGATTAAGGGTTACTTCCTTGTCAATAACCAAAAGTGGAAAGATTCACTAAAACAAGTTCTCTAAAAAAATTTCACCATCAGTGTATCATATTTTGTTTTAAAGTGTAGAAATCAAAATATGAGTAGCTTCAATAATTTAATTTATGGCATTTAGAAATAAAAGACAATTTACATGAAGAGGATTAGTGAATTAATCAAATGGAATACTTTGTTGAAACGTTACATGGGAGGAAGATGAGGGCAATTTTGAAATTTAAAAAGTATTTTTAATGAATTCTCCATAAAATTTAATATTATAAGCATGCTTGCAAATAGTTGCAAACCATAAGGGGTAATTTGCTATTTTTTTAAACTATAGGCTCACATTTGCGATTATGATCAAATACTGTAAAAAGTATTTGCTATTTGATTAAGGATCTGGAAAGTTTAAAATGACAAAACTTATATCTCTGTCTCCTTAAATTGAAATGATATTTAGAAAAGAAAAAACTTGTTCCATACACTATAGAGTATGAAGTACGAAGACTGATAAGTCAAATGCTTTTAGTTTAGAATATTCTGTGGATGATAACACCTAGGCCAGATGACCAAATATCTGGATTTCCAGAGGATAGTTGTAGGAGTAAGGTTAGAGAGAAGCAGGCTGGATGCAGTTATCATTACATGAAATGGACGATTTCAAATAGAGATAACATCAATTGTTCATAACAACGAGGGATATTAGACTAGGAATGGTGTGGCCATATTTGAAAGACACCAAAAGGCACAACAATGAGGAATATGTTAATCCCAGTCGAAATCTCATCTCTATAAAAGCATAAAAATGCCCAAAAGGACAAAAGGTGAGGAGGTTTCTATAGACTGCAACTTCTGGATAACTTGTGGTTCAATTGAGTATTTGATTCATCACAAACCAGAACAGTCATTTAGGAGTATTTGATTCATCACAGACCAGAACAGTCATTTAGGATTATTGCATCCTAAATAATGCTTGTTGATTAAATAGAGTGAATTAAAAGGGCATGTAGAAATTACTTTTTTTTTTTTTTAATCGGACCATCCACCTTGGATGATTAAGTACCCAACAAATATGTACTCCAAGGGAAGGGTAACAAGGCCATTACTGTTAACTAACTTCAAACCTTGGACCTCCCTACCCTAACATCCTATACATACTCAGGTCAGTTACTTGGTCATTTAAGTGGTGACATGCAGATGCTACTTGAACTGGCAAAAGGATCAGGTTGTGAGCATGGAATGTCATGAGGAGTGTGGAGAGCTTGATCTAACTCAATTGCCAGCAATTATGGAAAGCAACTTATGATATATTTTCTTGTCCACTTCTTATGAAAAAGAAGGCCTGCTAGGCACTTGAAACTGGACTTTTTAATGTTCGGCTTGAGTTGTTCTTGTCATAAAAGTAGAAATTGTAAAGCCAAAGAAGACTAGGCATAATTATGTGAATTCTAGCATAGTTATCTTTAACTTTACTTGACAAGTATACCTTATTTTACTTCAGGGAGAAGGCCAATTCTTCTTTTCTAATGCAGTCCTAAACGTGCACAATCTGAGTATACGAGGGCACAACAAAAAGTGACTCCTGTTTTTCAAACAGGCAATGATGACAGCAGCAGTTCTCAAAAAAATATTAAGGCTCATTAAATTAACCAGTAGCTAAAAAGGTGGTAGGACAGCAGGCAATAACTCAATGATGAAAACAATAGTCCTCAAAAGAAAAAACATTTCCGACTAGCAAAGCCAAGAATCTCCTTAAATTAGCCAAATAACTATTAAAAAAAAAAAAACACTGCAGCAAAGGTTCCATCCCTTGATTCCCCCAAGGTTTTAAATCCTTGTTTGCAATATAAACCTCTCATCTCATTTCAATATGCTGCCTGATTATTGTAGACCCTGCAAGCATATTCTTTGGTACTTTATAAGTGCATCTGAAGTAGATCAGGATCTACATAAGAATCGTAACCTCCCTAATTCATTCATCGAGTGTCCTTCTACCTTCCTAAGTACGAGTAAATAATATAGATGCATCCAAGACCACAAGACTGAAGGCAACTTTATGTCATGAGATTACATGTTCATTTAGATGTTTTCTTTCAGTTTTCAACTGTGAACCCCATGCATATAAAAGGCACATGCCAATTACACGGAAAATGTTTTACAGCTCCATCTGTCTTCAACCAAGGCTTACAGACCTCCAGATTCATGATCAGCTAGAAGAATCTCATCATTCCAATTTATTCTGATCTTTATCCTCAAGAAAACACAAATCCTTCTGGTCTCTTCTTTGTAACTTTACCACCACCACACCCCCTCCTCCCCTCTCACCTTCATACTGCCTCGAGGCCCTCAGCTTGACCCCTTATTGAGCAAAACAAGAGCTAGAAGTGGAAATAACAAAAATCTGATCACCATCACTGTGTTCAGAATGAATAGCAAATGCTGAAGAGTTAGCAATATATTGTTTGCCTTCAAAGTTTAGTCAAACAATTCATATCAACTCTGAATTGAGTGTAACATAGTTGTAATCTGGAGCCTACTTAATCATCTACATATATGGATGTAGCTGAAACCTTTCAGCAACAGCAATCCAATTCATAATGGCTTCAGACTTAGGACTCTATGCAGCCATTATGAAGATATCCAACGCCTGTCCTCGATTGCAAATCGCCACATCCCACCCATCCTCTCTTGACTATTGCAAATCACCTTTCACTAAATAAATGCGATCAAGAGAAACAAATTTTCAAATTACAAAACCTTTAATCCTTAAATCCAAAAAAAAAGGCTTCATATGCTTAAAAAAATAGTAGCCTCTCAAAGTCATTAATAGCTTGCCAGGAGACAAACTGCATATATTATCACTAAATTTGCATGTCGTCCAGATGCTATAGAACATTGAGCTGCAAAGAGTCTACCACTCATAAGATGGCTATTTTACAAAATTAACAGAAAGTTACTCCAAATATCATACTCAACTGTCTGTAACTCTCTCACATTATCCTCACAAGCTCTTGGTTCATATTTCTAGCCTTTTGAGAAATAGGTGAATGTATTTTCAAAAAAAAAAAAAAAAAAAAAAAAAAAAAGAAGAAAAGAAGAAAAGAAATAGGCGAATGTGTTCAAGCTAGTGGTCTGCTCTTAAGGTTTTTCTCAAAATGATGCAAGGGAGAAGGCCTTCTTAGACTCACTCACTCCTTTTCTTGGTGTAGCTCTTTGCCATAGTGAGCTCATATGCCATACCCAAAAGTGTTTAATAACTTAGTCTCCATTTATTTAAAGAATCAAAAGACTCTTTTACCATGCCACAAGCTCCAAATTCCAGTTTCAAGGGCAAAGCATACACATTAGGTGCAACGACAATGCTACAAAAGTTTTGAAAATGGAATTCAATATAGGGTCTGGTTGGTGATGGAGAAAAGTAAAAAAAAATATATTCTCACTTCATTCACTCTTTTTTATATCATTTGATATCTTAACTAGCTAACTACTCTACTTTTTCTATTATTGCTTCTATATTCGAATTATTGTTTTCATATTTGTACCCTATTTATTTTAGTTTTATGTTTTTATTCTTGATTATTGCGCCCATCATATCATGTCACTCTCTTACTTTTTCAAAAAAATTTTGTATAATGATTTCCCTCATCTTTTGCTCATTAATGCAAAAACAGTAAATGGAATCTGTCAACTTTCAATATCTTCAATATCTTCAATATCTCAAATAGATAACGCCCTTCACCAACTGATAAGTGCCCGGTTGGTACACTCATGTCTGTCATGCCGTAGACGAGCATTCGAATGGTGGGGACAACATCCCCCCATGGGAGCTTTGTCTCCTAGTTTATTAGGTGGGAGCTCATGTATCTCCCAAGTTGATAGGTGGAGCATGTTATCTCTATATTGGAAATTGTAAGAATGTCTCGGGCTTGATTGTAAAATAAATTAAGATGGTTGTAAATATACTAATTTAAAAAAAAAAGACATCGCCCTTCATCGTCCTAACAAAAGAAAGCTCCACATAGACAACAAGATAGTTTTTTTATTTTTTTAAAAAAAGAAGACATCGCCCTTCATAATCCTAACAAAAGAAAGCTCCGCATAGACAACTAGATAGTTTAGGATGTCTTTGTTAATGAGTAAATATTGTCAAGTTAAAACTTTTGAATCTGAAACTTTTTACTCTCCACAACTACCTTTTTTCTTAATTATTTATTCACATTTTTCTATATAACTATCATATTTTTAATCATTTCTACACAACTACCTATACAACTAATCTATCTATTTTAACTTTGTCATATTTACTCTTCATTATTACCCCTATCATATTACATCATTTGACAACTTTTACTCTTTACAACTTTTCATCAAAAATTTTATTTATTTCCAAACGCACCCTTAATCTGACATGAATAGACAACGACAGTACTACAGCCAGCAATTCAAACGATGGAAAGGGCGGAAACAATCCAATCTCCTCCAATGCAGATCATTTAATGATCTCATACTACCAACAGGAAAGCTACGACGGTTATTATACCCAACAACAACAACACCGCACTCCGTACCACGGCCTAACTAAAACAATTCGACACCTAAAATTCAAACAGTTTCACAAAGGTAAAAAGCGATCAACATCAAAGCCGAAGGCCAAAAACAGGCAACTGAACTGTTAGCACCTCAAGCAGTTCCAGACAAACAATCCAACTTGCAAACTCTTCTCATCGCAAATACAACACGATAGGGAGAAACATCAAACAGCCAAGCTATCCAGAGATTGGTGGTGTTTAGCGAGACGATACCAGTAAAAGGTTTGTGCTTGACTGAGGGATCGAGCTGATTGCACCAACGGAGGCGGCAGGACTTGCCGGAGCGTCCGGGGATGCCTCGGGCGATGAGGCTCCAGTTCCTGGCGCCGAACTTGGCAACGAGGCGGCTGAGTACGGCGTCTTCTTCCGGCGACCAAGGGCCCTTGACACGATCCTCCGCCTCTCCTCCGCCTCGCCCGTCCGACTGGGAAACTACTCGACCGCCGTCAGAAGCTTTAGCATCTGAATCTTCCTCCATTTTCCAACCTCTTTCTGTTTTTCTTCATCAGCAAGAAAGGAGAAGACAAAAGAAAGCCCTCAACACTGTCACCTACCAGACTATAACCGCTCTCCCTTCCCAGGACAGCTCCTTATTCCCCCTTCTTTGCTTTCTACTCCGCCGACTTAGCTTCATTCATACTCGGTCTGAACCAGATTTTTCGCTATAAAGGTATCAGAAATTCTGTCAAATGAATAAACTACGTTACATTAATAGAATTTCGAACTTCCTTATGTATTATTTTTTGATGATTTTGGTTTGTATAAATATGTTTTAGTCATATTGGCCAAAATACATGATGTTCTGTTTCTAACGAATTTCAGCAGTACGCCTATGTTTAGACGAGTATGATTTGGGCCTAGGAAAATTTTGATTTTTTAAGTATAGCTGAGGTTCTAGTGCGTTACGGTATTTTAACTTGAAGTGCCTGTGCATCGTACTATCCTGTCTGCCAGAGCAATAGTCTTTGTTTCCTTTCTTTTCGAGTCGAGAAGGCTACTGTATGCGTTTGCGTCTGATTTTCAAGCATGAGCCGAGTTGCAAGGCATGCGGGACCCATGTACGCAACATCTGACCCATTCATCAGGTATAAATCCGTGTCAGTACCCACATTAGAACAGAAAAAAAAATTAAAAAGAAGAAGAATATGCAATTGCCTAATATACCATATTCATCGATCAGTGTCTCCTATGAGTATGGCGGCCGAAAGAAGTGAACGGCTTATAAGCGTAGCCAAATACATTTTGGGTCATTCCATGCCTGCAGTTGTTACCATCTGATGGACGGTCCTCGTGCTGCGTCTAAGATTGCTTTCTATTTTTGTCCCCCAATGGATGAAGAAACCACCGAGATTGATTGGTAAATTGAAGATACGGAGATTGCCAAAAACAAAAAAAACATAGGAAACTTATACGTGGAATATTGGAATAATTGTTTAGAAGTTTAACGGTTTTGATTGAGACGAGCTTGCTGTCATGCGTACGGTTGGCGAGGCACTGGTTTCACCGTTACATCTGACGGACGCACACAAAAATCGCGAACGTTAGTTCTCAAATCCGTTTCCGGGTTTGCAACCCACAGGAAAATACCAAGACGGTTTGCGCGTGTAAAAGATCATGCGATTCGCAGAACCTTGTCAAATTGTTAGCCTATAAAATGTTATGAGAATAGTTGATTTATCTAAGAGTAATAGTTTTATTATTTTTATTTTATTTATAGAGCTAATATTGTAATTTATATAAATAACTTCGAAAAATTATCCATTTGTACGTATACCACCTTAACTTATTATAATA
>JAXCLR010000001.1:75126167-75154827 GCA_035584095.1 Annona squamosa
AAAGTCCACCTTGATAATGAATTTAAAATTTAACTATTCATATTATTTAATATTATTTATTCTAACGTGGCACCAAAACTATTTCAATCAAAGTCTTGGATGTATATACTTAAATAACTATATATAACTATGCGTAAATTAAATTTATTTATAAATGCATTAAAATATTATAATAATTTATAGGTTTTAATCTATGCAGTAATAATGTTTTTAAATAATTAGATGTTGAATTAATAGCTTCAAAATTAATATAAATGAAGTGTTTATTAAAATACATAATTTTTCACTCTGTACAATTATCTTATTTTTTAATGACGAATGATCCAGTTAGTCTGGGCTAAGTAAATGACTCACTTAATCTACCTAAAAAATCTTATTTAAAATAATATTTTTTATTTTTTTTTCTTTCTACACTTGTTTATCTAAATACATTTAATATATAAATCAAGTTTTACCATTTTTTGGATATGTGTACATATTTTTTAGATTTTTAAAATAAGAGTATTTTAAATGCATATATACACATAGATGTTTAAAAATCTTAAAGAAAGAGATAAATATATTCAAAAATAGTAAAAAATGGTCTATACATTAAATAAACTTAGATAAACAAGTGCACGAAGAAAAAAAATTGTGGTAAATAGGTTTTTTAAGGGAGGCTAAGTGAGGTATTTACTTAGCCCAAACTAACAAGGTCACTCCTCTTTTTTAATTATCTATTCACTTCTTCTTGTACACTACCCTACTACTAAATTATTTTTATACGATTATCCATATATCAAACTCATCTATTTTAACTTTATTATCCTTTACCATCATCATGATCTCTATCATCTCATATCTTTTTTTTATATTTTAAAAATTTTTACACAATTTTCTATCAAAAATTTTATTACTTTCCAAATACACTAAACAAAAAAATTTCTATGTTGGCTTTACACTTTAATAAACCGGGTTCATGTGAATGTTCGATGTAGAATAAATTTAGTTTTTGGTTTACCAAATAATTCTAAATTCAATTGATGAATTGAATTTTTGCTTTTAACATCAAGTGGAGCCCATGTAACGGTTTTTTACCATAATTAAGTGCTGCCACCAGACTACTTCCCATTGTCTAAATAAAGTGCCTCAAGAAATAAGAACACTAAAATTTTAAAATATTTATTTAAATCTGACTAAACTATGTAAATAATTGAAATAAAATCTTAAAACTATTATCGATATTGTAACTTGTGGATTGCATTATTAATTAACATAATGTATAAATCAGGCTTATTGAACGTGGAGAGGTGAGTAAAAGATTTCCTAGATCTAATTACAAGATGGTGGGATGATTTTGTTTAGCATGATTGAAAACGGGAAGGCTTGAAGTGGAGAGTACATACCATCCAGGTGAGATGGGGCAGGTAGGCCTGTTCTCCCCTAACCCATAATGCACCCGTTCAAAGCGACAGACACGAATGTGGGCTTTCTGGCCCGTGTGGATTTGACAGTCCTCGAAAGTGTCCGTTAGTGAGCAAGTTTGTTAATTTGGAAAAAAAATTTGGATAGTTTTGAGGAACTTTTCGATAAAATTTGAAAAGCGGAAGAAAAACTTTACATGATAAATTATAAAAAATATAAAAACTTTAATTCATAACTTTATAATTGTAGTTATTTACAACTAATGAAACAACTACTACGGCGGAAATGCAATTTTTAGTTTTGATAAAATACTTTCGAAAAATAAAAATATATGTTTTAAAAAATTTAAAACAACACACATCTCTCTCTCTCTCAAAGTTATAACACTTGGTTTAAATGTCAAGGAGCAACTAATGAGTGATGACATATTTAATTAATTTGGTTGCCTGCCATTGTTGTCCAAGCAAATGTGCCCTCACTAGTCCGTCAAATTATAAATAGTGCTACAAAAAATGTGAACAGAAAAGTTTGCACGTGAAAACAAGTTTTTGGAAAATGAAGATAACTCTTCGAATTGTTGCGTTGATGTTAATATTTTCTAAGTCATGTGTAATCTACAATGTTCGGTAAAGGTATTGGATTTTGTAACTCCAATTCAACTAAAAGTCCAACAGAGATCATCTCAGCTCCACCAGGTCTTAATGTCTACTTTGGCCTAGAATTGTCATGGGTTTCAGAACCCACAGTCAATTCGTATCCTTTTTTATATAATCGAAAAATAAGATCCGGCTCTGGTGTTTTCGATGGAAACAAAGAGAAAAACAGGTGAAATGGAATGCATAAAGAGAAGAATGAAATTTAAAGGATGCTTTGTAGTAGATTGCAATTATAGAAGGAAAGGTTTGGCACTTTTGTGGACAAAAGACTTGGATATTAGAATTTTATCTTTCTCAGGTGGACACATGGATGCGGAGGTGGTAGACATGGACAATTGTCACTGGAGAATAACTGGATTTTATGGAATCCTAAGTTGCGTAGGAAGGCCGAATGTGGAGTTTGCTAAGAAGGCTAATAACACAATCAAATCTTCCCTAGTTGGTAATTGGAAACTTCAACAAGGTGGTAAGAATATTAAAATATGTTAGTATACGAAGAAGACTAGAAGTACAGATGGAGCAATTCAGGGAAGCCACTGAAGAACGTGAGTTATAGGACATAAGATTCATAGGCCTCCAAATGACTTGGACGACCAGAAGAACGGAAAGAGATAAGAGTGGAGGGAAGATTCGATCGTGGTCTAGTAAAGCTAGTATGGCTAAACCTCTTTCCTTTCACACTGATCAATCATAAAGCAGTGTCAACTTCAGATCATTGCCTGTTGGTCCTGACTTTAGACTCAAGAGCAAAGAAAAAAGAGCAAGAACACAAATAAGGTATGAACTATGGTGTGCTAAATGTAAGACAACAAATGACATTATTCAGAAAGTTTAAGGAGAAGAGCAACAGGGTCATCTATCAAAGTTTGGAAAAATCTCGAAGATGGTTCAATAATGTGGCCTTGAATTTATGGAATGGCATAACAAAGAAAAAGGAAACATCTCGACACTGATTCAACGACACCAAAAAAAAGCTTTAGAAATTAAAGGAAGAAGAGAGAACAGCTTTAGGGACAACCAAATCAAAGATCAAGAACAAATAATAAACAGCCATTTGGAAGATGGAGAAGTGATGAGGAAGCAAAGAGTAAAAGTCCTTGGTTGCAATGTGGGGGTAGAAACACTATCTATTTTTCACATGGCTGCTTCAGAAAGGATGAGGAAGAATCATATAGATGGATAAGCAAATCGTGACCAAAAGGAGAAGAAAATTCTCATTCAGAAGTATTTCATAGAGCTCTTCTCATCAAGGGTAGAGAAAGACATGGCAAATGTTATAAATCCAATCCAAAATTGTGTTTCCCCAACAGACAACCAGATCCTAGTAGGAAAGTTAACTAAAGAGGTGGAAAGAGTTGTAAGAAATATGAATCCAATAAAAACTTCTGGTCCAAATGGGATATCGGCTGGGTTTTATCAAAAGAACTAGCAATATATGGGAGAAATTTTGATGCTTGCAGCAATTGGCTTGAATTAAGCTTAGTTGATGATCGGATCAGAATGCTCAAAGAAATAAACCAAACCATAATTGTACTTATCCCTAATAAGAAAAGAGCAGCAAAGATCGCAGACTTCAGGGCAATTAGTTTGTGCAACGTCATTTACAAGGGACTTGCAAACAGAGTGAAGCTATGTCTACACAAGATAATATTAGAAGAACAAAACACCTTTGTCCCGAAGAGACTCGTTACAGGTAATAACATGGTTGCTTTTGAAATAATGCATGTTTTGAGAAGTAGAAGAAGTGGGAGAAAAGGAGAGATGGCGAAAAATTACTTATGTTGAAAGCCTATGATTGAGTAGAATGGAATTTCATATAAAAAATTATGAGGAGGAAAGGATTCAACGAAAAATGGATTCAATGGATGAGGAGTTTTATGGAGTGTATCTCCTTCAAGATTTCATTGAATGGGTCATTAACGACCCCTTTCTCAACAAGCAGGGGATTGAGGTGAGGGAACCCTTCATCTCCTTACCTTTTCCTTTTTTGCGCATAAAGGCCATCTACATTAATTAAGGAAGCTCACTCGAAAGGAAGCATTCAAGGAATTAAGATCTATAGAGACGGGCCAAAAATATGACATATTTTCTTTGTGGACGATGCTCTCTTGTCTCTGCAGACAAATCACAAGGAAATAGAGAACTTGCTGAACACTCCAAAGGAATATGAGATGGTATCTAAGCAGAAAGTAAACCGAGGAAAAACTTCAATTTTCTTCAGCAGCAACACAAGAAGGGAGTGTGGAAGAGAAATTGAAAGAATAATTGGTATAGACAGTAACTAGATAGACAGCTACTTAGGCCTACCAGTTTGGTTTGTAAGCAACAAAATAAAGATTTTCCAGGGTTTTTAAGAAAAAATATGGAAGAAGACCCAAAGTTGGAGAAGTAAACTTATCTCTAGTGGGGGAAAGGAGGTCCTTCTAAAAGTAGTGGCGCAAGCTATCCCCAGCTATTCAATGAATCTGTTCCTGCTACCAAAAAGGATCTGTCAAGAGCTAAATGCTATCATGAGTAAATTTTGGTGGGAGTATAAAGAGAGGAAAAGGAGAATTAGTTGGATAGCGTGAAGAAAACTCTGTCAACTAAAGGAGAAAGAGGGATTAGGTTTCAGGGAGCTGACAGCCTTCAATAAGGTGTTAATCGCAAAACAAGCTTAGCATTTACTGATAGAAATTGATACCCTTTGCCACGAAATCTTTAGAGGAAATGGCTACTCTTACATTTGGAGGAGCATAGTACAACTTCTACTGCTGAATCAAATGGAATGAAATGGAAGTTTGGGAATGGTAAGAAGATTAGTTTCTTCAAAGATCTATGGACAGTAAAGGAACTTCAAAAAGCAGGTCCTCTTCCTAATGACATTGATGAAAACCAAAAGGTGGACTACTTTATGGTTGATGAAAAAAAGGAATGGAAAGAAATAAAGAAAGAGAGTTGCCGAAAATTTTGGTTGGGAAATTATCAGACATATCAACATCCCAAATTATGACAAAGAATATAGATTCTACTAGCCATAGAAAGAATGGCCTGTTTAGTGTAAGGTGCGCATACACTCTTGCTCACAAGGAAAAATTAGGAGAAGAGGAGAATCAAGATGGCCAGAAGGAGGAGGTTGACAAAGGAAACATTGTAAAGAAGATTTGGAAGATGAAAGTACCAAGGTAAATTCAACACTTCGGTTGGAGGTTAGTTTTAAATTCACTCTCAATAAGAGAGAACCTATCTAAATGTGGGATACAAGTGGAGACCTACTGTCCATTGTGCCAAAACGGAGAGGAAGTGGAGGGTTATCTTCATATCTTCTGGAAATGCCAAAAAGTGCAAGGTATTTTTAACAAATCATCTTTTAGCCACCTTTTTAGAAGAGAATTTTTGGACCTTAAGGATATCTTGAAGATGCAATGCAAAGACAAAGACCGCACCATTCTACCTCTCTATATCACAAGGTGCTAGCGTATATGGTCCCATAGATATAGGTGGGTGATGGATGAAGTAGAGGGACTACTACAAGAAACCATGCAATGGTGCAGGGCATACATTAGTCACTACCATTCATCAATGTTAATGCATGCAGGAGGTCTAATGTCACAACTAAACCGAACTAAGTGGGAAAAACCAGAAAGAGGCACAATGAAAATCAATTTGGACGCGTGGAACTTAAAAGAAATCGGCTCTTTAGGCTATGGGGTTGTGATTAGATATTAAAATGGAACGTTTATAGCAGTAAGGATCTAGAAAAAGTGGGGCTCCCCAAACCAGTTAGAGCAGGAAATTAAAGTCATCCTTCTAGGAATAAGATGGTTGTTAGAATAGAACATAACAACGGCAACAACTGAATCTGACTCCCAAATATCAATTTTATAGATTCAAAATGAGTTGAATGTTAGATCATTATTGGAAGAGATTTGAGAACTTAAATCAGAATTCCAAAAAATCAGTTTTCACCACATCATTAGAGAAGGAAACATGGTGGCCCACCAGCTACCAAAACTGGTGGTGGATTCAGAAGAGAAAAATGTAATGTGGAAAGATACAACCTCAATCAGTATTGTAAATCTGCTATGTACTAGCAATCGTTCCATGTAATTCCTTTTGGGTTTTTCGCTTTTTGGAGACTTCTTCTCTCCTCTTTGTATATAACTACATGCGGGCTGGTTTTTGGGGCGCCAATCCGTATGTCGGTGCCTTCAAAAAAAAAAAAGTTGGAGATTACAGCAGAAGGCACAGAAATTTAATTTCAAGGTTACGCCACAATTTTGGCTAGGGGTTGAACATCTGCAGGTTAGATATCCGATTCCATTTGTCGGTGAAATTTCCTCCTTTTGAAAAATAAAATAAAATTGGAGCGATATCTTGTGAAAATCCTTACAGAAACTCTCACCCTGAATAGAGCGATTTGTTTATTTCCACATTGAAAACATATCGCTGCCCCTTCAAAATGAATTTTCGTCGAAAAATTCAGAACTGCAAGCATTGGCTTGAATCGCTTAAAATAGCATGTCTGCGGCACTTTCCATCGGATGCTGACAGATTTAGCCTCTGAGAAAGCAATTTTTGTTTCTTGTCACGTCTTCTATTTTTCATTTTCTTTTACTGAGAAAACTAGATCAAATGTTTATCCTCATTTTCCCAAGTATTCTATTTAGAAGTCCATAAATTATATCGGTATTTAATTCTCTATGTACTCATTTAAGAAACTCAAGATTAAGTTTTTTTTAATCTTTCTCAAAAAAAGTTTAAGTTTTTTTTATTTCCCCAATGTTTCTGTCAAATAGATCAATGATGTTTGCCTCCAATATTACTACAATTCAATTTACGCAATGCTATATTATTCATTTTCTATTTTATTTTCTTGATTGCTCTATGTGTTTGGAAAGGGGATAAAAATTTCCCAACTTGTCTGTATTTTTCACATTTTTCCATATAATTATCTTATCTATTCAACTTTATTACATCCATTTTAATCATTAGCCTTATTTATTACTCTATTATCCTATTTATTTCAAGAATTTTTTCAATGAACTTCTTTCCTCGTCTTTCCCTTCCCAGACATGAAATAAGTTTAGATAATTTTTAAAAAAAAACCTTATTATTATTTTTATTGTTATTAGTTTGGAAAATCTAAGATTAAAATTCGACGACTAAAAGAGTAAAGACGGAGTTAATGAATGTGGGCTTTTTAAGCCCAGCAAGCAAGGGCAGTGCAACCATCCTTGCGACAGTTTCTTCTTCAACATTAATTGTGCTTAGCTCAATGCTACAAATTTAGGATGGTATGTTTATCTTGTAAAATTCTCATAATATACCATTTTTATCAACCTCTAAAAATTCGTTTCTCATCTGCATGTATATCATAATGCTTCACTAATAAGAATATATCATAATGTTTTCATAAATATATACATGAGGTATATTTAGATGCAGCACCGTTGAAATGGGCTCCACGTAATGATCAAATTATAATCTACTTCACCCATTGTATTTTTTATCATATATTCTATCACCATACAAATTTTCATCATAATCGTATATACGTATGGGCCTCGTTTGAAAATGGTACAAATTTAACGTAATAAAATAGTTTAATATAAATAACAACTTTAAAGTGGTTTTTTCAACATGTAAATCATTTTTTATAAAATTTATATATAGATAAATGATTGTACAAAATTTCATTATATTCTAATATGTGCGGGGTCCATTTTTGGACAAATGTACCATTGTTCTGGTGCAAATATATTTGATTAACACCGCAATGAAATTTTTTAGATCAAGTCAACCTTTTAATCCTAAATTTTATTTTGGATGTATTTAGTATCAAATGCAGTTTTGTCCAATATTAATTGCAGCTAAGACTTTATTATTATTTATAGTCAAATTTTAAAAGCTATCTTAAAAGTGTTGGATGAAAAGTTTGTTGTGTAAAAATTTTTAAAATAGGAGCGAATGGTTTTATACTGCGGGAGTAATGATGATGAGTAAATAAAAGAAAGTTAAAATAAATTAATTAATTGTATGAGTAATTTGTAAAAATAATTGAAAATTAGAATAATTGTACAAGAATATTTAAAGAAATAATTAAAAAATAAAGTAATTGTAAAAAGCGAAAAGTTTTAAATTGAAAACTAATAATAACTACATTTAACTAAATACTATCGCTTAGAAATCTAAATATTTGCAGTTAAATAATTAATCATAGTCAAAAAAACATTTAATATGGTCAAGTATATATTATTTATGATTAAAAATAAGCTACATAAAAGAAAATTTGTTGCGATGCTGAGATTATTTTTAACTCCCTGACGGCGATAAATATAGGAATTGACTTGAATTGACTTAAAACATAATGGATCACAATTCTAGACAGATTGCATCGTAAATCAAAATGGGCTTCAAGCGATCAAAAGGCCTTACGTATAGATTTTACCCGCATCAGCAGAAGTCATGGCTCCGCGGCTGTTCACATGAGATAAATGGGTTCAATAGAAACAAACACTGCTTATTTGGTATGCGCACTACAAATCGAAAGTTAGAACCTGAGAAACTAAAGGGGCCAACGTAATAGTTGGTGGGCACCAAATTAAATAAGAAGCGTCTATTGTGCTCATACCCAATTCATTGATTTTTAAAGCCCGCAAATATTCATCCTACTTGTGTGTATATGGGCATCCATTCCCGTCCAGACGGACTGCACTGTAATCACTGTAATATGTGCTCCACATATATTAGATTGCAATAAAATTTTACACAATCATTTATCCATATAAAAATTATATTTTAAACGGTTTATATGTTGAAAATACTAATTTGAACTTTAAACTTGATATTCATAATAAAATATTTTATTACTTTGATTTTGTACTATTTTAAAACGGGGATTACACACACATTGAATTTAGATGAAAATTGGTATGCGAATAAAGTGAACAATTTTAAATACAATGGGTGAGATGGATTTTTCATTCATGATCATATAGGGCCCACAGTGCATAGACTACATGGTGCAGTCATATGCATGGGATAATATTCTATAGAAAAATATTCAGTGTAGCACCACTGTACCGAAATTACGATGTAGTGCGCTAAAATGGGAGCTACGTGATGATAAAATCATAATCTATACCACGTATTATATTTAGAATAATGTATTATACTATTGTATTAATTTTCATCTCAATCGGATATGTGTGTGTGGACCCCATCTGAAAATAGTACAAATTCAACATAATAAAATAATTTGATGTAAATAATAATTTTAAAGTGGTTTTTAACATATAAATCATTTACTATAAAAATTATATATAAATAAATGATTATATAAAATTTTATTTCATTCTAATATGTGTAGAACTCATTTTAGGCAAATATACTACTATTCTGCATCGGAAGAGCTCTACACATATATATAGGATTTGTTCCGGTGCATGCAACTGCACCGTGGACCCCACGCGATCATAAATGGGAAATCCTCCCCACCCATTGTATTTACAATTGTCTACTTTATTAGTGTACCAATTTTTATCTAAATCCAACATCTTTGTGATCCCCATCTTAAAATGGTGTAAAATCAACATAATAAAATAATTTAATGTAAATATTAAGTTTAAAGTGGTATTTTCAACATCTAAACTGTCTAAAATATGATTTTTATATGGATAAATGATTGTATAAAGGTTCATTATGATTTAATGTGTGTGGGGCCCATTTTACAGCACACAACTGCACAATAACATATCCCCATATATATATATATATAGGATTCTATTCCGGTGCAACGTCACTGCACCGGAACAGCCGTGCAGTGGCTCCAAAATGGGCCCCACATGATCATGAAATCATGATCTACTCCACCCATTATATTTAAAATAATATATTCTATTACCATACCAATTTTCATCCCAATCAGATACTTTAAAGTTGTTATTTACATTAAACTATTTTATTACATTGGATTTGTACTATTTTCAGATGGGCTCATATGCATATCTGATTGGGATGAAAATTGGTATGGTAATAGAATACATTATTCTAAATATAATGGGTGGAGTAGATCATAATTTCATGATCATGTAAGCCCCATTTTAGAGCCACTGCACGGCTGTTCCAGTGCAGTTACGCTGCACCAGAACAGCTCCTATATATATAGGCTTCACCACGTAACGCTTTAATATATTTACGTCGCGCATACTTTCGAGCTTTCTGGCAATATTTCATCATGCAGTAGGTCATCAATTGATCATCATACGCTATAACTAGTAATCCCCCCTCACTACTGTGCTGGAGAATAATTTAATATAAACTGGTTGTAACGATTTGAAAGCATAACTACCGACGAGGCCCAAGTACATACCATCAGTGGTATATAGGCTCAACATACAATATTTATTTTTTATTTTTTAGTTTTTCTTTATAAACAGGTTTTTTCCAAATGTGTTTAATTTATATATTAAATTTTACCATTTTATATATTTATTTTTAATTTTTAAAAACTAAGCTTTTTGGGGGTGAAATTGACTGAAATATCCCTCGACTTGATTTATTTTTAAAAATAAAAATAAATATTTAAAGTTATTGTAAAATAATAAAACTTAGTATGTAGGTTAAGTACATTTTTTGAATCACGTTTTCGAAAAAATTTAGAAAAATAAAAAATAAATCTTGTATGGGAGCCTATAACCGAATAATCGTATATAACAATTATTTAACTGCCATGTGGAGAAACTGCTTCTCCCAGTTGCTACAGCTCTACGTTTCCATCCAAATGGCCCTTCATTCACTGATGTACATAGATAATTCCAGAAGAACAGGCACGTTCAATATTGAATATGATTACAGGAACATCCAGAGAACCTTCCCAATGCCTTCTTTCTTTTAATTACATCCAGCAAACGAGACCCTTACCTAACTCCAATGCTAGTTTTTTGCTGTTTTCTGGGAACATAGGAAAAAAATTCTTTTACTCAATTTTTTTCTCCGTTTCAATCTTAATTTCCAATCATTTTTATATTTTATACTTTATTTTTCGTTTGTTATTTTAAATCTTTTCATATAATTTTATTATCTATTTTAACTTTATTTTCTTTATTTGTAATTATCCTTATTATATCACATTACATCACTCTCTTTCATTTTAAAAAACTTGTTACTATTTTTTTGAGATAATTCCTCTTATACTCATAACAATCGCATATAATTCCTAGTATATCCACAACATTTTATAAATTAATTTCATACTTACATCGTTAAAATCATCATTATTTATTTTATTGAAAAGACGATTTTACCCTTTTAAATTTATTTAATTAAAATAAATCAACCTTAACATGACTTTAAAGTTATTTAATATCTTATATTAATGATTTACTACCATCAATTGAGTCATGTTAAGGTTAAATTATCTCAATTAAAAAATTTTAAATAGGCAAAATCGTCTTTTTAATAGGATAGATAATAGTGATTTTAACGGCGTAAGTATGAGAAGAATTTATTGTGAAATATTATGAGTATAAAAGGAATTTATAAAATATTATGGGTATGTTGGAAATTACATGCAATTGTTATGGGTATAAGTTGAATTATCTCTTTTTTCCAATTCACAAACGCACCTTAAAAGACGTTTTTTGCTCCTTTTTTAAAGAATTTTTTCCCCTTTTCGGGGCTTGAGCAAATCTTATTGGCATATAACTGGTGATTGGGATGACCACGGTAGCTTTTCCAAGACTGGAGGTCAACAATCAACTGGTATAACAAAATACAAATTGATACGTGTCTTATGTTATAAAGATTAAAAAAAATACTTGGCTATAACTAATAAGGGTTCATTTGGGGAGTATTGTTGTAAATTTATAAATTTAATCAACTTGTCATGTGGTTTTTATAGAATGTTTATTTTCACATAAGGTGATTTTTATGATCCGTTTGGTTTTTATGCTCCTATGTTCTTTTGGTATTTGAAGAGTAGAATGTCTGAGTTTTATTGATTGAGTCTAGTTGAAAGTGAAGATTAGAGTTTAAACTATAGTGGTTGAAGACTTAATTAAGGAGTTCAATTTGCAAAGACAATTTAATTTTCATAAAATTTCAACGATTAACTTCTTTATAATTAGGATGAATAAGCTAAAAAGAGTATCTGTTATTAGATTCAATATATTCTGACTTTTTGCCCTTTTTTGAAATATTTTCTTAGGCAAATCTTATATATACCTAAGTATTTTATTCATAATTTTATTTACATTCACAAATTTTCAAAATTTTCAAATATATCCAAATATTTTACCTAAAATTATACCTATACTTGCACTATTAGGAATTTGTTAAATGGGCCATTGACAGTCCTATAAAATGACGAAAATGTTCATTCTTAATTATAATTTTATTGTTAAAAATTTAAATTCAAATGAGTTTTTAGCACTTTTACTGCTATAAAATCATATATTAGTTGAAAATAAATTTCTAGGTTTGAGCAAATTAATCTTAAATTATATTAGGATTTAGGCATATTTGTTATTTTTCAGAGTTACTAATGGCACATTCAATGAATTCTTAACAACATATATATAAGTAAAATTTTAGGCAAAACACATAGGTATATGTGAAATTTTAGAAAATTTGTAAGTATAAGTGAAACTATGGATAAAATTCATGATGATATATGGGATTTACCCTATTTTGTTTTCAAATCTAAGCTATTTATCTTATTCAATACCATTAGCTTTATTATGTTACTAAAAATATTTTCGCTAAAAATTTATATTGGTATAAAAATTTACATCTTTCAAAAGTAAATATATAAATAAATATATCATTATTTTCAACTACGCTCTTCTTGCTAAGCAGGTATAGAGATTGTCAACAGGTACCACTTCGCTCTGTCACGAGGTGCTGAAGGTCAGATACTTTCCAAACTCGGATATATGGAATTGTAAGGCCACGCCCTCGGATTCCTATACGTGGAGGAACATTTTTAAGGCGCGAGATGCCGTTCAATCTGGATGCAAATGGAGAGTTGGTGATGGGATGAGGATCCGGTTCTTTAATGATGTCTGGCTTAAATCAGTGGCAATCAAGGCGGACCCTCTCCCGTACTCCATTCCTGAGAAGGCTCGTGTCTGTGAGTTCATCAATGGGGACACAAAATCCTAGATCAAGGACAAGGTTGTGGCTGCTGTAGGTGAGGCCAGTTGGCAGGAAATTAGCCTTATCCCCCTTTTGCGGGGTGATGAAAAGGACTGTATCTTCTGGGCCCACGAACCAAATGTTCAATTCTCGGTTAAGTCTGCCCACAGGCTGCTTTCTCCGAGTACTGATAACCTGAGCCTCTTTTCATGTTTTCGGGCCATTGGAGGACAAATCTCCCCAGCAAGGTGATATTTTTGGTTGCGGCTGATAAAGAATGCTCTCTCAGCCCTGCAGCACTTATCCAGAAGGGGTGTTCTGATAGATGCTGCTTGTGTGTTTTGCAAGAGGGAGGTAGAAAATTCCGACCATTTGTTTTTGGGTTGCCCTAATATTGCGAGGTTTGGCCGTATTGCAGCTAGTATGTGCTCTCCTATGCCCTAAGTTATTGAAATGTTAAGTACATTGTCCCGTAGAAACCAATCGCATGATCTGGCTTTTTTTATTTTGTTTTGTTGGCGGGTCTGGTTTCTCATAAACAAGTCTAGAGAAGTGGGGACCCAACCGGCTTTTGACAATGTTCTGGCATGGTGCCGCGAGTATTACGAACAACTTCGGAGGGCCAAGCTCCTTGGTCAGGCATGTGTTCTAGATTCCTCATTGGTGGCCAGATGGACTAAACCGCCCGAGGGGGCTTTTAAGATGAACGTTGATGCACGTGGCTTGGAAGACATGGGTGTTACTGGTCTTGCGGTTATTATCAGGGATTCCAGTGGCTGCTTTATTGTTGCTAAGGGGTGGAGATGGACGGGTATTATGGAACCGCTCCTCATGGAAGCTCACGTTTTTCTATTGGGAACCAAGTGGGCGCTTCAGTTAAGGTTGAGTCAAGCCCTGATTGAATCTGATTCTCGTCTACTTTGCAACTATCTATCCAGTGAAGGCACAATATCCTCTCCGGTGGGTCATGTTATTTCTGAAATCAGGTCTATTCTAGCGGCAAATGACCACCTTTCTATTCCTCATGTTCTAAGGTAGGGAAACGAGGTTGCCCATTCGTTAGCCGAGGTGGTTTCCTTTTCTGATGTAAATCACCTATTTTGGTGGGGAAATCCCCCTCAAGTTGTCTTAGGAAAACTTTGTACAAACAATTTTTTGGCAATGAATTGTGTTGATTACTTTCCTCCGAACCCTTTTCAAAGGGAAAGGGCGTCAGGATAGAGTAATTCTTTTATCAAAAAAAAAATATTGCGTATAAAAAGGATTACTTAAAAGAGACATTTCATAGACGCAAAGCTCATAGATAAATAAGATAAATGTTTGAATTTGAAAAATATTTTAAAATAAAAGGTATCACATATACATTACGACGCAGTGGACAACAAAGAGTCATTAATGTCTAGGACTCCTTTGAGTACTTAAGTAGAATTAATATGCAGTTTCTTACGCATTCATCATGCACTTTTATACGCCACATAAAATCCATATGCAAAATGTAAAAAACGAAAATTCTAATATTCTAATACACTAAAATTTAGTTTAGTCTACAAATAAACATACGCAGTGTCCAATTGAAAAACAATATGCAAAGTCACACAGCGTATTTCGCAAATTTACAAATGCAACCTCGTAAGGCCCGAACCAACTCTGGTTCTAATTGGATATTAAAATGTTTTTGTACAAACATACCGCAATTAAAAATTGAGATGTAAAATACTCAAGATTCAAGAAACTCTAATCATAAAGAAGTACAAACAAAAATAAAGGGAAAAAATCATTTTCGATTTTTGGCAAGTGGATGTCAAAAGCGAGAATGGGTCTTGGGGTTGCTGGGTGGGCACCTCAAGGATATATTGGGTCAATGAGCATTGAAAAGGACCTAATTAAATAGATCCAACGTAGCTTCAAACCTCGCGTATAGAAATCAATTAACATCCTACACCAAACATGCGTCGACACTGTAGACCGTCCAATATCATGATGTTAGAGGTGGGCCCCAAATGGGCCGTTTCAGGGAGCTTAACCTCTCACCTAATTAGAGCCCCAAAAAGTCTATTTAGATCCTTCCATGCTCTCCCTTCCTCTCCTTTTCCTCATTAAACAACCATCACCAACGCGCGACGAAAATTTCCCAAAACACTAGCACAGTCGCGTGGGCGAATGAGAAAGGACAAAAGACAAGCATTCGCCGCGCCGAGCTTCTTTTTTCCATCTGGGTCCCACCCCCCACATTCAATATGTGGATCCCCTGCAGCTGAGCCTTCGACATCCACGTGGCAGAATTACAAGTCATCCAATCGTAATCAAAGTTAGTTATTGGGTCTATTTTTATTTTTGAGGATTGCGTGCTGATCTGACAAATTAAGATGTTTAAAGTGGTTAACCAAAGTCCCTAACGAGTTTGAACGTTTATGCTGTGTACTTCTTCGTTAGGTGTGCTTGATTCTGCTGTCACCATACGTGTAGGCCCTGACTATTCGAGCATGTGAAAATTACATCTGAGCTTTCCATTAATTGTACATTAAAACTGACGTGCGCCATAATAACAATGTGATTTCTATATCGAGGTGGGCCACGCGGTACACAGTGTAAGATATAGCGAATCATAACGGAACGAGAGATCCACACCGTTCATGGGCCTGGTGCTTCTTTTTATTAGAAAGGGACGACCCCGAAAGAAAACCCCTTTTTTTTTTCTGGGTTAAAATCTATTGTTTATCCAATGGCATGGCCTTAAATTTAATTAACGTTGACCTCATCTGTGAAACGCTCCTGTTTGTCTGGCCTAGTAATTTCTTAATTTGCCTGAGTAATTAATATGGAATGGTTAACTCGACTTCCAAGAATCCTCAAGAAGAAAATGGGGAAAGGTTGCAGGCTCTTTTGAATGGAAATAGTAAACAACTGCCGTAGAAATATCCTTACGACGAAACGAATTGGCCTTGAATAAAATCTAGTATCGGAAATTAACCACCACGTTGGACTGGTTCTACACGCTCTCGTGCCATGTCATTAGGCGGCAAAATTGTATCCTTACTGCCAATTTACGCAATAACTAATTAAGGATGCAACTTGATCATTTGTGTTTTATTTAACCGTCACCCACTAGTTTAATTTAATTTACAATGCAAGAAAAAAAAAATTTACACTGCAAGAAAACGATTTTTAGTGATACAAAAACTTGTCATTATATGTGTGATTTTGCACTATGATTTTGCAACCAAGTCACTACAAATCTCTCACAAAAAGTCATATTTTTATTGACAATTTGTATTAAAATTGTCAATATTAATTATATTATAGTGGGCCCGCTTGATGCAAATTTCAACCCTTTTATTGTCTTTAATATTTTTTAGTTATGAAATTAAGTTCATCAAGATTCGATACGTGCATAGGTCACAATTGTTTAAAAATAAGCACATTCGCGTGTAAATTAGGAAAAATAGTTAGGCCCCTTTGCATATATATTGGAATATAGTAACATTTTATAGAATCATTTATCCATTTATTAATTATATTTTAGAAGGTTTAGATATTGAAAATACTACTTAAAAATTAATATTTAATTTAACATTAAATCATTTCATTACATTTGCTTTACATATTTATAGATGAAGCCCATATATGAAATTATTTTCATAATAATATAAGTGAAATTAAGCACAATAGATGGAGTGATTTTCATTAACCATCTAAATGTTGAAAATGGATGAGATTACATGAAAATAAGGTTTTATAAAAGCATTCCTAATATTATAATTGTTAAAAGCTAAGTTTTTAGTGTTATAAACTATTAATGTCACAAAATAAAGTTTTTGTAATAAAAATATTATGGGTTGCCTAAAGTCTACCATAAAATGTTGATTTTCTCGTAGTGTTACTTACCTAATTTATCTATGTTGATTTTACTTCTGATGATAACGCATACCATTTCTTAATAAATCATTATTATCATAAGTTATTTTACACCTAAGTAAGATTAGCTACATAATTATGCTACATTTTTTTATCAGTAAAGAGTGTTTATATATTAGAAAAAGACCCCAAAAGGGTACAAAAATACTTGTATGGAAAGATTAAAAATAATTAAAAATAGGATATTTGTAGAGATTAAAGATTTAAATTAAAAAATTTTGGTTGAAAAATATTTTGTTTGCCAAACACATCCTTAATTTCTTATATCCATATTTTTAAGTTTTTGTTTTCTTACTGCATTTTATTTAAATAAAATTAACTTCTCTGACCAATTTTTTTTCAAGCCTCTATTTAATATATCCAGACCACTTTAAATGTCTTTGCTTATTTCATCGTATATCAATTTCGCCTTTAGATTATTCGAGGTACTTCGTTTCTAATTTTATGTCATCCACATCCTTATTTTCGCCTACTTTTCTCATTCGTATAAATTGTTCTATAACTGCCCAACAGTATAAATTTTTTACAGTAGATAATTTTTAAATATCTAGCAATTTGGTTGGAGAGAAAATTAATAGAAGAAAAGAAAAGATAGCAACATGGATAAGTAGAAAGCAATCGGATAAAAAAAGAAGATTACGTTAGTCACAATATACAAATTTATGGAGAACGAACACACCATAAAAAATGAAATTATAGTCGACCGTAAAGAAAAGAATAAAAATGTCAGAAAATATGGTCCTGAGTAGAGTAAACAATGCAAGCAGGCCAAATGACGATTGTTTAAGTCGCACGACAGAAGTTGGACACATGCAAATCAAGGATGATGGGTCGTTAGATGGGGTGCTGGTTAAATGCACCAAGAAGCTATGCGGCACATATACTTATTTAAAAAAAAAATATATTTAATTTTTTCATGAATTTCTTAATCTAAGTGTATTTAACATGTGTATTAATTTTAATTATTTTTAAAAAAATTTATATATTTATTTCATATTTTTAAAAATCAATGCTGATTTTAAAAAATTCGAAAAAAATATCTAAATTTTTTTTAAAATGGTAAAAATTTATCACATACTAAATACACTTACATTAACATTTCTGTAAAAAAAAAATTTTTTTTTAAATAATAAAAAGGTAAAATACACCCGACAACATTGAGGCTAAGTACTTCCGGGTGCGTCACCGAATCAGATGATCCAAAACCATGCAATATTGCGGATGGTGATTTGGCACTGCAGCCACGCGGCGGGGTGCTTTGATACAGCTGGCCGGCGGACCGCGTTGGGTTGGGTCAACCGTTGCGAGTAAGTATTACGAAAGTGGCCATCCTGTCGCACTGGAAAATGTGGCCCAATTGTTAAATGCACGCCATCGAATTTTCAAATAAATAAGCTATGTATGCATACATCCGCTGTTTACGTACGTGCTCTTTGCCATCCGCTTCTTTTGCTGTGTGTTGAAGGCGGCAACATTTGGATGTTTTACAGGGCAATTTGGGTAATCGAACTGCATCGTCTATCTGAAATCTCATGCACATGGAACGGAGAAATTTGGAAATGAAAAGGAATAAAGAAAGACAGAGCCTCATCCTCAAGGAAGCTCAGAGGATGACCAGAAACGAGTAGAATAATCAAGAAGCAGAAAAACCAATTGAAGAAACTGTGTAGATTTTAGTTTCTGGCCGCCCGCCCATCAAGAAAAGTCCATATATTGAATGGTACTCGTGTGGCAATCATGTATAGCTATTGCGCGTGACAAGCAACGAGATTCCCCCTCTGGCTTAAAAGTGGGTCCTCATATATGACCTGCACACAATTCAAAAAAAAAAAAAAAGAGAAAGAAAAAAGAAAGAAAATCAGCCTTTTTTTTTAAAAAAAAAAAAACGACTCGATGACAATATCTTATGAAGCTCGAAAAATTTATAGGTCAAATTTAATTTTTTTGCAACGCTTGATAATGTTTTTTAAATAAGATTAAAATATTTTTAATTAAAAATTCAAGGCAACAGTAAAATTCGCATAATTTAGAAGTGTATTAATGTAGCAATGAAAATTCTTTTTAATTTTATTCTACTCAGAATGAATGAAGCAAGGACGTATTTGGTGAATAAAGAAAGGAAACCTTAAACCCAAGAACGTGAACTGGAAACAAGAAATTCCGCCAATTGAAATAGTCTAAAGAATCATCCAATTGGGATCTCTTGGTGTTCTTGCAGCTACCAAACCCATAACGACCGAATAGAAAATAATATTATTCGATGCTCCGGCGGCGTATTCCCTCAAAGACATTCAACCTATACTTCCCCAAGATCTCTGATCTAGACCATTGACGCAGTTTAATACAGCACTGCTTGAAACCATATTCAAATAATAGTCATCCATTATATTTAAGTTACCTTGATTTCCTAAGATCGCAACTTGAACTATATGTTTTCTCAATGGTCCAATTGAGATTTTTTTTGGGTGGCTTGGACGTTGAGACCAATATTTAATTAATTAGCAATATCGTTCGGGATTGTTTCATCGGCTTGGATCATATAATAATTAAGGGGCTATCATCGACCACTACGGATTTGAAATGGATACCATGTTATTACGTACAAGAAAACGAATAACATGAAAGTCATTGAATAATATAAGACTATAAGAGGAGTCCTAAACAAGGGTGATAATTGAATATATAGATCCAGCCTCCATACACCCGTGTATTTTGATTTTTTTTTTTCATATTTTTTTTCTTTTTTATGTAGGCCAACATATATTTAGTTCATATATTAAAATTTACTATTTTTAGATTTCTGTATATATATTTTTATAACTTTGAAATAATAATAATAATAATAATAATAATAATAATAATAATTATTATTATTATTATTATAAGTTAGTTGTAAAGTTGATATGCGAGCTGACTTGATGATATGGACAGTGGTATTAGCCAATACAAAGGCAGTTAGAAGTCAAATCCCAAATCAGGTCAAAAAGAGAGATTGGTTCTTGGTAGAGCTGAGGTTGGAACAACCAAGCTGCTGCTGAAGATCAAAAGAGGCCATATATCTATAGCTAAGCAGTTCTCTATGATGATTTGATTTTGTAACGGGAATTATATGACCCATGGTATCATGTTAGTCACTAGAAATCCCTTGTTTCTGATTTATTATTACTATATTTTTGGATTTACATAATAATAATAATAATATTATTATTATTATTAGTTGTCGTTGATGGTTGAAACGTATTTATTTTTTGGCTTGTTTGGGCATTTGAGACCCATTCCTTATAAGAGGAGATTAAGCTCCCGTAGAATCAGCCTCCGTGCTTTAATCAAACAACACAGCCCCACCAATGCCTAATGTTTATCAGACTTTTCTCTTATTGGTTTCAGCCATTTTTGTATACTCAATCGAGTTTCAGGCTGACTCAACTTATTTCAGAATAACATAGGGAAGCTTTGCGATAATCAATTTACATTTCTGTGTGTTTCAGTAATGGATAAAAGAATGCAGTAGTAGAAAATATAAAAATAACATGATGACGAGTTCCAACCCAATGCAATGGGTCTTGCCTAATGAATCTATGGCACTTTTGGTTCCGGCTTAATTAAAATTCAGAAAGGCTTAATCAATAGCCAACATTTAACCATTTGCATGCAATGGAAGTACTATGGCTTCAAAAAATCAAAATGTTTTAGCAAACTGGACAAAATTATTAAACTGAAATGATCATATCGAATTTAATTAATCATCATGATAACACCACTAGAAAATGGACGTAGCAGCGATGAAGATCGTCACTGTGTATGTAAATTTACACTGACATCGCAATAACCATCCTTCGTAAATTCGTTAAACGCGTTTTAACCATGATTTTAAGAGTTGTTGATAAAATTTCTACTTAAATTAGAATATTTTTTCACTCGCCTAACCTTTTAAAATACACGTTATATTATTGTTACTTGAGGCTTACATTCCGCTGGTCAGGGCAGCTGAAAATCAAATCACACGTTGGGATTCCGATTCGTAGCCAAATTACAGGCGGAGGCATTTAGTTCGCTTTAAAGCTGTGACAGGAGAAATTGGTCTCCCTTAATATATAGATAGAGCTTGTTGTTTTCAAGGTAAAAATTGGTAGAACTAGTTGTCTCAAGGATAAATGGACTTGACATGTAATATATGATGTCAAAATGTATAATGTACAATATCAATAAATAAATAAAAACGTTTACAGCGGAACTGATAATTTTTGCAAAAGAAAAAGACTCTAATGGTTAAAATTATATTAAAAAACGTTGATAAGGTTATGGATTCAATTTACGGGTTCTGGTGAAATGATATTTGAAAAATAAAAAAATTAAAGAAACGATTGAAAATAAACAATAAGTATGAAAAAGTAATTGAAATTTTATAACAATAATACTGAAAAATTTAGAATATAACGAATTAGCATGTGCGTGGATTTCTCTGAGTCATAACATGGACGATTTTGAAACGTATAAGAATCAGTGACTGGAAAATAAAGTTTCGGCAATACAGATGGATGATCAGAAACAGATTTGAAAGTATGATTCATCCTTTATATTTGGTATGTTCCTGGACTGCAGACTTGCATGACAGCCATATTGCCATCATTACAATTTTCTCACAATCTAATTTTCAACGACACCGAATTTGGAAAGAATTTAATTAATCTATTTACACCCCAGCAATTAGCTGGAATATTATAATGTTTATATATTATAGTGCTCGCAATTACGCATCTGCGCTGGCTGGTGAAGTCCATGCACACAAACTTGCAAAGTGCAAACGCATGTGCAATTATATATATATATACATACACACAAAAATATTCAGCTGCAGAATTGTTGCACCGGAATTTTCGGTGCAACGACGCTGAAATGGGTCCCACATGATCATAAATCATAATCTACTTCACTCATTATATTTAGAATAATGTATTCTATTATCGTATTAATTTTCATCCCAATCAAATATGTATATGGCCCCCATCTGAAAATGGTACAAATTCAACGTACTAAAATAGTTTCATGCAAATAAAAACTTTAAAATGATTTTTTCAACATATAAACTATTTACTATATTATCTATAGATAAATTATTATATAAAATTTTATTATATTCTAATATGCATGGGGCCCATTTTTAATCAACAACTGCACCAGAACAGCTCCCATATATATATATCACTTGTAAAATCCCATCCTAGGGTGTTATAGTCTATTGTGTCAAAACTAAGAATACCGTGATAAATAAAATCTCTCAAAATAAAAATAAATATCAAGATGCAAAATTATATAAGTCTTAATTAATACATCTCAAGTCTACTCATCATGGAGTCATTATATATATTTGGTGTTCACTGTGTATACAAGTAAGCATTATAAGAAAACTTCAACAACTCTAAACTTCTTTTTTTTTGCTATACTAGTTTTACCTTTTTCCTGTATTGACTATGACTCCAAATTTTCAATGCAAACACTACTGCGGCTAGTTCTAAATCATGAGTGGAATAATTCCTTTTATAAGATTTCAACTGTCAAGAAGCATATGAAATCACCTTCCCGTTCTACATTAATACGTATCCAAGGCCCTTTTGAAAAACGTCACTATAAATAACAAATCATCCACTACTCATTGGGGTAGCTAAAATCGGTGCCTTCACCAGCCTCTGCTTAAGTTTTTAAAAATTAGCTTCACAATCATCAGTCTATTGAAATTTCACCCTCTTTCTTATTAACTTTGTGAGATGAGTACATATTTGAGAGAACCCTTCCACAAATCTGTGATAATACCATGTAAGACTAAGAAAGTTACGTATCTCTGTGACATTTGTCGGCCTTGGCCAATGCACTAGCTGCCTTTATAGATTTAATACAAAGAGTGTTCAGACCATATTTAGATAAATTCATTGTCATATTCATAGATAAAATCGTCATTTATTAAAAAACAAGGGATGGTCATGTCGAACACCTTAAAATAATTTTACAAACTTTGAGAGAGAATAAATTATATGCAAAATTGAAAAAGTATACACACACACCCACACTCATGAGCGTTCAAATGATTCCCTCAGGTAGACATATACCCAATCGTTCTGACGCCCACCTCTTTATTCCAGATCATTTGCAGTAATAAATGTCTCTTAATACAAATAAAATAGTGGTCTATTCTATTTGTTTTTAGTTTCCTTGCTACTTTCGTGCACATCGATAGTGCTTTTATGCTTGGTATCAAATAATTAAGATTATTACTTATTTTTATATTAAATCCACTGATATTAGAAAAACCATCCATTTTAATATCATCCACTAGGGTATTCAGATTGAAAATTTATGGTGTGTTTTGAAAGTTCAAAAATTTGTGTAAAAATTTTTGAAATGTGAGAAAATATATGATATAATAAAAATAATGATGAGGGGTAAAGAGAATAAAATTAAAATAGATAGGTTGAATATATGAGTAGTTGTATAAAAATAATGAAAAAATAGTATAATTGTAGAAAGTAAAAAAATCTAGATTGAAAAGTTTAAGTTTGAAGAATGTTAGGTGTTACTAAAAGCCATCTTAAATTCATGAAGCTCCATGTTTTTACAAACATCGATTGAGCAAAACTCTACAACTAGGTTGTACTTAGGTGAAACCTAGTGTGCCATACCTGACACTCCAGTAAGGCAAACCTCACATTTAGAATTGAATGATCATCGAATTATAATGGAATAAAAATTTTCATTTCTTAATTTCCACTACAACTTCTTAATCTCATTAAGCTTTTTTCATTCTGAATATGCAACAATATTTTTTTCATTTGACATTTTTATTTCATCTAAGCTGTGAACAACAAGAATTAAATTCAAATTACTTCTTAATCCTTAACTTTATATATGTAAGCCATATGAATAATCGAATAATTATTAATTAAGAGTCTTGCACGAAATTAAAGGCTAGAATTTAGTGGATGGCTTGGATGCTAGCTATTACGCATTAATCTTCGGGACCACTTAATATCAAGATCAAGTCGTGTCATTTTCGTAATTTTTTTTTTCTATACTTGATAGGGGTGCAACTTGGACCAAGTTGAACACAAACCCAAAATCAACCGTGTTAAAATTTGCATTTTTACGATCCGAACTCAATGAACCTGATTTGTAAATATGATATGGTTCGGGTTTAAGTAATCCCAAATTCAAAGAATATGAGCCCGATTTTCCATTTTATATTTTTATAAAATATATTATATACATAATATCTAAACAATATTTCTTTATATTTATATTGGAATACATGCTTGACATATTATAATTATATTATAAATAAAGTATATTATTCTCATTTATGTCTTTTATTTCTATCATTTACTTTCACGTTCATTAATTTTTTCCATTTATCTTTTTTTTCATATTGAATTTTCTTCTAAATATTCTTTATATTGCTATAACTTTTTAAAATGTGTAGTTTAACTATGTATTATTATGTTTACTTACAAGAAATGTTGTTATTGTATATTTATATAAAATTCTAAACTTATCACTATTAAATATAATGTAAATTTATCAACTGAAATTTCAATATAAAATTAATTCGAATCCGATTTTCAAAAATAAAATTATAATTAATGTTTTATAAATAAAGTTTAAGTTAGGATTGAATGGAACCCAAGTTTCATGAATCAAGTTACACCACCAATAATTAAGCTAATGTTGTAAGTGAGTCATGGGGCATTTTGGTCACATTTCCGTGGAGTCAAATTTCAAAACGGTAGGAGGAGCGTTTGCTCGTTGGAATGGATTTCCAAGTCCGTTGATCATTTCTTTACATTTTACATGCAGTCATCGTATTTTTTGTATGTAGTTAGGTCAGGTCAGATAACGAATGCTTCTCTTATTAAGCAATTCTATGAGATGGCATTTCCTTTTCAAACCCATCTCTAGTGCTTAGCTGTCAAACGCAAGCAAACGCGCATGTTGAAGCAATTATCATCGCTCTCTATAAATATATATGCTCCATGTGAGTTTCTCCGCCAATTTCGAATAACGATCTTAAACACGGATTCTGAGTATAGTTCTTGCAAGCACGTCGTTGGAGAGGCAGGGAGCTAAGGGGACACTTATATGCACGTTGGCCGTCGAGGAGAGCTTCAGCTTCTTTTTCTCATTTCTCTGCTCTGCTCAGTTCCTCAGTAGCTGGCTCGTTGTTCAGATCCAGCATGGCGCGCTCGCTGCTGATCTTGCTCGCATGCGTGTGTGCTGTTGCGTTGTTCGCCTCCGTTGCTTCAGCAAAGATCGTCAAGCATACTTTCCATGTAAATTGATATAGTTAGCATTCTTCTTTTGTGTTTCGTCCTTTCCATGGGGAGGGGACCATGAGCCATTTGAACTGCATGCAACCATTTGCAGGCACGGGTGTGGCGGGTGGATGGAGTCCACCTTCTTCCACCAGTTGGATTGCATGAATTCTTAGGTTCTCAGGTGCAAGATGCACCACATTCCACATGACATGCGGTGGCTATTCGAGCTGATATAGATAGCTAGCTAGATAGATCCTATATAGATACAAATGAATAATAATGCTATACAATCATGTTGTCACTTAACTAAATGATAGTCCCTTACTATTTATATTTAGAAAATATTTTCTAAAAAATCAGAATATTTGTAATATTCTTCCATGTGCCTTATTTATAGTATTGTCAAATTTACTTTGATGAGAAACTTTTAGATACCATAAATTTATTATCAAAATCTAACAATTCCCTATCTACTCTCAAATGATATTAAGTATTAATATATTATAAATTTATTCTCAAATTTTGATAGTTTCATATATAACCACAAATGATATTAAATATTTATATACTATTATTTTTCTCAAATTTTGCTAATTTTATAACTGCTTTTAAATGATATTAAATATTCATGCATTGAAGTTTCAAATCAAAGAAGATTTTAACATCATCAATATATACAAATAGAAGAATATTTTAAATGATTCAGATTTAAAATATAAAAATAACTCAGTTATACATGCTCATTACATATATATATTTATATCAAAAGCAGATTAAGATAGGGAGACTAGTCCTTTTTCATGTGTCTAGTCCACTGGATGCAACTTATACATAATTCCGGCAAACAGAATCGATTTTGGTTTTTCAAGTAAATTACCGTGAGCGTTCCACGTACATAGCCGAGACAACCCTCAAGAGCTACATGTGAGTGGTTTTTTCGCATGCAAATCTATCATAAGCTGAGGCTGCTGCACTAATGATCTTACTCTATCTGAGCCTTATTGGACAGTTGAATATTTGTTGAAGCCTAAGCTTAGTCTTCCTGGGCTGAGTCTAGGTAGTGCCTTGCCACAAGCATCATCTGCCTTTTTTTCTTTTTCTTTTTTTCATCAGGTTAGGTTGTATCTTACGTGTAGGGTTGGTTCGAACACATCAAAATTGATTAGGAGAACAAGAAGCGGTCCAAACATTGACATTCGGCGTACTTGCATTGCATGCATGAAGCGGTCGATATGAGGGTCGTTGTAGCAGATTCTTCATTGATTATTATTGTAACTATTTATTTTCAGTCATGGGTTTGACGAGTTTTCATAATCCTTATTCTACTGGATCTTGTTGGGCAGGTTGGTAATCTGACGGTCAGACCCTTGTGCCAAGATCTAGTCATCACAGCCGTTAACGGAAGATTGCCAGGCCCGTTGATACGCGTGCATGAGGGTGACACACTTGTGGTTCATGTCTTCAACGAGTCCCCCTACAACCTTTCAATCCACTGGTAACTAATTAATTTCGAAATCGTTTCGTCAAAAAAAATTTTAATTTCTACATCCTTCAATAATTAGTCCAGTAACAAAAAGACCATTTGCGTATAATAATAATAGTAATAATGGTTATTACTTCAAAAAAATAATAATTGTTTGCTGCAGGCATGGAATTTTTCAGCTACTGAGTGGGTGGGCCGATGGGCCATCGTACGTGACCCAGTGTCCAATGCTTCCTGGAAATAGCTACACGTACAGGTTCAACATCACTGGGCAAGAGGGCACCCTTTGGTGGCACGCCCACTTCTCCACCCTCCGCGCCACAGTCTACGGCGGCCTCCTCATCAGGCCCAGACACGGTCGATCCTATCCCTTCCATAAACCTCATAGGGAATTCCCCATCTTCTTAGGTATATAAATTAACCGTCCAATTTCTCTATATATTGAAAAATCAAATTTATGCGTGTGATATATATATATATAGATATGTATATATTTCTAAAAACATACGTTTCCACAGTAATTAATTCATGAAAACAATGTCGTGCAGGTGAGTGGTGGGATACAAATCCCGTGGATGTCGAGAATGAGGCCCTGCGCACTGGGGCAGCGCCCGCTCTGTCAGACGCCTTCACCATCAACGGAAGGCCCGGAGATCTCTACCGATGTGCCCAAAAACGTAAGCAGCACGCTAAAACTGAGTTCACATTTGACAGAGTCAAGTCATTTGACTCAAGATAACTCACCTAGACTCGTTTGCATTTACAGACACATACAAGCTGAAGGTGTCCCAAGGCAACACCTACATGCTGCGGATCATCAACGCTGCCCTCAATAACCAGTTCTTCTTCAAGCTGGCCGGTCATAACCTCACCGTCGTCGCCATCGACGCCGCCTACACCGTTCCCTTCCCCACCGACGTGGTCATTCTCGGCCCAGGGCAGACCGTCGACGTTCTCTTTAAGGCCGATGCCGCGCCGGGCCGTTACTACATGGCCGCCCAAGCGTACGCCAGCGTCCCCCTCACTCCTTTCAACAACTCCACCACCACCGCCATTCTGCAGTACGTTGATTCCGACTCATCATCTGGGCCGTTAATGCCGGCCCTTCCAGCATTCAACGACACCCCAACGGCCCACAAGTTCCTCTCCAACCTGACATCGTTGAAGGGCGGGCGGGTGCCGCTGGAGATCGACGAGCGTATGTTCATAGCGTTTGGGCTGGGCCTGAATCGTTGCAACGGCAGCAATGACACGTGCCAGGCTCCACTCGGGGGCAGATTTTCTGCCAGCATGAATAATGTCTCGTTTCAGCTGCCCCCGACGCTGTCGTTGCTGCAGGCTCACTTTTCCGGCGTCAAGGGCATCTACACCGAAGATTTCCCCACGGTTCCGCCGCGGGCGTTCGACTACACGAACCAGACCCTTCATAGCTTGGGCCCGACAGCGACTGAGATCAACCCGCTGTGGTCGCCCGTCGCGGGCACGCGCGTGAAGAGGCTCAACTACAACGCGACGGTGGAAATCGTGCTGCAGAACACCGCGATCGTGGGCATCGAGAATCATCCCATCCATCTGCACGGCTATAATTTCTTTGTGGTTGGGCAAGGATTCGGGAACTTCAATCGGACGAGGGATAGCCCCAAGTTCAATCTGGTAAATCCGCAGGAGCGTAACACCATTGGCGTGCCCGTGGGCGGATGGGCCGTCATCAGATTCCAAGCCAACAATCCAGGTAATTCAGAATTCTATTTTCAACCCAATTTTTTTTTTCTTAAGAAAAG
>JAXCLR010000001.1:75155498-75179157 GCA_035584095.1 Annona squamosa
CCACCTGGATGCCCACCTGCCCTGGGGCCTAGCAACAGCATTCATCGTCGGCAATGGGCCTACCGAATCATCCACTCTTCCTCCACCACCCAATGACCTCCCACGTTGCTAGAAAACGCATGCCTCTCTCTACACCGCTAAGAGATTGATCAGTGTACATGTAACCACATGTGGCAACCTGAAATACGTCTATGTATGATAAGGAAGTAGACGGCTGGAAAGTTGTGTTAACCGAACTTGCATCTGGTTTGTTCGTTGTGGTGGCAATAAAGAACACAGAAGACAGGTTCTGGAATAGATGGACGGATCGGATCTCCTTCATTTGTCAATGAATTATCTTTGCAATAATTTGTTCTTTATTTTTGTTTTGTACAATAACTTGCGGATTTCGGATTCGCGTCTGTTGTAATAACTCAATCATTTTTTAAAAAATTTAATCGAATTCTTTCTTTCAATAATTTGGTCATACTCTTTTATAAATGCAATTGATCCACACGTGTCTAGTACTTATTTGATGGTGCCATTGTGAACAAAGACATGTTGGGCATCCAAACTTTTCCTTTTTCTCTTTCTTTGATCGGAGTGGAAAGTTCATAAGCTAGTTTTGAAAAGCCAAGGAATTAGGAGAACTGAAATTTTAAAAGGAAGTTAAGCCATCCACCAAGAACTAAAGCGGAATATTTTTTGGTTTTTGGGGGGTAAAGAAAGATCAGCACTGACATCGACATCATTGGAACAATGTGAGGGGACCAGGTGCAATGATTGGAAGCGATGTTTTTAAATTAAATGACATCCAAAAAACAGGTGAATTAGAGTAACCCACTACGATCGAGATGACATTCAAAACCAAGTTAGAATATAAGAAATCCAATGAATGTTTAAATTATTTTTTTTATTTTTCCTTCGTAATGTCCATTCATCACCATTTAGTGGCTTGCAGTTTATGTTTACTTTGAACCAAACTAAAAATGGATTGTATGTATAGACCTTCCGATCATCTCTCTCTGCATAGAACTTCATTTTCGCACCATTAATGTCACATGGATCTTTTCCATTCTGTGTCTGCTTTTTAGTTGGTCTTGAAATTAATGGGAAAGGCACCTTTTTTGTTTTGGAATCTAATTTATAAGCCTTTTAGGCAATAATACTACTTGTACATATTTTTAATAATCTTTACCTTTTCATTTCCTCATAAACTTTTAAAATTATATCTACGTCTAAAATTATTAAACCCATACTAATAGTCCGGAAATATTTATAAAACCTGCAACTACTTGCCATAAATATTTACATCCATGCCACTATCACCATCTTCAATTCAAATGGCCATTAATCTAATGCACAATATAGTGAATTAATTAAACCATGTACGGATAAATGAATTTTGCACAAATTAGGTAATGGTCTGGGTATAAGTGCAAATTTTTTAATAAATCAGTGATAATTTTAATTCTAAATACTAATAAAAATGTTATCATTTGATAAAACTATATCGTCAATATTCTAAATTATCTAAAATATTATTACTATATTAATAAATAAATCTATAAAATATTATTATATTTTAATATACATGTAATTTAAATAATTTACACGTACATACATTTTTAAGCACATGTGGCTTATGCTAATCTTTGATTTGAATAAATAATGCTAAATGTGATAGATAGAATGAATTTTTCATCAAAAGTGAAAAAATTGATTGGATTATACGGTGCTACTTTCATGTAACCTAGTTATATAAAGTGGGACTCCAGCGAATATATTTGCAAATATTTATCTTTACCTAAACGTTACTTCCGTATCATACTTAGAAGTACTTAACTAAGTAGAGACGCAAATAAAAATTAAAATTAAAAAAAAAAAAAAAAACTATGTAGAGACGAGGGACTCTTGGCCGGTTTCTCTCTTAGAACTAGCTATGGGTGGAATACAAGAAATTAAGAAAAAGAACCATTAATTGTCATCACCTAACCCGTCAAATACAAGTGGTTTCTTTGTCAAGATGGTGGATTATTGGACCATGCACGACCTCATTTGAGTGTGACTGATAATGGCTTTGTCGACAAATATGTAAGCCGAATCCTCTTTCCA
Source organism: Annona squamosa (assembly GCA_035584095.1). Lineage (NCBI taxonomy): Eukaryota > Viridiplantae > Streptophyta > Magnoliopsida > Magnoliales > Annonaceae > Annona > Annona squamosa. Next base: position 75,157,593 of record JAXCLR010000001.1, read on the forward strand.
CTTTACAAGAAATCGAGACAACATCCAACAGCAAGGGAACTAATTACTTCAGATTTTTCACGTCAAAGTTGGGAAAGTGCTCCCTACCTTTGCAAAAGAATCGATGATCATCGACAGTGCTTTTTAGCCCCGAGTCGTGACAGTAACATATCTAAAAAAGTTGAATCGTTCGCATCAATTAATTCATTACCACCTCCCTCAACGTCCTTAATTTGTTGACTGATTGTTAATCCAACATCACTAAAACAAATGTTATTAAAAACAGGTAGTTTTCTCTGCATGTAATATAAATTTAATTATATATAAATAAATTACTGTGCACATACGTATTTGATTAGGGGTAGAACTCTAGTCGAATTGTACCTAACGTTTTAGGTGAACACAAATATTAAAATTTGGGTTCAGTCCGAATAAGCAATGAATTTGGTCTTAGTTTTGGGTTGAAATTGGAGTTACATTCAACGTAATAAAAGTTGAAATTACTAATAAAGATAATCAATTTTTAAACACTATTGCTTCCATACAGGAATATATATCTTTGCTTTTGATAAAAATTGGTTTTTTAATTAAAAGATAAATCTAAATATAATTAACACAATGAGTTTATACATAACAATCAATGCAAAAAAATAAATAAGATTATATAAATCTAAAGTTTAATGAAAATGAAACATATATACTTTATAGTTAATTAATATATATGTAATAATTTTAAAAAGTTAGTATACTTATAATTATTTACAAATAAAGTTAATATAGATATAATATATTCAACTTCTATGGACAAATGTATATAGCATTTAGATTTTAAAATAAACGTTTTACAGTTTAATTAGGTTATGTTATATAGAATAACTTTTATGGCAATTATAATTGAAATACTTAACGTATAAACAAATATAATTAATTTAATAAATTATAGAGAATATCAAGTTTGGATCAAGTCAGATTTTAGCACCAAGTTAATGCAAACCCGATATTGGTTTCGATTTTCTCGTTTCAGGTTCAAACCGAGCCTATTTGAAAAAAAAAATTAAAATAAAAATAAATTTTAATTTTAAAACCACGTCAGGTCGGGCAAGTTCAGACCGGTCCGATATCAATTTACACCCCATATTTGAGTACTATAAATGCATAATTAATTAAGGGTGGTAACACATGCTCAAAGATAATCAATATTTACGCTATATGCAACAGAAAATTAATATTTATATAGTCATTTAGATTTGATTGCAATTAACAATAGAATTTATAACTATATATAGTAGTATATCTTACTACAGTTAAGACTAAATGCAGCTAAATATAAATTCGACTGAAACAAATGGTTTCATATATGAACTTCGGTTGTAGTGCATTGATACAACCCTCAACAATTTCCTCCTCCATGGTATTGATTTCTCAATCTTAATCCTGTGCAATTCTTTTAGTTTCATTTTCATATGTTCAGGAACTTTACATACAGGATAACGTTTGCTTAAAACAAGTCAGTTCAGTTCATCATTAAGCAAATGTTAAAACGGTTTAGGTGGGATCCATTTGCAAAGGTATAATAAATCTATTTCATTAATTATATTTAAAATATTTATTTAATTAAGAAAATAGTGATTTAATTTACAAGCCATATTGGTATGCCACAAAAATATAACTTTTTGAGAATTCTCAAAAAAAAAAAAAAAATAGTGAATATCGTTATGTTAGAATGCTTGCCTTGTGTGATATCCACATAAAATTTTGCTTAAAATGCTTCTAAGTAGCATTATTGAATAAACAATGATAATGAAGAAAAGGAATAAAATGGATTCTTTAAATGGTGCAAATGGGGCTCATTTGAACTGATTCAATATTTTCTTGATGCTAAATAGGCTCCAAGTGCTTCTCAGAAGAACAAAAAAAAAAAAAAAAGCTCCATGTGAGCACTGCCCTTGCATATATATCCTTTTTATTTTCATGAAAGTATTCTTATGATAAATCAATTATACCGCAACATCAACAAATAGGAATCATATTGACATCGAGCTATCCAGCTGGCTAGTGGCATTCAAGTGCCTCATACAAAAAGCAATAGACAACACCATATTCAGAATCTATTCAAGAACATTAATAGAGATTCTAGCGTGATCTGAGGCGTCTAACCAAACTAATGAAACCCACTAGCAACAACCAAAATAAAATAGCAATTAATCGAAATGCCTTCGCCCCACTTAGATTGTAATAAATCCAACCTAAACTCGAAAGTACTCAGAAAAGATCTAAATGCCTAGTATTTAAAAGCATATAAACATATAGATGCCATTGATTACGACCTTATCCCTCCAATCCTCATATTTGGAATTTGTGGTGCACCGACGAAAACTTTGATTTCAAAGACCTGTAAGATATTTATGTATCTTGATAATTAAACCTATCTATTAAATTAATGGAGGTTCGGATTGACATGCTATGACAACCCAATGTGAGGTAGAATTTAAAAAGAAGAGATGACGAATTTTACTCAAAACTGGAGAATCCAATGGGTCTGAATCCTTCTTCAAAGTCATATGAAAGGGTGATTCTATTAATTAAGGGTTTACTTGGGAAGTAATAAAATTTCAGATGAAAATTTTTTGATATAAAATTTTTTAACATGAGAAAAAATAATGTAATATGATAGAGAAAATGATAAGAAATAAATAAAGTCAAGTTAAAATAACTAAGTTAATTGTAAGGTAGTTGTGTAAAAATGATTGAAAAATATAATATAAAAAATATGAAAAAAATAATTAAAAATAGAATAGTTATAAAGAGTGAAATGTTTTATACGAAAAGTTTTCTCTTAAGCTAAACATATCCTAAGAAAAATGTTTACAATTGGCTCATACAACAAACAATACTCGAAGAGGTAGGGGTATAGCTAATTTTTGAGAATATCTTAGAATGGTGCAACAGTTACTAGCATAACTTTTACCAACCAAATTTGTTAGGGAGCTTAAATCTAATAGCTAATTCTTAGATGAACAAATTCAAAATAAGAAAAAGATAAGATCAATATGGATGGTCATAAAATCATAAAGAAAAATGTATAAGTTTTGGAGTGGTCACGAGAGATTCAATGGGGATTTTCAGGGCAACTAGGTTTGGAAAATAGACGATGTGATTGACTCTCTCATTATAGAAGCTATGACTATTCACCTTTAACATCGGCTACAGGTGGAGCTAAACTTGCAGTAACCTGAAATTGAAAGTGATTGTCTAATCGTGATAAGTTTTCTTAAGGATAATTATTCTATTTTATTAGCTGCAAGGACGATACGATCAAATCCCAAGCTAAAGCTATTCAGGCTCCTTGTTATTTGCATTTTCTTCACACCGGTAATGCTGCAACTCACAACCTAGCCTCTTTTGAAGCCATGAATGTCGTTTCCGATCTATATCAGGGGGATACCTACCAAAATTTCTAGAAATTTTTTTGTATATGTATTCCTTTTTTTTCTTCTTAGTAATGCAAACTTCTTTACATAAACAAAAGGTATGATAATAGAGATTGTCCAAGGCGAGCGAAAAAGGAGAGAAGTACCTTTCAAATTGTTAAATGTTGTTTATGTAAATCCTATTTTGACAGGTGCCATCCTGCAAGATAAGATTAAGATGTCATCATAAAATTGATTATAAGCATGGATTAGGCGATGTCATCATACTTTCGAGAGATTTGTTAAGGTAGCCTGCCCTTTATATTGGAAGGCAACTAAGCCTAGCAATTTAGGCAGTCAATAAGATGATGCTACTACATGATTTCATATATGAAAGAGAAGCCGGCCTGTATAGTCTCTTTTTCAAGCACCCGACGAGCAAGCACATCTTAAACGGATGGCAGGTTGATACAATTACAATTTGTACTTTTCGACTTTGAGCATGTGACCTCGACCTCACGTCTGTGGCAAGAGATGGGTCTGTCAAAGCATCGGGATAAGGTAGATGCCAAGGCATCGGCTTAAGACTATTTTCCCCTTCACAACACATTAAGGACTATGTATACCGTTTTTCAAAAATAAAAAATGAAAAAAATCTTTCGTTACAAATCTTTTTGAGTGGGGATCGGACATGAGGGAGTGGGTCCTCAATTTCCATTGAGAAGTCCCATCAATGGACCCATCTTGCAGTGAAAACATGACAATACAAATGGGAGTGGAGTTTCGCACTTTCTCTTGTTGGAAAACGACTTGAGGCCGCAGCATATGGTAGGTTCCATCACAGTCCTTGCGTTTCTACTAGTTGGGTGACAAACATAAGTGGAGGACTACATTTATGTCGAAAAAAGACCCGACCCGGTTCAAAATGGTGCGCCCCTGCGATGGACACGACAAAGGTACCATGAACCATCACTTGGAACTACTTTGACAAAATCGCCACCACCCCAATTATATATTTAACAGTCCAAAATTACACATGGAAATATCTATTATTGAGTAAAATGAATATCATGGGGCCGGGGTTGTTAGACTTGTCAATAAATAATTCGATTCATCAATTATTGGGCTTTATTTTTGAAGTGTTCTTTAAGGTTCCATTAATAATATGGTATTGGAGAGAGGCTATGTAGTAGCCTGTCTGTTATGTAATTCATAGCTTTGTCCCGCCACAGTTTTGGCCCTTGCTTTTACTACTTGTGGAAGGTTTCATTTCGAGAGATGCATTAATACCAATAATGTATATTGATGTGATACTTGCTCCAACTTGAAAAAGGATATGATAGTGTTGAAAATGACGATGAAGAAGATGACAGAGGACTTGAGCTTGAGATTTTTAAGCGCTCAAGTGCTTGTTTTAGTAGACAATATTAATTTAAGGATCTTTGGAGTTTGGACACACCACTAACTAATTAATCTCTAACCCTCTTCTATAACATCCACAAGAATTTATTTGCAATTTCTAGTGACGAAATTAACAAGTGGATCGTGGAGCTGCAATTGCACAAACCTGTTAAAATCGGCTCCAAATTAATTAGTTGCGGGATTTTTTCCTTAAAATGATTACACTGCTCGAATTAAATAGATATCTGTAAGATTTCTCCATTGTATGAATATAAATAAATAAATAATTACAGTGGGCCAGGATGCTAGGCCTGTGAAATGGCTGGGCTGATCCTGCCTATTGAAACGGTGGCCTAAACAGAATGCAGCACTATTTCTCGTACGGTTTCAGGGCAGCATCCTACCCTCGTCGCAATGCCAACAAGTGGACTGCTGCTTGTCCTGAGCTGAAATTCGTACACCGCCCATGACAGCCATCATCCACGGATTTATTTTATTTTATTTTATTTAAAGAACTTTTATAGTTACTGCAAAACAGCCTTCGATCTTGGCTAGGATGTATCCGAAATGTCTTAGAACAAAAAATTAGAATAAAAAGTACTCATGATTTAGGTTGGGAAGAAAACTCGAAAGAAAAAAAATGCCGATCAGTCTGAAATTTTCATTTTGAATTTAAAATTTAAATCTTGTTTTGAATTTTTGGCAATTGTTAAAAGTTGTCACATTAAGGGTGTGTTTGGTTAGAGGTAAAACTTTTGAGGAAAAGTTTTTGGAGTAGAAGTTGTCAAATCAGTTTTAATTATTTTTAGTTGACACTTTTTCATGTGAAACAAACACACCCTAAAACTTTTCAATTTAAAACTTTTCACTTTCCACATCTATCATATTTTTTAATTATTTTTTCACATTTTTCTATACAACTACCCTACTTTTCAATCATTTCTACACAACTATCCACACAACTAACCTATTTTTTTTAATTTTATCATTTTTACTACTCATCACTACCCCTATTATATCACATCATTTGACAACTTTTATTTCTCAAAACTTTTCATCAAAAGTTTTACTCATTCCCACACACAACCTAAATGTACTTTTTAATTGGAATATTTTTGTTTGATATAAAACATTTCAATTTTAAACTTTTTAACTATTTCATTTTTTAATCATCTTCGCATCTTTATGTACAATTACTTTATATTTTAATTATTTCTACACAACTACTTATGTAATTAATTTATTTAGTTTATCTTTATCTCTGTATGTTTCTGTCATATCATCTCATTTTTTCTAAATAAAAAAAAAATTTAAATTTACTAAAAAAAAATTCAGTTAAAAATTTTACCACTTTCCAAACATACCTTGCATTGCATTCCCGTACTTAAAATTACAATTAATACTCACACACTCCTCTTGGATTGACAATATTAAATGTACTTGAGTTGCTCATATTTGAATCCACTTTTATTATAACAACTCTACACATAAACAAATGACTACAAATATAGGAAATTCTAGTAGGGCAACAAGGAAATTTTTCTTTTTACTCTTTTTAAAAAATTTTTTATGCATACAGATAACGGATGTACCAATTATCTTACATACTCCTATCTAGTTTGAGTCATATCTTGATAATTTTATCAAATCTAATTCATTCATTGTGTTTAACAATATTTATTTTACTTAAATATCAAAAGTCGTGTCAATTGGAATGATGTGTGAGTTAAATATTCTAAAAATATATAAAAATATGTATAAACTTAGGAAACCGCTTGGATTCATATACTAAATTTTTAGACCTTATGGATCCTTTTAATACATAAATCATTTTTAATGGGTTTAAATCGCTCTTTAAGTAATTGTTAATTTTGAGAGTGATGCAAATTATGGATTGAGATAATATTTGGTATTTAAGTCAAATAAATAATGTTAGATTAATAAAATCATCAAGAAAGGATCCAAACTGATAGTAATATTCAAATTGAATTGTTACCTTCAAGTTTATAAAAGCTAATGCATATATAGAGAGAGAGAGAAAAAAAAAAAAAAAAGATGATTCTGTTAGTCTAGGTTAATGGCTTACTTAGCCTAACTTAAAAAAATTATTTAAAAGAAAATTTTTTACCTTTTTCTCATAAACTTATTAATATAAAAGTGTTTAACATGCATATATATCTTTTAATATTTTTAAACACAAAGGTTTTTTAATCATTCTTAATGGTTAAAAATGGCTAAAATACTCCTATATTTAAAAATCTTTTAAAAATATATGCGCAATCTAAAAATAAAAAAATTTGGTTTATATGTTAAATATACTTAGAATAATAAGTATATGAAAAAAATAAAAAATATTTTTTAAATAAATTTTTTTAAGTAACTAAGTCACTATTTAGTTTAGGCAGCGCACCTGCACTGTAATTAATAGCACATTTGGCCAAAAAAGTGGCCTTACATGTACTTAAATATATTGATATTTTATATAATTATTTATCTATATATAAATTTTATAGCAAATGATTTATATGTTGAAAAAATTATTTTAAAGTTGTTATTTATATCAAATTATTTTATTGCATTGAATTTATACTATTTTCAAATGGGGTTCATACACGTATCTAATTGGTATGGTAATAGAATATATAATTCTAAATACAATTGGTAAAGTAAATTATAACTTTATGATCATGTGAGACTTATTTTAAAGTAATTGCACTGTAATTATTGCGTAGGTACGTTACACCTTAATATTATTATTATATATATTACGTTAAAGAAAAAGTATAAAAATAAAAATAAGTTTATTGTCTCTATAAATATGTGTGCACAATCTACTTAGATTTTTCACTCTTTACAATTTAGTGATTTTTTTGAACCATATGGTATTTTATTTTAATTTTTCAAATTTTGAAAATAGAGATGAATATTGATGCCTACTTTTTAAATTAAAAAAATATAACAATTGTCAAATTTGACAAAGTGGAAGATCGAAGTATTTATTTGCATTTTAGTCCTTCTGGATTTGCGTATTTACTTTTTAATCCACGAGTTTTACATGTTTTCTTTTTAAACAATGTAAGTTTACCTCATATGTATTTTAAACTCTATCGTTAATGCATGTCAAAAACCCTATCATTAATTGCATACATGAGTTGACTCATGAATATAAGTCAACTCTTGTTCATTAGTCAACTTAATTTAATTAAGTCGTAAGGGTATTTTAGACTTTTCATTTACAAATAACAACCATTAATTGCATATTTTGACGGCAGAGTCTAAAATATAAAAGGGCAAACTTATAATGTTTTAAAAGGAAAAACGTGAAACTCATGGATTAAAACAATTACGCCAAACTAGCAAATTAAAAAAAATTACACATGGTTAGAAGGATCAAAACGCAAAAAAGTCATGATCGATGTTGCGCCTACCTATGTATGAACAAAACTTTTAAATTTTATTTTTTTTATCGCCTGTAAATCACCTAATTTTCAATCAACTCTATAAGATCACGGCCAAAAGTTCTTATACAGTTACTTTCGTGAATTGAAATGAAAGAATAAGAAGTATAAGATTTTTTTTATCCTTGTAATTATAAGCGTAAAGTCGGCTAATTGAGAGAGCGGTTATAAAAGTTTGTTAATTGAATAACTAGTATAAGGTTCTAATTGGATCACTTGGATATAAATATTTTTCTCTCATTCGTGGTTTTTTTTTTTTTTTAACGTTGAATGGTTGTTCAACCTAAATAGCAATTGATGAAACCCAACGAAATATTTTTATTTCAAACTTCGTAGATATCAACACAACGATTTTTGTTTTTTTAACTACTTGTTTTGAATAGATTCTCATAACAAGTAAAATAGATATGACTAGAATGGATTCCGTAGAAACTTGAAAGCAGTCTGAGCCTTTATATGCCTTTCTTCTGGATTTTACAATGGATAATGATCAACTTAGGCCGGTCTAAGTTAGGCGTTACCTAGGTAGGATTAAAAAATATTTATTTATTTTTTTTAGTTTTCTCATGAATATGTAAAATTAAGCATCTTTAATTTATACATCAAAATTTATCATTTTTAATTTTTAAAGTATTTTTATGTTTAAACATAATAACATTTTTGTAATCTTTTGAAAATGTCACTATGTTTAAAATAAAAATACTTAAAAATATCTTAAAATAGTAAAAGTAGGAAGCACCTCATGCGGTAGCACGCGATCAGGCCTCGTTATAGATTTGTGGATATGTACATTTTAAAACATGTAGGGTTATGCTTCTCAAATTTTTTTTTGACATAACTTTTTTATTTTTACTATCTTATTGCTTAATAAAAAATTTATTGTATCTATTGTATTTAATATCATTTATATTGTCATAAAAATTCTTTCATTTATTTAATATCACTATGTATTAGCTCTGTGTTAAAATGTGTAAATTAACATAATAAAATAATTTAATATTAAATATTAATTTTAAAGTTATATTTTCAATATCTAAATTATCTAAAATATCATTACTAGGTGGATAAATTATTCTTAAGATATTAATACATTTTAACGCATATGTACATATATCTAAATATTTTTCATAATTTACACATGAACACGTATTTTTAAATACATGTATCCTATGTATGTATATACTTGCTCTCCTAGCTAAATAAATAATATTAATTACAATAAATATATTAAAATTTACATCAAACGTCATGAATCTTAAAATTTGGACGGGTTGTATGGAAAAGCCCAACCATGCAAACCTAAAAATAAATTTTTCTTAAGAAAACAGATCCTTGGCCAACCATCAATAATTAGGAGTCACTGTACACTACATGTCTGGCTGCCTTCAATGCTGCCGCTTCAAGCAAAGCATACATCATTTACGCTTATGTTTGAAATAGAAATAATAAACCATCATGATCTGAACCGACACAACTGTGTCAGGAAGCCTGTATGCTGCTGGAGATATATAATTAGCTACCCATGACGTATATGTAATTATGTATATGAAGAGTACAATTAGTTGCAAGCATTTAGTTAGCTTAGAATAATTGCTTTTGAAAATTTCCAAGTTCTAGGTTGTCTGAGCTTAATTACAAGGATGGGTATTAGAAGGAACACTGCATTCCACCTGAAAGTCGAGTCATGGATAAAATTTAGGCTTTTATTATGTATAATTAAGATCAAACCATTTATTAATTATTCCTATTGAATAAAAGTCATTAGAAAAAAATGTAGGTACTGGTCTTCTATTATCCAATGTTTTTGGAATAAATACAAAAGATTTTATCGTTTATATTACATAATACCTTAATTTAGCCAAATTGTCATTGTGTACATAGATATAATTGAGGATGCTTTGTGAAATTGTTCTTCTGTATAACTCCTTTTATTTTAATATTCTACTGGTTAATAAAAAAGTTTACTTTATCTATTCTATTTAACACTGTTTATATTATTATGAAAATTCTTTCACTTATTTAGTATCTCTATGTATAACTTGGATATATAAATGTATAAAATCAATATAATAAATTAGTTTAATAGTTAATATTAACTTTTAGTAATATTTTCAACATCTACACTATTTAAAATATTATTTTTATATAAATAAATTATTTTATAAAGTATCATTATGTTCTAATACATATGTAATTGATCTAAATATTTTTAAATTTACACATAAATGTACCTATTTTTTAGCAAATATGGCTCATACACAATAAATAGATTGATTTTCATCGAATATCAAAAATCTTAAAATTTGAAGGAATATATAAAATTATTTTTTTTAACCTAGTTATATAGAAGCGAGTGTATATATATTTACATAGTATTTTCATTACTACTAAATTACATAACTTTATCACTAAATGTTATTTCACAACCATTATGTTATTATTGCTAAAACTAATTTCTATTAACAATATTAATTATTCATATAACCAAATAGTGCTTTTTTACAATAACAAGTGCTAAATGCCACCAAATGTATATTGCAAAAACTTGATTTTGTTGTAGTGATAAATTTGTACATTATTTTCATAGTGGTATAACATAGATTCCTTATCATATTCATAAATAATACTTTTAAATAAAAATTTGGGTTGGTATGTAAAAATTTATAAAGTTCTGCTTCTTTGAAATTCTACTTCAATTTAATCAAATCCATTTTCTAACCTTGTCCACTAGAAAATTTGCTCTCACTCCATTCACTATATTTATTATTATTTATATTGTCATTAAAATCTTTTTAATATTTCTAGCTAAATATTAATTTAAATTTTATTTTTAACATTTAAACCATCTAAAATATTATTTTTATATGAACAAATAAATTTATAAAGAATCAAAAATTCTAATACATAATGAGTGAATCTAAATATTTTATATAATTTACGCATACATATATGTTTTAAAGCAACTTTGGCCCATATAAATCTTTATTTGGGTGAAACTTGATTTATTAACTGAACAAATGATGCAAAATATAACGTGTGAAATGGCTTTCTCGTAAACATCAACATAAGAAAAACAAATGAGGTTACATAAAATTGCTTCTATACTAGCATAGTATGAGTTCACAAATAGGTTTTTTAATACATTTTTACATCCTAAAGCCTATGTAAATAATCAATATTTTAATTCTTAAATCTTAATATTAAAATTTAAATAAAATATAATAATAATTTAACAAGGAAATATCATCCCAAAGAGTAACAATTTATTCTTTCAATTTATGATATAACTTTGTTTAGTTATCATACAATTTTTGCTTGTTATCAATACATAATAATATTTTTTTCATCCCATATTGTTTTCCCATGTCCATCCGATTCAAGTTATGTAACCATTGCATGAAAATTTTAATTTGAAACTCTAATTTTTCATTTTAAAATATTTTTTGAAAAATCAGAAATTCATAGGATTTTGTACTTTGTTTAGCCATGACTTCAAAAATCAAACATGTAGAAAATTTTTACATGTTACATATCTATTATTTTTAAAGGTTAGAAAAATTTCCTAGTGATATATATATGTTCAATGTCAAATTGTATCAAATATTTACAAAGTATAAATGCTTTTTATGAAAGTGATTTTGGACATCAAAAATATATCCAATCATGATTATTACACATATTTTAGATTCTAAAAATATTTTGAATGAAAAATCAAAAGAATCAAGCGAAATTTTCATGCAATAGGTTGTATTATGTCTCTCCAATAATTATTTACCACTAAATGTAAACTACTATAAGTGATATTAAATTTAGCAGCAATTCATATAAAAATTGGTTGCATTTGACAGCTAAACAACTTATTAGTATTTGCAACTAAATTAATGTACATGTATCATAAAGCATAAAAAACTCAAAGCAGATTATTACACTGTTCAGACTTTTGCAGTACTACCCTCACAATATGGAGGAAAATTTCTATAGACCCACACCACAGAAGAGAATTAAAACCCCCACGACAACTAAGAGAACTGCGGGTGGAGAGGTTTGAACCCTCTACCATGGCTAAACATGCCTATCATGCATACTATTACGCCAAGACGCTGTTGCAACATGTTACTTGTTTTGAATTTCAATATCATGCTACTTTTTATATTAAACGGGTGTCTCATTAAATAAATACATATTGTGGCCATCGGATAAACAGTCAGAAATGGAAAAAAAGAGTACCCCTTGATTCATTCATTAAATTGAACATCATGCTTTATCAAAAAAAAAAAAAATTGAACATCATGCTAATTAAAGAGCCCAAAAAATGTTCAAAACTAGTGTAAAAACCACTCAAACCAAGCCCCAGCTAACGTGTATACGTCCTGTTCTAAACGGTTTGAAATTAACTGGGCTATCAAGAAATGGCGTGCTGCATCGGAAGAAAACGCATGAACGGTTAGAATCTTAACAACTCCCCCTCCCCCCCACCAACAAAAAAAAAAAAAAAAAAAAAAAAAAAAAAAAAAAAAAAAAAAAAAAACCCAAAAAACGAAAAACAAAAAAAAGCAGAAGAAAAAAATTTTAAAAAAAAAAGAGGAGGGAGAGATTTTCTGGCTAATAATTGGAAATTGGAAATTGCAGCACTTCGGGCGCTTGCGCCCCTTTTATATTCAGGACTGGGTTGTGCGCCTTTCCTTTGTCGTTGAGGGCATGAGAGAGAGAGAGAGAGTGAGAGTGAATGGCAATTGCCTGCAGCGACGAGAGGAAGCATCCAAAGGGATCGCATTGATCTGGTCTTGCCATTTAGCAGCTGCTGCTGCTGCCGTGTACGTGTCATTTTTGGATCATGCTATCCTTTTGGAATCCTCCTCCCGCCGCTCCTTAATTAGATCCTCTCTTATCCCACCTGCATCTCCTCATCTTCATGCCATGTATCATTTACAGTAATGGCATATGATCTTCCCCAGCTCTTCCCAGCGCTATTATGGATTATGGATGCACGTTCATAAAGAAGAAGAGAAGCGTCGACCCAACCACGTCAATCCATTCAAGTAAGCCATCAATAATCCTCCCCCCTCTCCCGTTTTGCTTTGTTTTGTTATTTGGGTGATTGTTCGTGATGATCTCTCCCTCCCAAAATAAATAAATAAACATACGAAACGAGAAGGAAAAAACAGAAAAACCACAAAAAGATTCGATTCAAACCACTTATTCGAAGGAATTCAAAAAAAAAAAAAAAAAAAACACTTATTCGAACGACTGCGCTTCATGTTTTCCACTCGAATACCATTTTTTTTTTATGGTAACACTCGAATACCATTAATTATATGAACCACACAATAATTTCCTACTCTGTTGAGTGATCAGGCCATGTACAACCCGCCTACTATCCAAAAAACAAACATGGAGCTAGCGCAGCAGCAGCAAGTTTAAAATTAGGGCATTCATCTTGGTATCAGCAGATATTATTGCAGTCTAGCTAGCCAGCAAATAGTATTGAAGTCAAGAAATCTTCTTTCTGAGTTATCGAAAAAAAAAAAAAAAGGAATCCTTTTTCCGTCTGCGGCGCATGATATTCTTAGTGAATGCTAACCGCATATACGATGCGGCTGAAGATCTTACAAACTGCTAGTTGGAATACTGAAATTGATCTATAATTAATATATTTTTGGATGGTCAGAGATTTTCTTTGCCCAAAAAATGACTTGTTTACCTGGTAATGGGTACAAACGTGAAATATTCGAGTGGGTGATCTTTGGGTACAGCTGATTATTAGTCCTTATCTTAGAACACCGAGTAATAAGGGAGAAATCGCTTCATCCCTAATTCTTTAATAAGATCCTTCGTAGGCGCGCGAAGAAAAAAGATATATAAACTTCGGAATCGAATCAAATCTTTTCAGTTATATACACTAGTTAAGGGCTATATTTATGGATAGAGAAGGAGGAAGGATAACTGCTTTCTCTCTACGTCTCCCTTACCCATTAATAAATGTTTTATGTTCTCATCCATTATAGTTTAAAATTTTTTTTAATTACATTTCGAACCCTTGACCTTGTGGCACTTGGCCACCATGTGTTACCATTAGGACAAGACCGAGTACACATTATAGTTTTGATTTTAAATTGACATTTTCAATCAGCAAAACTATTTCTTTGCTGGTTTCATTTTACTTTCTCAAATAATTTAATAAAATTTCGTCCTTAAATAAGCATAATATTTTTTTTTTCTAAACAAATACCCTCTTTAATTGGCACAGAGCCATGGACACTCCACTAGCATACACTTTGCACAGCACACTGTGAATGGCTGCTGCAAGACGTCCAACTGCAGCTACTGAAGGTAGTAATCCATTGTCAGTCAACGACTTTGATTGAAGAGCTCAAAAGGTGGGTCCAAACTGCCGGTTAATTTCCCCTACACCCGAAAAAACCCCACATAAAGGTGAGCTGGTAAATTAATCAGGCACGGCTGGATCAGGTAACGGAGTAATAGACTCCAGAGTCCACGTTATGAAATCATATTTTAATGACTTTTAATTAGAATCCGAGGCATATGGGGGGTGGTTTTTTAAGGCACTTTTCCAACTTTCTAGTCCTGATTTCTGGCCCCAGAGGCCTGTGCCTACACCAAAAAGTTGCAATTCTGGGAAGCAGCACACATGGGAAGGAATTTTGACATTTTAAAAACCCCCCACGAATGTTACACTAATTTGAATTAAAGGGGCTTTATCATATATATACTTGCATCACATGCATAGTGCAGCCTGTGGCCTCCTTTGTGGTGGACCCCACCCCATCGACCTACCACATGTCATCCCACGTTACGATCCGATATATACGTACGATACATGAGTAGGGACTTAATTAATATGACCGCGTGGTGCATGCATAGGGGGCCGCATGGCATGCAACAGCTGCCACTGGTTATTTTTAGGGAAGAAATTGATATTTGCTGGCTCTGGATAGAGCTGGAGCTAAAGATGGCCACTTGTCAAAGATTATCTACCATATTTATTCTCAGCGCGGGAAACAAATTCCTGACCGTTCATCTTCTTAACAGAATTGTGGTATGAATACGATGTTTGTGTTGAATGTAGAAGCTGTTGTTCATTTGAAAGTGAAATACTTGGTCTAAAATCATCCTCCTTTTTTAATTTGAATTTTCTTTCAACCCAATATGTGTGCAACTCGGCGTTCCTGAAAAAGACGTGATAAAAGCCGTGCACCTAAACACGGTAGCCTTTTTCCAGGGAGGAATATTTAAGTGACCGTCCAAATAAATTAAATGGCCTACAAATAGAAGGCTGGGAGGGGAAAAAAGAATCCTGTGACTGGTGGCTAGAATTAAATGGCCTACAAATACAACGCCGCTACCTTTTTTCAGTCAAATTTTGATTTGGTTTGATTTGGTATCAAATGCAGCTAATCCCTATATTACTGTAGGCAAATTTTTATTACTATTTGTAACAAAATTTTAGGAGCTGGCTAGCTGCATCAAATATGAATTTTGACTGCTTTCAATGTAAAAAATGACCCATCTAATTGAACATCACCACTCTAAAGCAGCAAAGTATTCGAAGTTAAATAATAAATTGTCAAAAATGCAATTAAATAAATGTTGTACGTAGACAGAAACTGAGCTGCGTTCCACAAAATTTTTGTGGTGTTCCTATGCCCGTTTGAAATAAATGAATTCCACATACTCGTCTATAAATATAAAAATTGGGAAATTTGATTACATTGATGACTATGATTTTAATTAGTTGAATAGCTACCGTTTGTATAAGGAAAAAGAGTAAAAAGGTTGGCGTGGCCATAAAATGAGATCAATTTGAACAATCTAGCTATATTATATTATGGATATATTTTTTATTTTTTCTGAAATTTTTTTATTAGACTTAAATACTCATGTATTTAAAATTTGAAAATAAATATATGCATATATCCAAAAATTATAAAACTTAATTTATAGATTAAATATAACTAGATTAACATGTTTATAAAAAATTCAAAGCAGATAAAAAATATATATATTTTTGAACTGATCTAAAATCATTGGAATTTTAGACAGGTAGTGGACGATCAATTGGCTAAATTAAATTTCTATAAAAATGTAGTGCTTTTCGAGAACAATTAGATGTTGTTTGATAATATTGATGTGTGGGAAACTATGGTTTTTTATGAGAAGTGTATAGGCACACATTTTTCAAAGCATGATTTTGCCATCTAAATTTTCTATTTTCTACATTTACTTCTATTTTACAATCAATTTTTCTTTCAACAACCTTATTTATTCCAATCCTACTCTTATTATTTCTTATCAATCACACAACTTTCAAATATTACATATTTCATTTCCTATTATTTTTCATAGTCTCACACTTTTTGACCTTACCAAATGTTCCCTTAGTGACCGAAATGGCATATGTGAAGTACGTTGGTTAATTTCTATTGAAAAGCTAAGTGATTGTATTGGGTGGGAGCATATATGCATGTGTAAAGCTTCTTGGGGTTGGTTAGCGGACTTGTCAGAAAACAATATCCAAGCTAGCTAGTGCATTCGATGCTGGCTAGCTGTTGCATGTTTGGCAGTTCGGGTATTATATTGTATATATGTGAAGGAAAGAAGCGGCCGGCCGGAGAGTTTCTCCCCACTTCGTCATATCCGCATCAGATGCCCTTAGGGTGAGGGTGAGGCATCTAAAGCTTGTGGGGATGAATGAAATTTCAGAACATGGAATCATACGTATCACATCACGCATAATGCCATTATCCATTTTGTGCTCTGCATGTGTCTTGTGAATGATATTTTTACATATCTAGCTTCCCATTCATGCATTTCTCGTGTCTTTATCTATACCATAAACAACTACACTCAAGGTCTCAAACCGAAGGAATGATTTTGGGTTCTGCAATTAGCGATCGAATACTTGCTAGTTGTCCATACACAGCCCTCTCACATGCATATATATATATATATATAGCTAATTAATTAATCTGGCCCTTGCTTGTGGGAGCAGTTTGTCTTCTGTGAGTATAAATATAAAAGCTTGCTGTCTCCCTTGGGGATAGACACCTCGCAAGTGTCTTTCCAAGAAGGTTGTAAATATAAGTCGAGGACTATCCAATCTCCCCATCGATATGTTCATATATGCCATTTTCTGGGCAAGATCTTCCATATAGTGTACGTGCGTTTTGCAGACATCTTCATTGATCGGGTACGTATAGACTCCGAAGTTGGACCACGGGGCAAGGTGCGGGGGCGGCCCACGTAGGAGTAGGATTAGGAGTTCGTGGAGATGGGAGGAGGGACGTGCAGGTGCAGGTGCAGGTGCAGGTCGCGCAGTGAAAAAGTGCATGTGAGGCCAGCACATGCCCAAAGTGACGTGAGTAGAATATGATAATTCACCAACTATCAGCCTGCCCTAGCGTACTTGTATGCCATTGCCAATTTGCCATGCCATGATGATATCAAAAAAAATCCAGCCACGGGAAAGGAATTGAATGGAATATGGTAAATCTGATCGAACGGCTGCAATTCTAAATCTAAACCGTTCATCCCTCTTTGGAAAGCCAGCTGGTAGTGGGAAACACAAAAAGCACGGAAGACAACATACATATATTTTGCGGGCATGGAATTAGGAGAAGTCACGGGCGGCTGCATGCATGCTATTGCTAGCCTAGCTAGCTGCTCGGTCATGTCATGCTACTCACCTCACCCTGGGAGAAATCAGAAATGCTTTTTCATTGTCACGTGGCCAGATCCCCCCAGTCAATGGTCAACATCGTTCCAAGGAAACTTTTCTTTTTAGTTTTATATTAATTACTTCAGGTTTCACCATTCATACCCGGCCCGCCAAAAAAAAAAAAAAAAAAAATCAATTCCAGCTGCGAATTGTTTGCAACTTCCCATCATAATTACCAAAAAATATCTCTACTTTCAATTTCTTCTTGCATATAATGATTGTGAATAATGAACTTTATTGTTTGCACGGAATAATCTTTCAAGTTATTTTTTTGCTAAAGCTAATAAGTCACAAAATATTTCAGAAGTAAATAATTTTCTTACACATGACCATATACGTTAAAGTGTTTATAAAAATATAACATCAATAAATTTTTAACAATTTGCAGCAAAGGAGTAGTTATAAAAAATTTGTCATGTTACCTACCTTAGAATGACCAACAACTAATGAAGAGCAACTTCACAAAAGAGATACTCAGGCAAATGACTTTATCTAACTTCGAAGTCTGGACCTCCCGCCTTATATACTCTAACTTGTATCGACCACTTGATCATCTAAATGATCATAAAGTCAAATTTTTTAGTTGTGAGCCTTATAAATACCATTCAAATACTAGGATTTCATCTCTAGGTTTTCTATGTTCCATCAAAATGAATAAGTCTCATCGAGTGAAGTTGAACATGATTACGATATTAATTTAGATATTTATTTGATATGCATTGTTGGTCATGAGGTTGTAACCGGATCAAGTTGAGTTGGAGGTCAACTTTAATCATAACTCGTCTAATAAAATTTAATTATATTTCATTTATAAAAAAAAACCTCAATACTAATCATAATTCATTTAACATAAATGAATAAGGTGGTAATGGGCAAGTAAATTAGGTTGCTAATGGAGTGAAAATAGGTTAAATAATAAAAATATAAATGATAAATTATTTAAAATATAATCTTAAAATATTAACAAGACCTATAAGAATTTAAAATAAATTTTTATATTTAATTTTAATAGGAACGTTGATTCTATTTTTAATAATTGTAAAATAATTTCCATCAAAGACTCGTAAAATAATTAAGCATCAAGAAAATGTAATTCCTTTATTTTAAGGATTGTAAAGGGGTTATGTGTGTTAATGGATTAAATGGTTTAGATTATTGGATTGATGTGTTAAACAAGATCAACTCATAACCAACTAATGATATATTTAAATAAATAAATAAATTATATATGTCATATAAATATATTGGTTGGCTGGTTAAAAATTTATAACTCTAGTCCACCAAAAATTGAGCTGATTAAGAAGTCTTCGTCAAGTTGAGAGGTTTGAGTTTATATCTAAATTTAGAGTTTGTATTTTTTAATCTCTATTTTGCAAGAGTTTTATTATTAAGTGAGCTATTAGCAATTGGTTTATTACTAAGCATTTGAAAGGAAGAGCTTCTAAGTCTTTATTGGTTGTAAAATTTTTATTTTACTTATTCGTCGTTGTAACCTTGTCATTGAAGGTTTCTAAATCAAAAAAGGTAAATACATTCAACAAGTAGGTTTATGGTTGATTACCTTAATAAAGTTATCTAAGCTTGAGACTTCATAAGATAATATTACCATACATTGGTAACTTTGAGCGTAAGCTAACTACTAGAATATAAGTTAATTATGCTTGACGAGTCGAGTAGGAATAGAATAGGAAAATCTAAATTACTATAATTTTTTTTGAAAGAGTGAACCACTAGATTTTTATATTGCCTTCTGTACGTTTTTTTGGTTCACATAGTTTACTCATTTGTGTGCTTGGGCTTATAATACATTACTTTCTAATTATAATGCAAATCATATCAAGGAAAACAACGCTCCTAATTATTACCTTTATCGTATTATATTGTTCTCTCAATTTTTTAAAACTTCTCCTCCATGATTTTTCTCCATTTTTTATGTCAAATTGGCTGATGAGAAAACTATAACAAACTAGAACCAAATCATTCTCCCCTTAATTCCTTTATAAGTTTCCCCCTTTGTATATAACTTCTTCTATAGGATAACAATTTTTTTTCATGTGCTCCTACTCCACTCCTAGTCATGGTGATACTCAATCCTATCATCAAATCCCTATCAACAGTTTAATTCTGCTTAATATGTATACTACCACCTTAATTTTAATTAAGGTTGATAAATTATGCCAATTTGATGCTTAAAGAAGGTCATATAGAAATTGAAATTTTAGTATTTAGTACATTTGTATGCCATAATTAAATAAACATTTTAATTAATAACAACTCAATCAAATTTTTAAAAATATATATTTATAGCTCAAAATAAGCATTTTCATCACAACTATGGTAAGAATATTTTCAAAGAGACCATGAAACCATTGCTTATATAGAACAAATGTCACTTCCTTAACTAATTTTTTGCTACATATAATATATTTGGTTGCGTTTAGATATATTTTGGATATAATTAATTATTTACCTATAAATTATTATTTGCTTTTGAGTTGTGGCATTTAATTAAATATAGTCATTTATGTATAATGCAATCAAAAGTACATTTAAAGTAGTTATTAAAATTGATTCTAAAAAAGTAAACACTAAAATTTAGGTATAAATAATAATAAAACTTTTAGCTATAATAACATAAAATTTGATTGCATTTTTATTCATTTATATACATATCAAGTCATTTAATATTAGAAATCAGTGTATGCATAATACTTACAATAAGAAGGAATCAAATAATATTCTCACCACTTGATGGATAAGAGTCAAAGATCCTACTAGATGAACCAAATGATACCCTCACCACTCAAAATAGGGGATGAAAACACCAAACACCAAGTAAAATTGCCGTTGAGAATATTCGAATAGGCACACACATGTATTGGCACAAGCGCAGTTACCATTGAGCTTCAATGGCAGATTTGACTGCATTTGATTGGTCAAATCTTTTGCTACATTTGATCAAACATATCCAAATTAAAATTTTGGCCAATATTCGGTCAAGTCTGCGCATAGGATGCTTTCTCCGACATCGAGTTGTGCTCACCTGGCCTGCTGCTTTCGGGCCATTTGGAGGACTGGTCTACCAAGTAAGGTGATGATTTTCGGGTGGCGGTTGATTAAGAATGCTCTCCCGACTTTGGTGAACTTGTCACACAGGGGTGTTCCGGTTGATACTGTTTGTGTGCTTTGTCATGGGAAGATGGAGGACATTGACCATTTGTTTCTTAGTTGCTCGAAGGTTGGGAGGTTTGGTTGTTTGGGTGTTGGTGGATGCTCTCTCAGGTCGTCTGTTGCGGAATTTTTGAGAATCCTCTCTTGCAAAAACAAATTGGTAGAGCTGGCTTTTTTCATTGTTTATTGCTGGAGAGTTTGGTTTTTGCGAAACAAGTTCATGGTGGATGGTGTCCAACCTAATTTTGGTGATCTTCATGGGTGGTGTCGTGCTTTTATTGATCAACTTAGGGAAGGGAGTCTCATTGGTCAAGATCGCCCTCTTGTGGCTAGGTGGACAAGACCCCCTATGGGGGTTTTCAAGATGAATGTTGATGCGCGTTGTCTGTCGCAAAGAGGGATCTTTGGGC
>JAXCLR010000001.1:75184176-75220804 GCA_035584095.1 Annona squamosa
AACTAGTAGTTTCACAAAGGAGCTTTACGCCACCAACGAATTCTACTCGTAGCTAGCCATTTAAGCCCGAGGCGTGCAATTCCCAATGCATTAGAAAATGATGTAGTTGGCTGCTGAGAAAAAAAATTAGCATAGAGAAATGAAGAGCTCCAAAAACTGGGCTTTTCATTTCTTGCACCACAGATGCGGGCGGCCCAAGAAAGCTGCGGAGGCGTATGGAATTGGCAGCATCGATAACAGTACGAGTGACGCTGCAATAAAATTTCTCAAAAGGGCGTGTTCGGCAGAATACGAAATTTGGGTTTAAGATGCAGAATAATCGTTTGAATTTTCTCCTCTCTCAATATATAAATAATACATTTCAATCTAATTTTTTTCTCATTATTATTTGTGCTTTTCATTACCGAATATCAAAAGCGATTAATATATTTCTTCCACAACGACCAGAATTTTGGAAACTTCATTTACGCCTGTAAAACGGATAAATTTATAGAAATGTTGGATACAATGACCAAAAGTAATCTCAGACTACAACCCAATAACAAAATAACCCAAATTAAATCCCCTCCAAAGTGCACTAATTATTCCTCAATCATTTACAACATACAAGACTCAATTAAGAAGAAAAAATGATCTAGAAAGAGGGCGGGGCAGCAGGAGCATCAGCGAAGAAAGCCGATGATTCGCTACCGACTGGGGCAGCGGCAGCCCCAGAGCTGAGAAGCTCCACCATCGCTCGGTGAGGGTTGGTTCTCTGCAACTCGCACAAATCTGGCAAAAACACACCTGTTCATTCCAAAACCAGTCATCAGCTTTAATTTATCATATGAAACCTCCGCCTATATCCATACACCATCCAAACCGTCCAACGTCACATCTAAAGTCCATTTCATATACGTGTACATGTGAGTTATAATCATGTTATCTTAGACTAACATAAGCTTGTATTAGTCTAGATTAAAAGGCAAATTTCTTTAAGTATATTTAACTCATCTACCAAGTTTTACACACTCATCCCCAAGGTCAGATGAAGACGATGTGTGCATGTCCAAAGGTAGCTTTCGATTAAGGCAATCGAAAAGGTGGAAAGGAAATGCATACTCGGGGTCTTGGGCCCAACGTTAACAGAAACTCCCAGTGCACCATTTTCTTGATATTTAAGAAATAACACACCCGAATTGAAGTGTGTTCCTCACCATATATCATATGGCAATTGAATTATTAATTCATCATGGACGACCGGAAATTGCCCCGATGGTTGGAATGCCCGCAGCCATTCGATCGTTGGATTTTACTCCCACCATCAGATATATAGAAGGAGTGTGCGCGTGGGTGCGTCTGTGTGTAATCTGATAATCGGGGCCGTTAGACCAATTCTTTCTTTGGTGGGCCATTGATTGGACAGATTCGTTTCGAGGAAATCGTAAAAGATCATATATATACGTATAAGCAATTTAATTTATGTTTTTTTTTTTTTTGCGATCGTTCGATCTCTCACCTTCTCCGGCGGCGAGGTTGAAGTACAGGTCAATGATGTTGGGGCAGTTCTGGGTGCAAGCCTGGGAGCAGAGCTTGGCGGTGAACTGGTGCTCCATGAGAGAGTCGGAAGAGATTCCGACGGACTTCCTATCAACACCACATGCCCGGACACACTCGTCCGTCTCAATCCAATCCGAAATCTTCTCGACTACCACCTCCGACGTCTTGCATTGGTATTCCAACGTCCCGTCCTTGCGTGCCGATGTCTCTAGCAGACACCTCCTGCCGGCAGATGATACCGAGAATGCGCAAACGTCTGCTGATAAACCTTCACAAACAATCTCACTGCCTGAAGTAATTAATACCAAAAGAATAAGTACATTCATTTGTTAGCAAAAACAGCAAAAATAAAAAACCACCCATTGGGTTTGCCATGCAAAACTCGTACGTACCTAGAGCAGAATGGATGGAGAGAGACAGTGCAATGAGAAGGGCCAAGGAAAACGAGGCGGCGGCGGCCATATCGCTCTCTTGGAATGATGTGCTTTTCGTTCGGAGTTCTTCGACTTGGGGGGTTTTGGGTTTGTAAGAAAGAATGTGAGGATTAATCTGACTTGGGTTTTGGTTAGGACGGGTTTAAATAGCTGCGGTTCGAGGGAGAGGGATTTCACGATTTTTTATGCTGTGTTTGAAGGACTTTTTGGATGAATCTGCCTGTTTTTGCTTTTTTATTAAGTAACGCCACCGTGCTAGTTCACCAATCTTCTTTTAAATGGTGGTGATTGATTCTACGCTCATGTTCCGACCACAAGGTCCCGGTCTCATGTGTCAATTATTCGCGTTTGTTGGAATAAAAATCATCTGACCAATCTATTTGCATAGTCCATAAGCTAATAATCAAAAACCAACAATTTATATAAGTTTTCGTTTGATCATATAAACATTTTATTGTCGATCATTGATTTGGAATTCAAATGCTTATAGCAGCTAGCATGCTAATAAGATTTTTCTTAGTCCCCAAGGAAATACGTAGTTTGGATTGGTGCACGTGTGTGGGAGCGGTCGTGGCTGGTGGAGAAATATTTATTAATGTGTGTAGGACGTGTTTGGAGATTGTGGCGTGCGCGGTTGGTAATCTGTGTGTCCGTATCGAGTCTCTGTCGAGGCTTTTTGATGAGTAGGCGTGCTACAAACTTCGTCCCAAGTTCGAGCATTGAAGCATTCAAATGTTCTGGAAGTATCTTTAGTTTATTTGCCACCTTTTGGGCCGCGTTTGGCTGCATTTTTTTGAAATGAATGGGAATAAAAAATGCACACGAAATCTCTACGCAACCCACAGCCGAGTCTTTCATTTGACTCCCCACGAATAAAAGTCGGCCATTTCTGGCATTACAATCTGGCTGCTGATAGCGGTGGTTGTAATTTAAATTTGGACAGCAACAGCGTATGGTCATGAGAATGCAAGCTGTTAAATACACGTTGGGTTTTTACAAAATCCTGGCAATGGGAGTATTTGTTGATTGGAGACAAAATAGAAACAAACACAGCACAATGATCTCAACCTGTGAACAAATAAACTTCAAATGAAATATATGGATAAAGAATATTAAATATGGTCGAAAATATAGTTTAAAATGTAGTAATTTCGGGGAAAAAAATTTCTTACCACCAAATTGCGCTTGATGACTGGAAAACGAAATTAAAGAGGGAAAACGCCGATAAAGCGTTCGACTGTGTCGTTGAAACCCTAATATTCCTTGAGAGTCTGCTTATTTTATTAGAATCAACCTGTAAAGCAGCCTAAGTATTAGAGTTTTTAAATTTAATTTAAAGATACATAATTGAATGAATAATATTCATTTAAAATTTTAAAAAGGTTACGAAAGTCTTTTTGAAGGAGTCATGGTAGGCAGTTTTTTTTTTTTTTGTTTTTTTTCCGTGTTGTGAGATGGTGGGCAGAACTTATGCAAGTAGGACTCTTCATTCCTCTCTCTTTCGCCGAAACACCACCTTATATTTCTTATTTATCACCACATGGCGCGGTTGGATTTTAAAACATTAGCCTACGTGTAGATTTTCTGATTTTGTTTTCGTTTCTAAGGTTACGAAAAGCCATACAGAGGATCCCATCTACTATTGCGTGCACGCTCTCGTGTACGTCATATTTCGTTCCCAACGTCATCGGTGTAACATATCGTAAAACGGCTGCGCTTAATTTTCAAGTTTTTAATGCTTTATGGAAATTTTAATTTATTTATTATATTTAATATTATTTATTTATTTAGAAAACTAAGTTCTATCTCAAATTATGAAAAATGCTTATATCCAGCTATACATATATTATAATGTAATAATATTTAATAAAATCATTTATACACATATAAATGGTATTTAAATAGTTTAGATATTGAAAATATATTTTTAAAATTAACGTGAGTGCTAAACTATTTTATTACATTGATTTTTAATAAAGCCTATGCGTAATGATATTAGATAAATAAAAGAATTTCAAAATACTATAAATTGTACTAAATATAGTAAATAAAATGAATTTTTTTATCAACTATATAATGAAGAAAAGTTTTACAGAAGCGGATCGGGATCGATTATAGAGTCTTTGACAATGTATACTTGTAGTTCTCACTCAACCCCCAGCATTCCATTTGGATTTGATTAATAATTATCAAGTAGTTTTGAAACACCCCCGGGCACGAATTAAAATTGGACAGACCAACAGACCATCAGTGCAGCTGAAGTGGAGCCATCCTTCCGTGGAGGATGGAAAGACGATGGGTCGTCACATGTCGCGACTGCTCACGTGAGTCTAAAGAAAGCAAAGGACTGGATCGCTTCCTTTGCCCACAAGCAGCAACTAAGCATCTGGAACATGCATTGGTGATCAGTAGGAATGGCACAAAATTATTGTACCAAATCTTATAACGTCGATCAGTCGATATATGTAAACCACCAAATTTTTGTATCGTAGTTATGTCTCGAAAACAAACTGCTAATTGTTTCTTTAACTGTCCATTTATAAATCCTGTTCATTATGGCCTTATGGGAGTAGCTAAATTCATAATTATTGATGAATGCCTTACCCACTAGCCAAAATCCTAGCTTGTTGGGAAAAAATTGATTAATTACACCCAGGTAATTGAAGTTAAATACATGTATATATATATATATATACACACATGCTTATTTACCAGTGATTGGATTGATTACTTTTTCGAAATCTTTCGTAATGTTTGATTTTTAAAAAAAAATTATCGTACAATGTACTTGTCTGAAGTTAAAATAACGATAACGTTACTTTCATTAAGAAAATTAGTGCTCATAATTAGTAGCTTGAATGTCATTATTTGAATATAAATAATAAATCTAAATAATTTAAAATCAAAGTGATCCACGTGAATTAACTTAGAGATTTTGATAATAAGATTTTAATTAATAAATGAATAAATTCGATATCATTTTATTATGCGGATACTAATAATTAGTAGATAATTAAGATCGAGGGACTTTGCCAAAGAAGATGATTTCTAATATTATTATTTATTTATCCTTGTGATTATTTATTATTTTCGATTACATGTTTAATGAATAATTTAAGATCACTATAAAATGCGAACCTGCCGTGTGGCAGTTGGTTTCGCATGGTGGCTTGATGCCCCAGACACCGGGATTCGACTCCCGTGTTCTGCATGTTGCCATCGAACAGTGGCTCTGGCACAAATCAAAAAAAAAAAAAAAAAAAGATCACTATAAAATCAGAGAATAAAGGCCGGATTTGCTTAATTTCAATAATGTTCTGGGTTAACCTTATATTAAGACATAATTAATTAACAATTACTTTCTTTTACTTTTTTTTTTTTTTGATTGGATCTTTCACTTTGTTAAATCTCAAGTCTCAACCACACGGCACTGCACAGCACGAATCGCGTGAATGGGCTGCCGACAGTAAGGAGTATAGAGTGCATTTGGTGACGCGTGGAAAGGGGAGCTCATTTTTACATATCATTTTACCTACTTGAATTTATTTTTTTTTCATTTTTATTGGTGTATTTTAATATTTTTTTCATACAACTACCATATTTATTCTCATTTTATCTCAATCATATCACATCATTCCCTCTTTCCAAATATATGTTATTGGGTTTCACTTCTCCATAACCTCATCTATTTTTAAAATGCTAATGGTTGATGCATAATCTAATTTTTACATTACATTTACTGCTATTTATTTAATTAGAATACCAAGTTTCATTTAAATCAAATATGTATAAGGTCACATTTCCTTAAAAATATATATTCGTGTGTAAATTTTAAAAAAATGTTTAAATCCATTCACATATGTATTAAAATATCATAATACTTGTTTTCAAAAAAATATCATAATACTTTGTAAAATCATTTTTTTACCTAATAATGATATCTTAAATAGTTCAGATATAGAAAATATTGTTTTAAAATTAATATTTAACATTAAATTATTTTATTTTGTTAATTTTACACATTAATACTAAACAAATAAAAGAATTTTCATGCTAATATAAATTATGCTAAATATAATAAATCAAATAAATTTTCAATCAATTGTAAAGATATTAAAAATAAAAAAATTACGTAAAAGGGAAGTTCCAAAGAAAAATAGCCTAATATTACCACATATATCCTACCTATGTTGAATTAGATAGATTATAAACTAATTTTATTCTTAACTCATTAAAAAGTTAAAACTTATTTAGGAAATTTCAACTCTTAACGTTAACCTATTTAAATAAATCAATCAAATTGTGAGTTGCTAACAAATTGGTAACAAGTTAAAAATGAATTAAATAATAAAAATAGAATGATAAATTATTTAAAGTATAATCATAAACATTAATAAAGAATTTTTATAAAAGTCCTAATGGCTTGCCTCTAGGGACCACTTCACAAGGGATGCAACTCAGGTGGGATTGTACTGGGCTTAAGTAAACCTAACCCTAACCCTAATATTAGAATCTAAGATTAGACCAAATTGGTATTAAGTTTGGTCTTGATTTTGATTGAAATTCGGATTACTCTCAAACTGATAGAAGTTGAAATTTAACAATAGAAATAGTAAATTTTTTGAATGTTATTACATTTGCATCAACTAATTTTAAAAGAATTTTTTAATTATAATAACTTATTTATTTATAATTTATACTTGAATATATTTTTATGAACTGTGGTATCTTCAGTTTTGATAAAGTTGATCTTCTAATTAAAAGATAATTCTAAGTATAATGAATTTACCATTGATAATCAAAGTAAAAAAATAAATAAGATTACATAAAATCACAATATAAAGTTTAATAAAAGTGTGATTTAAATATCTTGTAGTTAATTGGTATATATGTAATAAATTTAAAGAGTTGATATATTTATAATTATTTATAAATAAAGTTACATAGATGAAATAGATTCCGCTTTTATGAACAAATGTAAATGAAATTTAAATTTTAAAATAAACATTTTATAGTTAATTAGATTATGATTATATGAAAGAATTTTTATTATAACAATAGAGGGTGTTTGTTAAAATATATAATCTTTTAAATTAAAATTTTTCAATTTAAAATTTTATTCTTCACAATTATCCTATTTTTAATTATTTCTTTATTTCTTCTCATGCAATTTACTTTTTAATCATTTCTACACAACCACTCATACATCTAGCTTATTTATTTTAACGTTGTTCGCTTTATTCCTTATTATTACTTCTATCCTATTAAATTATTTTCTCACATTTTAAAATTTTTTACATCAAAAGTTTTAGTACTTTCCAAATATACTCATAGTTAAAATGTTTAATGCATAAACCAATAAAATTATTTTAATTAATTAAGGGGAATATTGGATTTTGGTCCCAGGATAATGTAAACTCGGTATTAATTTCGAATTCTCTAAAGTCAAGTTAAAATAGGGTTTAATTTTTAAAAAATAAAACTAAAAATAAAACTCAAATTTAGTTTGGAAATTAGGTTAGGTTAGGTCAGGTGAGTTCAAACCAACCCAAAACAAGTTACAACCCTACCACTCAAGAGCTTCCTCCTTTATTTTTGCATTTTTATTGAGCTATTGATTCCATCATCAATAATTATGAATAACTTATCAAATAAACATCAATAAAAATGTTAACTCTTACATCATATAAGTTGTAAACAAGTTATACATATTGATGATCTTAACGGATTAAATAATCAAATTAATAATAGAGACAAAAATTGAGGCCAATCACACCAAGTTAGGATTTGTTCAACTTAATTTTACTTTTTAAATATATTATTTGATCTTATTTTTTATAGAGTGTAAAGGCAAGGTTAATTCGGCTTTCACATTTTTTAATAAATTTCAAGACAAACTTCATACTGTTGTCAAGTGACAAATTTAATAGTTCTAAAAATTTGTCCAATTAAAGGTTGTGTTTCAATATTTTTATTAATTAATGAGAATAAAACACATTTAGCTATAACCAAAAAAATTACTAAACACAAACAAATTAATAAAATATGCCACATTGAAAATTTGCAAGTTGAATCAATATTCTAAATTGACAATGTAGGCCAATTTGAAATTTTTAGTTTTTAAATATTTATTTAATCTACAAACTCATTTATATCAAACTTACAGGTTAATTAATATAATAGACTAGAGTATGCTTAATTACAAATAATTTTAGAATTTTGAAAGAAAACTAAAATAGATTTTCGATAAATGAATATGTGAGAAGTAGGTTAAAATTATGTCTTTGGCTCAGTTAGACCTTATTTTTGAATCAAAGTCAATATTTTTTAGTTGTCTTGTACTAACTTATAAGAATATTAGTTTTACCCATCCAAATACATATTGGTTGATGGTCGGCCAACTCCAATTTTTACCCCTAATTAATAAGTTTACAATTTTAATTCATGACCAACCTATTTATTTAAAAAATAAAAAAAGCGTCACATGTTTGGTAACTCATGTATCAAGATTTAACGTTTTACAATACTTTTATATTTTTATTTTTTATTTTTAAAAATATCAAATTTAAGGTCATTTAAGTCATTTTTACATTGTAAAACCTTATTTTTAGAAATAAAAATATATATATATATATAAGTATTCTAATTTGATAAATCTTAGTACATGAGTTAAATACTTTTAGAAAAACATGTTTATAAAAAATTTTAAAAATTAAGAAAAGCAAAGCATCACATGTTTGGTAACATGCGATGCTATCATAACTGATACAATAGTTTATTTAAGAGATTTAAATAGGTTTATTAGTGTTTTATTTAAGGATTTACACAGGTTATATAAAGAGGTTGACAAGTCGAAGAATCTCAACATTAATCCACTTTAAATTGTGCGAGCCCTGTGTTTATCCTGACCCAGTTGCACCCGAAGGTATACCCCACACACCCAATGGAAGCATTGTTGTTAACATTGGAATTTTTTTTACATCTTAAACTACCTAATTTTACATATTTGCATTTTAAACTCCTAAATTTGGCCATATATATTTCAAACCCTGCAAAATTTAATTTTTTTACATTTTAAACCCTAATCCTTAATGATATTAAAGATTAACATTAATTCATATAAAATGAAGTAAATGCCTTCCAATATTTAAAAAAAGAAATTTTTTAACATTTAAAACCTGACTATTAAGGTTTCTCTACTTTGTTTTTGAAAGCTCCAACAATATTTTTCATTTTTAATACAAATTTGAGTTTTTTTAAAAGAAAACATTGAAAAATATTCACATCATTTTGCATAAATTAAAGATAGTTTGTAATGCTATTATGGGTTAAGATTTAAAATGCAGGAAAACTAAAATTTTCAAAATTTTAAAATACAAACGGCGAAACTTCAAACTTTAAGAAAACAAACCTTAATATCGGCAGTCCAGCTTCCAGCCGGGCACGTTCTCCCTTGCCAGCTAGTGGCTACCTACCTTGAGTGGAACGGCTCCGCCAGCGCCCATGACGCGTGACGCCAACTCTTTTTTTTTTTTTTTTTTCCTTTTTTAACTGAGAAGACGCCAACTTGAATGGACGGTCGGTCCAAGGTTCAACGGCCAGTTTATACTATAGCCGTCCAAATTCATCTTCAACAATCAGATAATTGACGTTTAAGCAGGCATTGATTTCAATCAATCATCGTTTATAGTGGTCGTGGGGCAAGTATTTGGATGTTCTGGATCATAGAAAGATGGAGACGGCAGCAGCAGCAGCAGCAGCAATGTAAGCATGCCACTGCAACAGCGTGGCCGCCGCTCTCAAAACAGTCAAATTCGTGGCTTGGAAGGTGAAGATGGAAGTCGTTAAGCCGACGTAGTTCGAGTTCCCGCAAACAGCCTCTCGGTATCAACGTTGAAGCAACGATCCAACGACCGGACGCACGCCAGAATAATCTAAAGCCGCAGCGCAGTGCCGCACCCACATGATTCGCATTATTGGGAATTTTTATGGATGTCAGGCAAGACCCAAGGCGTGCGTGCCGTCCTCGTGTCTTCTAGACGGCGACTCTTCTTGCTGACAGTTCGCCTACGAAACTCCCTCCGGCCGGCATGGCAATGCCTCAATGGCCCAGAGATCTCAGCCGTCTGTCCACCAGGTCATCCAGGTGATGGAAATGTTTTCAAATCAAACCAGTACAGCTGCAATTGTATTCAATGTTCATAGAAACATATGGATGGAAGCAAACGGCGCTTAAAGCTAACAGGCAGGTGAGCCCCAAATTGGTTAACCTTTGGTGCTCCGTCAAGGCGCGGCAGAAGATACGCTAGCCCTGATAAACGTTACACATTGAACTGACAACTTAGAAGAGTTAAGCCGTCCATATCATGCCACCAACTTCGCTAATCTCAACTGTTCAATAAAGAAACAGAGAAATGGCCAACCAATTTGAAGCTTTGTTTTGAATATATTTCTACCACCATCTTGGAGCAGATAAATGGGCTTTTAAAAGAAGCGAGCTATAAATCACAACCAAAAAACATAGCTTGGCTTGACTACTAAAAACTAAAAGGTAATCAGATCCATTGATATTAGAAAAATGAACCTAATAACACCCTCATAACATTCAGCCTCATAATAAAAATAATGAAATAAACAAAATCGATATGTGCACTGCACATGCTAAAAAAGATAACAGTAGAAACAGAACCAC
This sequence comes from Annona squamosa, assembly GCA_035584095.1. Lineage (NCBI taxonomy): Eukaryota > Viridiplantae > Streptophyta > Magnoliopsida > Magnoliales > Annonaceae > Annona > Annona squamosa. The sequence continues at coordinate 75,194,842 of JAXCLR010000001.1, forward strand.
CTTGCTTTAGGGCCTTGTCTGGGCTTTCTACCCCGCAGCCTATCAAGAAGAAGCTCCCTCTGATCGCTTCCTACTAAGGTTTTTATTTAAGGGGCAAACCAATATAACTTTAGGAGGGAAATCTGCGGCATAGCCAAACAAACCGTTGATCTAGTACCATACTGAATGGACCAGTTACATCTCAAAGCTAGAGACTCTAGAAGACCTTTTACACAACTCAAAATACTCCTAGCGCCTTCACAATTTGAAATCCTTACTAGCATAACAAACATTACTTCCAAAAGTGAAAATCTCATATTTTCATGATCCCGTTATTAATGATTTTCTTCCTACATTGCAACCAGAGTGCTGAAGTTGAAGCTCCAATCCAAGAGCTATGTCTAATACGAGCACAGAGACTATCTATAATCTATTGCAGCTTCATCGTTCCCTCTTGTTCAGATATTCAGCTCAATAAGAAGCAAACATGTCAAAGGAGAAAAATAATAATAATAAAAATGAAAATAAAAATTATAATGTGATTCCATTTCAGTGCCAAGGCACAGTATACAATTGTCCACAAAAATTCGAATAGAAATAAACAGAGAATAAGCACAAAAGACAAGAAATACATGTAACATTCCTGCAACTGATTCAGTTAAAACTAAAAGCAAGTCAGAAATATTGGCTTTACCAACTGCTTTGGTCAGGGTTGCAAAAATTTTCATGTAATCTATTAATTCATAGATTAGCAATCAGCAGTCCTTTCCATCAGTAGCATGGATTAGCAATCAGCAGATTCTGATCAATCTTGTTGTCATGAAACACTCCTCTGATTTTTAGCTGTCAAATGATTCAAGTCAACAATCCATTTCAGTAATGACAGAAACTGTGTGGGCATATTTTAGTTACTACACAAACTACCCTACTAAGGGAGGCAAAATTTTAGCAACTTGCAAGCATACCTGGGCTAACAATCTTAATGCATTTGGTTATTGACTTCATGGATATTAGAGAATCAGGACCTGTTTACATGCAGCCAATGTGAGGATGAAATTCATCTCGAGCACCTCTTATAGCATCTTTTATGAACAGACACAAAATAAGTAGATTACATCACCTTGGCGATTTATATCCTTTTCTGAAATGATTGTTGTTATGCTCGAAATAGGAGGCTCAGATAATATTTGATTTCCAGTGGAACCTCCATTTCCAGAATCATGCCCCGGCCTGTATTTCAGTTCACGAAAATGAATCACTATGCATGCCAAAAATAACTTCGATAGAAGAATAAAATGATTTTGCTAAGCTAGTATGAAACTGCAGGTTGCATCGTCATTAGTATGGTTCTGGAGGCAAATCTTCAAAATTCGCGGTGATTAGAGGGTCTCCATACAGATGATCCTGCTCTATATCAGACCATTGACTTCTCAAACCAAGTGTCTGCATTCAATTTGCAAGAAATCTCAATGTACTTAATTGGTGCATCTAAACATGAATAAATGATTTCAGAGCTGTGCATATGTTGATAAAATCGCAAACACACTTGTCAGCCAGCAATTAAGGAGAGTTTCTTACCCTTCAGTTAGATCAATAGGTGCATCCATGACCTGATGAGACGGGAGACTCATTCCTTGATTCTCGAAATCAAAATCAACTAACAGCTCAGAGAAAGAGAAATCAGAACCAAAAACGTCAAAGTTAGGAATATCCATGTCAAAGAGCCCTCCCATTTCATCACTTGAGGTGGTACAGATCTGCTCTGGAACTGTGTTTTCCACACACGTCAGCGCACTTGAATCATCAAAATCCAGCCTCCCCTTTATATGATCCCTTCTGCCCAATCTTTTTGGAGTGGATTTCAGGGGAGAAGAAGAAACATGCAGACTCCTATCCATCGTATAACAGCCAGTATATTTAAATGGGCTGACAACAACTCTCTCAGTTGTGATTACATGACAGTCAGTTGAAGCAATCCTCTGGGGAGTGTCACTCTTTTGCTTAAATGTGTTAGTACTGACAGATGAACTTTCAGGTGGAGAGATTGATTCTCCAGCCTGAGCATGGAGCTCTTGTGGGGGTGTCTTTGGCCAAGATGAGTCCACCTGAGATTGAGGAGCCTGCCTGAATAAGCTCTTTGCAACAGATGGCACTTGAACTGAAGTGCCTTTTGGAGGACGACCATTAGAAGTTGATGGAACAGCAGGTAAATGCTGAGCAGTTCTGAAGTCAGAACTTCTGTTAGCTCCTTGAGTCAATGTGTCATCACCTACAGAATTGAGCCAGACGTCACCCCAAGAAATTTAAAATTTTGAATCCCAATTCAAATGGGATCCAAAAGAGCTCGACTTTCGGTGCCCACAAGTTGAGCCCATGGTTGTTATGGAGAAACTGATCTATCAACATCCAGCATAATGAACCATAGAATAAAAAATGCTCCTTTAGTTTGTAGTTTTTAAATTAGCTTGCTTGGAATAAAAAGTCACTACAAAATTAACGAGAACCAAATACACAATTCAGCAGAAAAGTGTCTCACAATTTGTGAGGCAAGGATCTCTCAAGTTCAAAGATACAGTCCAAGATCAACATGGGATTATGGAACTAAAAAGCCAAAAAAAAAAAAAAAACAATTATAACTTCTAATCTTTAGAACAATGTAATAAAATCATTCAATATCATATCCACACTAACAGATAGGAGAAAGCTTATTTTTGCTACCTGATACTTTGATTGGCGGTTCACTGCAAGGTTTCTTGGTCGTTGGTGTTGCATCTGGAACAAGAGTTGAGCCTTTTCTCTTGTTTGAAGCAGGAAGATTGGTAACTGGAGTTGAGAAACTAGCTGGATCTGATGCGCAAGAAGGAAACATTGGGAAGGAACTTGCAGCTGGCGTGTTATGCACGGGATAAGCTGTTGAGAAAATCAGAAATTAGACCTAACGCTTGAACAATCACAAAAACTTGGCACATAAGCTTTGCCTTTGATTAAGTAGATCAATTTGTTTTATGCTGAAAACATGCACCAAACAAGTAGACTACACAATAATGAATCTTATCATTTTCTTTTCCAAAATACCCAGTCAGAGATTTGCAGGAATAACGTCAGAAATTTTCAGTGATTCAAGAACCAGTTGCAGATCCCATGAACCATGTAACAAGGCACTGCTAAAGCCTACTACCTAGAAATATGGCAATGCCTTTTAGTTTTGCCTCATATATGCCCTTAATCTTTTAAGCATGAGCAACTTCAGCCCTGGCAAAAAATAGGCCGGCTTCTTGTTTGGTGAGGATCATCCCATGGAATGGGATGAAAACGGTTTATTCTATATATATATATATATTCAATAACTATTTTTCTTATTCTTAATATAATTTCTCATTTCCCACTACATAAAGACCCATCGTCTAATCTCATCATCCAAATCTCATTCCAGTGGATAATTCCAAACAAGAAAGTAATTGTTTCGGTGTTCAGACATGCTAGTAGGAAAAAGCAAGCACACGGCATTCGGTCGAATTGTACCTCTGCAAAACCCATTACCTAGGCCAGTTTGAGAAGCAGGGGTCAAAGTCCCAGTAGGCAGCGGGACAATGCTTACAGCTGAGTTATATGCATTCATCACGTCCTGCATCCCCTGCAGCAGCCTCTCCACTCTAAACCTCTCCTGATCCAAAATCACTTTTTGCTCCTTCAAGCATATGTACTCGTCCAGCATTGCCCCCAAACTCAACAAACTCTTTGGAGCCTGCAATCGCAACTCAACCAAAAGTCCAAAAAGAAAAAGAAACCATCAAAAACCACACAAGGGCTACGATTAAACTCCGGTGGTCAGAGATCTGGTCGCGCTAGGATTTTGGATCTATGGGCTCAATTTCTGCAGTTAGAACCCGAACAAAAACGCACCAACACTGACATAGTCGTCCAAGACATGAAATTTCGGGGGGTTTGTTTGACATACCTCCCTAATCTTTGCAGGAGAGATGAGAGTAGAAGCTTCCCGGCGGAAGGTGGAGAGCGTGTCCTTGTAGTTGTTGTCGGAGAGATAGCGGTCGACGATAAAGGCGACTTGCATGGGCGTGACCTTCCCGCTTCCCACGTTGCCTCCTTTCTTAGCTTTGGACGCTTTCCCCATCTTTGGCAGGGCAGGGCGGGATGAGGGAGGAGAACGCAGAACGAATGAGAAAGAGAACGACGAGGAAATTAAAATGAAGGAAAGAGGAGAAAAGAGAAGCGGGAGTTTTTGAAATTTTCAGAGCGACAGCAAGAAAAATGCCCAGGCGGGTTAACCAGCGTTTTAGCTGTTTATGCATTTTTGGCGGGTGTCCCTTTACCAATGTTTTGGTGGGCGCAGGGGTAGTCGGCTTCATCTTGCCCAGCCACTTTGTTCTAGTCCATGTGGCAAAACGTACTTTCGATCTTGACCGTTCACCGTCTAATTATCATCTTTATCCATGCAAAAAAAAAAAAAAGTGGCCCCTGATCCTCGTGCTAAAGAAGACGAGAGGGCTGCGGAAGGAAAACCGAGTTAGGGGTATTTGCTTGAATTTGAAATCGCTGTAGAATACGTACGTTGGTGGCGTCACACCGCAGCTTTGGATCGTGAAATCCTGACCATCGATCGCTATGAAAAAAGTAATCCAAATTCGATCGGAAGTGTTGGGATTAGATTTTCAGCAGTGGGGAACGAAGTCGAATTCGAGTCATGATAGTCTGGTTAACGTCTAAATTTTGGTTTTAAATTTTTGGTTAATATTTGTTTGCACCGGAAATTTTTAAATTAAATTTTTATGGTACATTTTAAATTAAATTTTTATGGTACAAAACTTTTGATTATCCATAATTATCATATTTTTTAATTATTTGTTCATATTTTCTTATACAACCATCAAAGTTTTAAATTATTTTTATATAACTACCCATGTATCTAATTTATCTATTTTAATTTTTCGTTATTTATTTATTATTAGTATTCCTATTATATTGTATTATTTTCTCTTAATTTTTAAAACTTTTATATCATACGTTTTCTATACAACAGTTTTGTCACTTTCCAGTCACATTCCGCAATTATTTTTAACTTTTAGACACGCATGCAGTTCTTTGTAAAACAAAAGTTGTTGCTGTTTCTGTTGAAATTTTTTTATTAGGGACCAATTAGGAAGATGTGAAAACAATAGTAGGAAAGCAGAACAAAGTTAAGTAAGTATGTAATTATACTAATAATGTGAAAGACTTGTTAGAATATGGATACAATAATTTTAGAAAATGATGATTAATTAAATAGCTAAGTTACCAAGTCATATTAAATTGTACATAAAAATGAAAACGTTTTTTAGTTTAATATATTGTCAGATTAACCCTTAAAGCTCAGTTCATGACTTGACGGGATTGTGATGAAATAAAATATTTTTTAAATAATATTTTTATTCTAAAAAATAATAATCTTTTTTCTTAATTATTTATACAACTTTTCTTATTCCCCGGTAGAAGATACATTTTATGTATCTCGTTACCTCGTCTTGTTCCAAAAGACACGGATAAGTTACTGTGTAATGGATGGGGGTGGGCATGTGGTAATTTTGCCAGACCAAGCTAGAAGGAAGCAACGATGAGAGCAGAGGATTACTAGTCGACATGATCCCAAGTCCCAGCATATTAACAACTCGACTGAATGAAGGTGAGAGGATGATTAGATAACATAATCCCTACTTGCCACGGGCTTTGATTGGATGAAGGTGGGATCAGAATATGTGTTGAAAAAAGTGTTATATGCGTCCCAGGCGAAGAAAATTCCTTACAAATTTTAACATTTTTTTGTATAAAAACGAAAGAGTAAGTTGTTATTAAAAACGAGTACGAAACATTTTTAGGAATGGTAAAATTTAATCATATCCGTCTCATTTATGAGTGGTAATGATCAAAGTAAACTCATGAACTCACTTATTCACTTATCCAACTCACTTGTAAATGGTGTTGAGTTTACATGAAGGACGGTAATTTCAGACTAATCTGAAATCTGGTGATTTCAAACCCGTTCAATTTTTTTTAAAAAAAATAAATTTAAAAACATGTTAATCTAGTTATATTTAATCTATGAACTAAGTTTTACCATTTTGTTATATGTACATGTGCTTATTTTGAATTTTTAAATATAGAGATATTTATGTCATCCTAAATAGTTTATAGAATAATATAAATAATGTTAAATACAATTGATAGAGTGAATTTTTCATTCACGATTGAGATTTTAAAAAATGGAGGGGGTTACATCAAAAAAGAAGTTTCAGACAAGCAGAACCATGTACATGCGTATATACCCATTCATGTGAAGACTAACTGTACCGTAATTACAGTGTTGTCTACTATAAAATGGACCCTACATATATTAGATTGCAATGAAATTTTATACAATTATTTATCCCTGAAAATCATATTGTAAATATTTTAAATGGTGAAAATATCACTCTAAACTTGATATTCATGTTTAACTATTTTATTACGTTGATTTTGTATTGTTTTAATGTGGGACCACAAGAATGTTGGATTTGCATGAAATTTAGTATGCTAATAAAATAAGCAATTTTAAATACAATGAGTAAGGCGAATTATTCATTCACGGTAGTGTGTGCCTATAGTGCATGAAGTATACCATAATTACAGCATAGGCTGAATGCACTTGGTAATTATGTATATATGTATATTTGGATCGGTCTAACTTGAAATGATCGTCTAGCGTTTTACATGGCACGGGAACTAATTTATGACCTAGCACCAACTAATTCGTTAAACCATTTAAATAAAGAAAGAAATTGTAGTTATGATTTTATAACCTGTTAATCCACTAGGTGACATGTCTAATCTGCTCAACCACTTTACAATCCATTGAGATAGGGTGTATAAATATTTACTGTACACCTTAATCTGCTTATCTCTAACTGTTTCTAATCAAGTCTTTCATTTTCTCTTATTCATTATGTTCTTGCTTGAAGCTTAATTATATACATAATGTTGTATTTTTGGCTCAAATACAACATTTGTTTATTTCTACAATTAGTTGTATTTTGTTTTACTATGTCTATTTAATTTATATACAAAATTTTTTCATTTTACGTCACTTCTGTATATTTATTTTTGATTTTTTAAATCAAAATTTTAAGGAGTGAAAAATGACTTAAATGCCCTTGAAATTGGTATGTTTAAAACGTAAAAAATATGTGCAAAAGTATTGTAAAATGATAAAATTTGATATATGGATTAGATATAATTATGAAAATCTAGTTACCAAGAAAAATCAAATACAAATAAAAATAATATAAAATAGATAAATACTATTTTAGCTTAAAACATGTATATAATCATGCTCTTTCCTTCTCTCATTTCTCTTTGTCCGACTACTTCTTACTTATCTCTATCTCTTTTCATCTCTTTCTGAATACCCACCCCCAACCCTCCCCTGAATTCATTGTCTTCATTTGACTCCCCGTATTCATGTGTTATTAATTTACGTATTATATTATTACTATGATCTTTTTTTGATAAAGGAAACAACCTATCTCACCACCCTAGAGCTCGTCTAGGATGGAGGGATAAGAAGAACCAAGATTCATTTTCAAAAAACTATCTATACAAATTTTCTCATCAATAGCTGGGGGGATGCCCCACCAGACTTGATGATCCACTGACGACACAGAAAGAGAATCGGCTAAAGCTGTGTCACATCATTGTCTTGCCTAAGGACATGATGAGCAGTAACATGGGGAGAAAGAGAAAGAATAGACTTGATCTTATCAACAATAACCCCAACATGAGAGGAGATGGGGTCATTTGAGAGAAGAAAGTTTATCAGTAGTAGTGAATCAAACTCAATTTGCAGTTTTTGTAAGTTGAGCTCCCATCTAGCCCCAAGCAGGAGAGCATATGCCTCCATGAGCAAAGGCTCCAGATTGCCACACCTGCGCCAACCCTTCGCAGCGACAAACGATCCTCTGGAATCCCTGATGACAGCAGCGAAGCCCATAGAAGCATGAGAATGAAGGATCCGAGCATCGACATTAAGCTCGAGGAAACCCCCGGAGGTCTGGACCATCGGGGAACCAATGGTCGATCAATCGCACCTCCAAGAATGAGAGGGGTGGCCCTCTATAATTGCTCCATGTAATCCATGCACCATTTGAGAGTGTTGGCAATATTCGATTTTGTTCGTCTACTCTCAACGCATTTCGCATAAACCATATCCTCCAGCAACAGAGAATGAACATAGCAAGATCCTTCGACGCATGGCGAGCGGAGAGAGAGGAGAAGATGTCTTGTACCGGAGTGGAAGGAGAGATGCCCCCAGCAGCCATAGAGCAAATTTAACTTGTGACCTCACACTCTGAGAATAAGTGGTTTGTGTCCTCAGGACCATCCCTGCAAAAGAAACAAAGGGGATCCACATCAATGCCCCTAGTACGAAGGTTAAGGAGGGTTGGAAGTCTATTTTTGAACAGTCTCCAGCCAAAGATGAGGATTTTGCTAGGAAGTTTAGTCCACCAGATTTCATTATAAATGAAGAATTGAGAGGAGCAATCATCACCCGAGGCAAGGACTCTGTAAGCTGACTTTACAGAGTAGGCTCCATGAGGTTCAAACTTCCAGAATATCGTGTCCTCCTGTGCGGGTGAGGGTAAGGGAGTATGATTGATTAACTGCCACCCCTCGCACCCGACCGCAGCCAAGATGCGATCCATGATCCACGAGTTGGAGGCCTCGCAGATGAAATGACTGACGTTGATGTCGTCCGGGATTGATAGCGGAAGGGGCCCCGCCTTGGTGATCATAGAATCAAGCCAATCATCCCTGAAGAACTGAACGCGCTTTCCATTACCAATCCGCCATTTACACCCAAAGCGGATCACATCCCTAGCCTTAAGAATGCTTTTTCAAGTGAAAGAGTCCGATATTTTTGCCTGACAGCTCCAAATGTCGCCCGTATGGAAATATCTGGCCTTAAGGATTTTATAACACAAAGAGTTCGTATTTGTGGAAAGACGTCAGGCCTGCTTTGCGAGGAGAGCATAATTGAAAATGTGTAAATCTCTGAAACCCAGCCCCCCTGATAGTTTTGTTTTGCACATCTCAATCCATGCCACCCAGCTCATTTTACGCTTGCCACCCTGCTCGCCCCACCAAAACTTACTTAGCATCCCATTGAGATCATGACAGAAAGATTTAGGGAGAAGAAAAATGCTCATTGAGTACGTCAGGATCGCTTGAGCAACAACCTTTATCAATATCTCTTTGCCGCCCCAGGAGAGTAGCTTTCCTTTCCACCCTTGAATTTTCCTCCAAACATGCTCCTTCAAGCCCTTAAACAGGTCCCTTTTTGTCCTGCCCAACCAAGCAGGCAACCCCAGATAAGTCGTTAGATCTTGGCCCGAAGCACCCAAAATGGAAGTAATATCCCAACGGATAGTCACAGTGGTGTTAGAGCTGAAAAACACGTATGTCTTATCCACATTCACAATCTGCCCCGATGAACTATGATCTTTATAAATCATATATTGCGTTGTTGTGACTAGTATATGCGTAATTCATTAATAATTTGTTAATTCATTTATTAACTTTGTTGTAAACAAGTTACTGTTGAAAAATTTAAAATGGGATAACAAAAATCAGTTAGGATTGTCTTAAGCAACCCACAGGCTAGTTTCACTATTAAAATAGTTAATGTGTCAATTACTCAATTTTATACGGGATCATCAACCAATTTCAAAATCCTAGCATCATACTCGTGAATATAAATTAGGAACTCCAACGTCCAAAATGGTAGCCTCGTGCGACGCGGCATCAATCTAGATTGTCCGTCGTTGTTTTTTTACACTAAAGGTGTGGCTTGGCATTGGTTTGGTCCAAACCCACTCGGCGGGGTTTGGTTTTAAAATTAAGTTTAAATTTTATTTTTAAAATATTTTTAAAATAGATTCGATTTCAACACAATCAGTGAAAACCCGAAACCAAAATCAGGTTTACATTAACTTAATACCAAAACTCGACTCAGTCCAAACCAATGTACCTTCTAATACGTTAAAAGAATTATATTAATTTATACATTAAGCATTCCAACTACAATTACAAATAAAATTCTTACATGTGATCATAACTTAATTAAATTATAAAATATTTATTTTAAAATCTAAATGTCATCTACTTTTGTCTATAAAAAAGTTGAATCTAATGTATCTATATAAACTTAGGGTGCATTTGGCAATGTGCAGAAAATGTCAAGTTAAAAATTTTGAATTTAAAAATTTTTCACTTTTCACAACTATCATATTTTTTAATTATTTTTCATATTTTTCTGTACAACTACACTATTTTTTAATCATTTACACACGACCACCCACACAACAAACTTATATATTTTAACTTTATATTTTTTTACTCTTTATCATTACCCCTATCATATTATATTATTTGACAACTTTTACTCTTTAAAACTATTCATCAAAAGTTTTATCTATTCCCAAACACGCCCTTAATTGTTAAATAATTATAAATTACCAACTCTTTAAAACTATTATATAGTTACCAATTAACTATAAGTTTTAATTTTATTAAATTTATTTGGATAGTAATTCCATGTAATCCAATTTATTTTTTCTCGTGTTGATTGTTAATGATAAATTAATTATACTTAATATTATCTTTTAATTAGAAAAATCAACTTTCATAAAAAACGAAGATATCATGGATCATATAAATATATTCGTACGTAAATTATGAATAAACAAGTTATTATAATGGAAAGTATAATTTAAAAATTGTTTGTGTGAATGCAATAATATTAAAAATTCTTTACTTTGAGACCGGTTTGAGGCAACTTTAAATTTAACTAAAAATCAAGATTGAAACTAATGTCAATCCAATCTAAACTCGACCCGAATCTAAATTTCAATATTAAAATTTGCATTTGAGTTGACCGAAATTACGTGAGCTTAGAACGTAGGTTCACTTAAATCCAATACAACTCACCAAGGATGCGCACCTACTCTGCACAGGATGGTACAAGCCGGCGAATTATTTGCCTCGAAATTCGGTCAGAAGCCAGGAAAACAGTACCCAATGGCACCGTCCGAGTATGACGCCCAGGGGCGAAACAGACCATGAAACCACTGGCGCATCTGAAACGCTTCTTCGTCCAGCCAACAGCTGCAAGTCAGAACGGAGAAGAAAGATGCGGCAGTGCGCTCTGTTGCAGCAGACTCTTATCTTCCTCTTCCCCTCTTCTCCATCCTCCTCCTTTTCTTCTCCCTCTCTCGCTTCAATACCCAAACCTCGTCGAATATCTGCTTCCCCCGACAACGCCGCTGAGAGCGGAAGCTTGTCGTTAACGGCGAAGGAGAGAAGGCGGCTGAGGAATGAGAGGAGAGAGAGCAAGGCCGGTTATAGCTGGAGAGAGGAAGTCGAGGAGCGGCTTATGAAAAAGCCCAAGAAGAAGTACGTTTCTTGGACTGAAGAACTCAACCTCGACAACCTAGCCTTGTTGGGTCCACAGTGGTGGGTAGTTCGTGCCTCCCGTGCGTCTGTGCAGTTGACAGCGGAACTGATTGCTAGGATGCTTGCAAGGAAATTTCCCGAGATGGAATTCAAGGTATTTGAATTTATGCCTCGAAGGCGCTCCTTCTCCTTTTTTCCTCCTTGCAAATGTTGCCTCCTTGCTTAGTCTGCTAGAATGGGAAATGATTGGGTCGAGTTATTAATCTCTTCTGCGAGGAATACGAAATGCTTTCGTGGTCACGAGCATGCCACGAAGGCACGAACTGGGGTTTCCGTCTGTTGATTGGGATTTTCCCATGCTGAATCATAGGTATTTGTCTTCTGTCTGGTATGAAGAAGCCACATGGTTCAGCTTCTGGGCCGCTTTCTGTTTGATTGGCGGTAGCAGAACCGAAAATCGAAAAGACTGTAGTGCCGTAGTCTATAGTTCGAAATTTTAGTTAAGTTCGTGAATCTGTTTGTTCTCTTCTTTTAGTTTGGTGGGTCTGGGTTTAGCAAATACTGCAAGGTTTGGTCCTTGTATACGTGTCTTATTTTCAGATTGCATGCGTTTCACCACCATGGTTGCCATTCAAGTAATCAAATTATCTATATGGATCCTGTGCACATTGTACTCTAGGTTCAAGTAACATATATCCTACGAAACACAGGACAAATCTTTTCCCACTTCTCATGCAAAGCACAACAACTAACTTGTTATTTTAATGAATAGAGATTGACAAATGACAACAAAATTACGGCTCATATTTTTGCATTGGATAAGCCGTGAAAAGATGCAAAAAGGAGTGAGGAGCGGACATTGAAAGCATCATCAAGATTAGGGGTATCAATTAACCCAACCCATTGGCTGATCTTGGACTTATGGTGGTGGTGGCTGAGCAAAATAAACCACATTGTTGAAATATTTTTCAAATTCTCAAATGCTCCCCTCTCAGTTCCATGTATACCTGCCCATGAACCAACCCATTTTCTAAACCTCCTCTAACCCAAATGAATCCTAACCCAACACAACTACTAGAAACTAGGTTAGCAAACCCAACTTCCCCTAACTAGAGACCCAGCTTCCAGTAACCAAAACTATATACTGTGATTTTGACACTAACAGTCAAAACTACATCCATGATTTTGAAATTAACAGCGTGCAACACCTGCAAGAGAGATTGGATTTTAGTTGCTCAGTCAGAAGACATTTAATTCCAAAGACATGGTCAAATGTGTTGAACCCAGCAGAAGGTGAGATAATATATACGTTGTCAATTAGTCACAGACTCACAGCAGGGCTTCAAATAACATCTGGAAGGCAAAGATCCATTTATTCCAGTCTCTCACATTATTTACGAGAAGGAAAGATTTCTTGCAGTTTTACAAAATCATAAGTCGAATAATGTTGTTGCTTGCAACAATATCTCTGATTTGTAAATCACAAGTTTTCTAATGCATTTTTACTCAGCCCTGGATAATGATTTAATTTTCCAGTAAATCCCTGACCTACCTACATAATTCTTCAATTAAATGCATATATGATTTCTTTATTTTGAGATGCAGACTTGTGACGTAGAAAAGATCTCTGAAATCAAGAGGTCATCAATATTGTGAGAATTATGATTAACAGGCCAAGCCATTTCTTCTCTGCAAGTGGATCACCTTTTCACGTTATTATGCAATTATTAATGGACCAAAAATATTTGTTATGGCATTGCCCATGACGATTTTAATCAATTTTTTTTTGTCCTCAAGGTTAGAACTTAAACCAACATTTTTGGAGCCCCTGCTTCTCCCTGGACAAGAAATTAGAACGGATGCATAGGCAAACAGATGAAGAACATGGGAACAAGCCTTTTCAATTTTAGACCATTTTCCGTTGGTACTGGAATATGTGGCGGGAACCATTCCTTATTGATATTCGTGTGTGAGGAGGAAAACAGCACAATTGATGGAAGGTAGAGCTAAGTAAATGAATGATCTGGTTTTTAATAATAATAATAATAATATAAAAACCTTGGTTGAAGCTAACCCAACTTTAAAATGGATTGAACCCAATCCAGTTTTCCCCAAGCCAATCTGGTTTGAAATGGGATGGGTTCACCTTAATTAAGATTATTATGAAACATTGTCCTGTTATGATATTTGCACAAACAAAGAATTGATACTTTTCATCACCACCTAGGACATGATGATTATGGAGGAAAGAGAGCAATCTGAGATGCTGTGAGATTTCCAAATTAATTCAAGACAGCTTTCAGGGTGATATGGAGGCAATTTTGCAAAATCAAACACATAATGAATAATTGTTTTGGTGATTTCATACTAATTGCACAATTTAGTCTAACTGTACATACCCACAGTTCATTTTCAGCGCTGCTTCTAATGCTGCTTTTCCGACAATGAGTTACTAAATTGTAATTCCAATGCAGGTCTATGTCCCATCTGTTCATGTGAAGAGGAAGCTGAAGAACGGCACATTGTCAGTTAAACCAAAGCCTCTATTTCCTGGGTCTATTTTTCTATGGTGTATACTAAACAAGGAGATCCATGACTTTGTTAGAGAGCTTGATGGTGTTGGTGGCTTTCTGGGATCTACGGTTGGAAACACGTAAGAAAGATGCTTTCTTTATGCACTTTGCTGCAACTTCCAAGTTTCTTAACTGTGATCTATTTGTATCTTTTAGCAAACGGCAGATCAACCGGGCCAAGCCTATCTCAGCTGAAGACATGGAAAAAATCTTCCAACAAGCTAAAGAAGAACAAGAAAAGTCAGATCATGCTTTTGAAGAAGCACAGAAGGCAGAAGGTATCCACAGCATTGAAGAGGTAACTGTCAATGCAGATTCAGATAGTCAAGCAGTTAAAGAATCTGCAACCAATGCAAAGCCAAAGAGGCGGTCCAAGAAACGGTTAGATGCTTCAGACAGTAGCACAGAAAATGGAGATGGTTACAAGCTTCTTGCCCCAGGTTCCAGTGTTCGAGTCACATCTGGCCCTTTTCAAGAGTTTAAGGGCTGTGTCAAGGAATTAGATTGCAAGACCCAAAAGGTTTGCTTCCAGTTATTTTATAGGTTGGAAAGAAATTAGTTTCTTATGTTGCAATGCGTAGCAGAGTAGATGATGACATTAGCAAACACTACAAGCAAGCATCCCCAGTGTCCAGTGTCCATATACCAAATCTGGATCGTGCCTGACCTACTTGAAAGCTAGACCAGGCACAGCCAGATTGGTGAAGAATATTTGTAGTAGCCATACACACAACCCACAATGAGACTATAAAACATACACTGGTAGGTGCTAAACAACTTTCTTCCTTGAGAACTTAAAAAGTGAAAGCTTATTGGAAGGATTGGGTTAGTTTCTTAGTCTGCATTTTTTGTTCTTATCTGAACCTCGCCTGACAAGACAAGACAGCAAACCTGATATAATTTGCCTTGGTCATTGGAGTTGAAATACTATGATGGACTTGCCTGACCGCTGATACGTTGTAAATGACCTGATGAACCTACTGGAATCTGGCCCAGGCAATAACATGATGAACTTGCCTGGGAGCTTGTGAATTGGAGCGTGTGAGATTGGTGCTCTATCTTCTCCCCACATGGCCAGCCGTTGGCTCTACATCATTTTTACGTGGCATGTCTCCTGGTAGTCTTTTTTTTTTTTTTTTATTTTAAAAAAATAAAATAAATTAATTTGTATTCTTTAAAGAAAATAAAACTGATATTACAGCGTGACAATTTCTTTCAATGCAGGCAACTGTTGGATTCATGCTTTTTGGTAAGGAGAACATTGTAGAAATAGATTTTGAACAGATTCTTCCAGAGTCAACGTGATCCCTGCGAAGTTTATTTTATTGATTCTTGTAAAGTATTCAGGTGATTTAGATGTAAAGGATTTTACATTTTTAGTAAATTTACACGCACGATCGTGTGTATGCTTTTATTTATTTTTATTACCTTTTTCGAAAGTAAAACGTGGCCACTGGCCAGTGCTTGTATGTGGCCCCTGCTGAATGGCTCATAGGTGCTCGCTGAACCTCCGCAGAGAACATCGATCTGATGTAGAACAGCTTTGCGTCAGCTCGTCTCAACTCTTCAAGATCTTCGACCCTCGATCTTCCCCCATTACTTCTCGTCTTACCGGGAAATTATCATAGCAGATCCACCCCTCAATTTTCAACCACCTGTCACACCCCTTAATGTTTCACTTTCTGTTGTACCCTAATGACTGTATCTAATGACTGCCTCAATCTCTAAAATCAAACCATTTGCCAGACAACAATATTACCCGTTTCGATGTTTTTATTTTTCCTTTTAATAATAATCATTAGGTGTCTTGTTAAAAAACCACGCTGCCCTTCTTGATCCAAAAAGTGAAGAGTACATTTAAAATTTATTTATTCAGAGGAATATAATCCTTAAATAAAGAATCAGCAACGCATTCAGGTGGCCTCAGCATAATCACGGTCTAAAATAAATACAAATAAAGTTGCATGGATTACCGTTGGAAATTTTGAAGATTAATCTTATATTTTCACGGCCGGGTAACTAAATATAAAATGAAATTGGAAGTTTATGCACACCAGAAATGATTAGAGAAACATTTCATCCTATTTACACCACGGAAAATTTTTTCAGAACCTGAGTCATTTCGTTTCCTTGATTCGAATTTTGTCCAGGTCAAAATAAATTGATATTTATTAGATTATTTGAAAGCGCTTTCATATATCGAGATCTAGTTTTTAATAAAAACGATTTTCGATGCTTTCATTTTGGGCATTCTGGTTGAAATTGTTTAACCATCCAATCAACACCAAAGAGACTTCTTGCTCGAGTGATCCATCTAACAAAAGTATACCCAATCGACTGCAAAAAAAAAAAAAAAAAAGTAAAAAAAAATAAATCGTAAATTAAATGGACCCGCGTTTCTTTCGATGACGATAGCCGGTAAAAAAAAGTTACAAATCAAATGTTACCTTGAATGATATCAACTGGTTGAATAATGAAGCCTTTAAATTGCTTTTCTTTCTTCTTTAATAACATACTCATAGGCTGCACTCTAATTTCATTCCATCACTTTTATGAGTCCAGCTTCGACATAAATCTCAATTCTCGTGCTCACATTACTCATTTTTTATTCATTAATTTTTTAAATTTTTTGTAAGGATAGGCCCTGGTTAGATCATATCGAATTTTACATTTTTTTTTTTTGCTTTTTACTATTTATTTGAATTTCGAAAATAAAAAATTATCATTTTCCACTGATAGAACATGAAAAATGATTAATTTTTATTTTTTAAATTCAAAAATATTAAAAAAATATATATATAAAATTTCATTAAAAAAAAAAAATCTATCCATGCCTTAAAAAAGGACAATGCGACCGTGTGCATTAATGAGCAAGCATTGAAGCAGGACTCGAGTTTCATTATCATGCTGGCTTATGCCTCAGAAGTAATGAAGATCATGTATCTGAGTGGGTGGCCGGAGTTCCATCTCCGGGACTGGCAGATTTTTATCGCTATCTTCATCTGCTCATACACGATCACCACCACCATCAAAACTGGGATAAAAACATCCACATCACGACGTTCCCGTTCTTCCAAGCTGGGTTGCCAGCTTCCGTTGCCTTTGCAAGAGACTTGTCAAACAATGTTCAAGTAGCAGTGCCGCACAGCTGCTCTACGTTAGTCCATTTGTCCAGAGATTTACTAGGCTATCGAACCAAAAATAATAATAACTAAAAAAATAAAAAATCCAAATTGCATATTACTAACACATGAAAGTCAAGTTTATGCTGATATCACCTCCAAGAACAAAATTCTGATGAAAAAATGAGAGGGAAAAACCATCTTCACTCATATAGGACGAGAGAGGTCAAAGCATCAGAGTTCAAGCTTGCACCTCTGGCTTCTGTGTTGACTCTAAGATCTTGCTTAAGTTTGGAATGTACCTCCAACCACGTTTATGAACTCCACTGATTTTCTTAGGAGCATCTGCAGCTGGTAATCCTAAATACACGATAAAAGTAGATCAATGATCAAGACAAAAACAACCTGGTGTAAAAAATCTACAAGAGAAAACAACATGTCTTTTTCAAATTAACCCCTCAAGCTACTCTTTAGAGACCAAAGCTCAAATAATGATGATGGCATTGAGGAGCAATGTGGATCTCACTCACAAAACACCCCGATTTTCTAAAACCATAATGTAAACAGAACAACTTGATATGAAAAGAACTCATAGGAGGTATAAGATATGTCAATCCAGTTGAGCCAAATGAAACCCAAGGCAGATTTGTTCACCAAAACATGTTTCCTGACCTACTAGAGCCAGAGCTGTTGAACCCACCTATACTTGCTAGGGTTAGGATCAATAAACCTTGAGCTCACCTAGTATAATAGGTAGGGGTGAAGCTTAGGCCGTGTTGAGCTCGATGGCCTGCCAAACCTGAGGGAAAATGATGTTTGGCATGCATTTTGAAAGCTTGAACTTGAAGAACCCGAGCCTATAAAACCTGATTTGTAAATAAAATTAAGGTTCAAACAAACCTGAACCTACTTTTCCTTGTTTATATTTGGACTTCATTTGGTAAGAGTTTTTTTTTTTTTTATAATAATTTTAAAAACACTTCCTCACTACACATCTTTTAATATGATTTGATATTTTAGCTACTTAATTACCCTTCTTTTTCTATTATTTTTTTTAATAATTTTAAAAATACTTCCTCACTACACATCTTTTAATATGATTTGATATTTAACTACTTAATTACCCTTCTTTTTCTACTATTACTCTACATTCTAATCATTTTTCACATTTTTCTAAATAATTACTCTATCTATTTTATTCTTATTCTCTTTATTCTTAATTATTACCCTTATCATATGATGTCACTTTGTCATTTTTCCAAAATTTTTACTTGTACCACACCCTTGATGTAAAAAATATTATATAAACAATCTGTTCATATTATGTATTTTATATTATTTAATTTATGTTTGAATACATGTTTGCCATATTAAAAATATATTATAGGTAATTAGATTATTTTTTTTAAAATTATGTTTATATTTACATTATTTTGCTTTACATTTGTTAGTTTTCCTCCTTTATCTTATTTTGAACAGGTAATTTTTTTCCTAGAAATCAATTTTCGATTACTGTATTTTTCATAAATCTAATTAGATGGGGCATTATTATTTTTGGTTACATGATTTGTTAGATATTATATATTCACACAAAAATTTAAACTTACCTCTGTTAACTCATGAAAAATTGCCAGCCTGAATTTTTTTTCCTCAACCAAATTTCTATAAAAGAGAATTAGAGTTTAAATGTTACAAACAGTGTTACGATTAAGGTTTAGGTTTGAGGTTAAGGTTGAGGCAACGAATTGCAACCCCAACCCATTTACTCCCCTAGTCAGGTTCAAGCTCCAAAAATCTGCCTTAGAAGGTTTAGTGCACAACAGAGTCACAAGCCTTCAGGAATTTGCAAGATAGAGAAAACAAGGAGTTCGCAATATTGCTGAATGTAGAGCTAAGAAGAAAATCTCTCAAAGCAAAAAATGATTACTTTACAATCGTATAGTGAGAATACACCCAGACAAGGCTTACAAACTCAAATTTTTTATATACCAAGAATTCAGACAACTTAAGACACCACATTTCTCAAACAACTGGAGAGAAAAACCTACATTAGGAAATTTGTCCTGCCTAATAAGCTATTAAATGGTGAATGCATTGTTCCACTCATGGCTGTTGTGGTCTCTCACTCATCTGGATGCCATCTATGAGTGCATCTATCGAATGGAATAAGCCAATGATCCATCAAACAGACACCACACACTCTTCCGTGTTTTTCTCAGAGCATAAAACGTTGTAGGGTTTAAAGAAGGAAAGAAAGATTAATGCATCATTCTCTTATTTCAAATTTAGTGTCTTGGGAAAAAAATTGTTGATGCGGATGTCTCATATCTGTCTCAAAAAAAAAAAAAAAATGTCAATGCAACTGTAATGATCAAGTGACTTTAAGCCTAAAAGAAATCCTAAAATCATGCAAACTTTTCACTTACTATTAGCTTCTTTAGAATATTTGCAATGTTTTATAATTTTTCGTGAAAATATTGATTAAAAAATTTTATGTGACTTAACCTAAAATGGTTAAAAGAAAATTAGAACAAATCCATGAATTTGTTTGGTAACATGTAAATTTTTTTTAAAATAAATAAATAAAAATTCTCACCCTTTTCTACACACTTTTTGATATGATTTGACATCTGAACTATATAATGACCTTACTTCTAGTATTATTAGCTCTATATTCCATTCATTTTTTATATTTTTCTATACAAATATTCTATCAATTTTAACTTTACTCTCAATACTCCTAATCATCACTGCTATCATATCACTTTATTCTCTCTTTTTCAAAAAAAGCAAATTTTCCCTTTTCTACTTTCCCACTTTTGCTTTTACAGCTTCCTAGACCCAAAATTTACTAGCTAAATAAATTGGTATACGACTCAAAGCAAGCACCAAGTGGTTGGTAAAATCAATTTGATTCCTTTATAATGACCTTGAAATTCATGAGACGTGAAGCCAACTATTTTCTCTTTGCAAGTATACAATTGATAACTTCATCACCGCTAGGGGTGTTAATAATCATAGTTAACTCATCAACCCGCTTGTCCAACCCGTTCATAAATAGATTTGGGTTGAATTTTTTGAATAAATCCATTCAACAATTTAATTAAATTAGGATTGAGATTTTATAACCCGTTCAACCCATTTAACCCATTAAAGTCTACTATATATATAAATAAAAATAAATATAAATCCCTTAGTTATTTCCCTTGTTAAGTCTTCATCTTGCTACCTATTTTTCATTTTTTTGTTGCTGCCCTAATTACATTTTTCTTTGAGCCAAAAACATCATCCCACCTCTTCTCGCAAGATCATTGTTTGCTAAAGTCCAGGCCTTTAGGTCATCTGCTGCATCCACTGACCTTCTTCCTTCTCAATGTTGTTGTGTTCTTCAGCACCACTCGCCTTCTTTCCTCATGTACCGAGCAAGCTCTCTCCCTTCCTCCCCCCCACCCCCCTCCTCTCTCTCTCTCTCTCTCTCTCTCTCTCTCTATACACATATATCTATATATATCCCACACTCTCTCCCTCCCTCTCCTTCTTCAATCCCCCTCTCCATTAATCTTTCCCTGCTAATAATTCTCCCTCTCACTTCTCATATTTGTCAAGCTAGTGAGCTTGTCATTTCTACAAGTGCTCATCCTAGACAAAGCGTCTTTGTCGCTCACATCTCCCTTGCTAAGCTGCCGTCACCATCCAACTTGCTCTACCTCTGGTCGTCGCCCAAATTGACAAGTATTACAGTTTGTATTTTGCCTATTTTGACTAATAGGTTGGATAATTTCATGTATGTTAACTTTAAATTTTCAATACGATTTTTTCAATTATATAGATTATATTTAACAGCGTTTTGACTTGTTTGCAATATATATATTTATACAACTTGTTAACGACCAATAAATAAGTTAGGATTGAGGGTTTTAAAATATACAAATAAATGGATTAAGGTTATGATATTTTAAATATGTTAGGATTATGATAATGCTCCAATCCGTCCAAACCAATTCATTAACACCCCCTAATCATCACATTACTCAATAAATAATTTTTTATTACACCACATTACTCACTATTGATAGCATGTAAGTTATAGGTAACTGTAAGAGAGGAATTGAAGCAACAAAGTGCATTTAGATTTGAAAGGCTAGAAAGACGTAAAAAATTTCCCAAATGACATTACATGGAAAGATGAAATTTTGAATAACCAAAAGGGTTCTGTAGAAAGAATTTTACGCGACATCAGTATGTTGGATTTGAGACTGATATAAAAGTGAAAAAAGACACTAGGCCAGGAATTAAACAGGCAATAAAAGCAAATGACAGGCGCATAGCAAATTTATAAATATCATTGGACAACAATAAAGTGGATCCTTCACTACTCGAAAGGTATTTTATGTGGTTTTTCATATACAGTAGTCCAATAAAGTTTAGTCCCACAAATTGTTGGCTAACAAAACCTACAGTCTTAACAAAGTCTTCAACATCTCTGGTAAATACTCATTAGACAAAGTTTAGTGTCACAAGTTGGTTAAGGGATCTCTTGCTATGCATGAGACTTTTTGAAACTTTTTGAGTATGTGCATGTTCTTTGAGTGCATATGGATATCAATTTGAAGAGTCTCTCCCCAGGGCATACGAGGCTATCTTCTAACAGAGTTATTTATATTCCTTTTCCTTTCATTGTTGAAAAGATTGCTTTATATTGTTGCTCTACGGATGGGAAAAATTAACGAAACATGTAAATAATTGTGTTTATTATCACTTGTTCATTTCTTTCTTTTCTATCCGACATTGATCGATCATGCAAGCTGAAATTCCACAACAGTCATACTCTGCGAATATAAGAAAAAATTAGTCTATAAGCCTGACATAGACTGCAAAAAACACCAACATGGATTATTTATTTATTTATTTAAAAGCACACCAATTGCTAGGTGTGTCAAAATCCTTGAGAAAAAATAGAGATGTTAAAAACACAAGCCAACAAAACCAAGCTTATTTTTTCTTTTTCCTTTTTATCGAATTCTGAAGAATAGATAATATCTAATACACACATATTTAATTTTCAAGAGGACAATAAGAGGGCCCGGAATCCAAATGCAGTCAAAGAAATTTCTAAAGTAAAAGAATATCATCCAACATGCAGCCAAAGCACCAAAGCTTTTCCCTTATTGGCTTTCGCTAGTCATTTTATGATTCTAAATCTGTAAATAAAAAGACAAAAGGGAAAGCATCTGTACCATCTCTGTGGAAAATTCCCCACGCCTTACCATGCCGGCCATCCTGCAACAAAACGCAATCATTTTTAAAAATTGAAATACAGAGAGAGAGAGAGAGAGAGAGAGAGAGTATGAGATGCAAGAAGAAGAAATTCAAATTAGAGAGGAGAAGGGGACCTTGTACAGATTGATTTTAGTAATCTGATAGGAGACGCCCTCCCAATGGTTCTTCGCCATATGGTAACCTAGCCCCCAGTTGGGCAAGAACTGAGCAACTTCGAAGAGATTCTTCTTCTTCCTCCGCTTCCGTTTATTTGAAGCTGCTGCTTCTGCTGCAGCCGCAGCGGAAGAAAAGGGCCTGGTGACGAAGGAGCTTCTGAAGAGACCTAAAGCCCTATAAATCTCTCCAGCTGTCGTCCGAGTCACGCTGGCCATTGCTCGGAGAAGCTGCCGCAGTCGGAAGCCTAAACTGCAGCACTGCAAAGGGCCTCGTCGTCCTGTGCTTGGATTTCCTGTGAGCAGAAATCACCGCGCAAAATGAAAATCCGAAGAAAAGAAAGCCCAGCGTCAATCCCAGATGGCCGTTTAGCTGTAAATCGGTTCGGGTACACTCAGTTTAAGGTGGCCGCCCTTGTAAAACTCAAATCGTCTTATTTTCAAACTCCAATTAAATCTTAATTAAACTTTAAAAAAAAGGAAAAAAGAATATATGAAACTCTATTTTGTTTTCTTTCATGGTTAAAATTTTTATTATTTCATTGAGCTAGAAAATTATACTTATATTTTACCTAAATATAAATTCAAAATATTTTTGTAATACGAAGGGTCATTTGCATATATGCTTATACAGTTTGACTGATATTGCATATACTCACATAGTTTTACGAATTGCATTTTATCCCACATAGTTTCACCAAAATTGCGTATTATTCTCACGACGTTAATTGCCGTTAATATATGCCGTTACATTTTCAGAAACGACGAAAATAGCCTCATCTTTATGGGGGTAATATGCAATTTTTGTGAAATTATGTGGGGTGATATTCGATTCGTGAAACTATGAATGAAGACATTTTTGTCATTTCTGAAAATATAATGGCAGATATTAATTGCAGTTAACAATGCGGGGGTAATACGTAATTTTAATGAAACTATGTGGGGTAAAATGCAATTCGTGAAATTACATCGGCATATCTGCAATTAGCGTCAAAATAGGCGGGTGTATATGCAAATTTCCTAACATGAATTAAAATCTTTATGAAGCTTGTTCTTATGTATTTTTACTATATAAATTTTTATAAATATTGTTCTCAAAATCTTTTTTAAATGGTAGAGTAACTTGATCACTTAAAGTCGATGTATCTTTTAGCATGTCAAACTTAATAAAAAATATTTGAAGAATAAAATTTTGATTTCATGGTAGTAAGTAACATTTATATGTAAAAATTTAGTTTTTGATTTTTTTTTATTTATGACCCACCTTGATTTTAGTATTTGCGTTTTGTGTTGATAGTTATAGATAATATTTTAAAGATTTTTGGTATGTTTGGGCAATAATAAAAGTTTTGGATGAAAATTTTTTGTATAGAAGTTTTTAAAATAAAAAATAATGTGATATGATAGAAATGATAAAATGAACAAATACAATAAAGTTAAAATTAAAAATTAGCTGTATGTGCAGTTGCGTACAAATAATTGAAAAGCAAGACAATTATCTAAAATATAAATAAATAATTAAAAATATGATAATTTGGAAGAGTAGAAAATTTTTATGTTAAAAAGTTCTTATTGGAAACAAAACGCCCTTATCAGATTAATCATAAAATTTAAAATTTAAAAACTCCATGATTCATTTTGAGTTTTAATTAGTTTGAAACAAGATGGTGATTAATTTAAAAGTTATTTTGTAGGAATAATGTCTAATTAATGTTTTATTCCACGTGTTAACATCATAGCAATATTCATAATTTGGTTGATTATGTATAATTTTTGTAATATATTATATTTTATATTAACATATAAAATCAAGTCAATTTAACCAATCTTAACTCATATGTACTTACGAACCACTTTTGAAATTAAAACAAATACATATTGTTGTTTGACTTGAATTACATTTTTCTAAAATGATTTTCTCAAATCGGTTGGAAATTTTGCGAATTCCAACCGATCCAGACACTTATTTTTATTTTTTTGAATTTTGTGTAAATATGTTAATCTAATTATGTTTAATTTATAAATTAAATTTTACTATTTTTTGAGATATATATTTAAAATGACTTAGATGCTTCTGTATTTAAAAATTAAAAATAAATATATATGTACATCTTCAAAAATAAAAAAAATTGTTTTATAAATTAAACATAATTAGATTAATATGTTTATAAAAAAATTTAAAAAATTAGGTCTTTTGAAAAGATCATTGTAGAAAATTGTAACCCAAGTCAAACAACAATTTGAATTTGTTTTAATTTCATAAGTGGTTGGTATATCCATATGAGTTAAGGTTGGTTTAATTGTTGGATTTCCAACCAGTTTGAGAATATCATAGCTCTATCTTTTCAATGGAGAAGTAAAATTCTCAAACGAATAATAAAAAATAAACACCTAGGAGCACTTGCGAACATCCGATTTTACCAAAACAGGTCATGTGTGTTACCATTAAGGCAGACCCCTAGTGACCAACCAGGGTTACTTTCACCAAAGACATTTATCCATAAATAGAAAATAAATGCTCCTTGCCAATATCCGAAGCTTAGGTCTCTCGCATCTTAGACTAGATTTTTTATTAGCTGCGTTAGTCGCAATGCCAGAAGAACTTGTTATATTTAATATTATTTATGCATATAAAAAATAAATTATTTATCTAAAAATTAGTGACCCAAAGCCAGCTATTCCGGAATTCGCTTGGATTTCCACTAATAGGATCTGAGCTGAGCTGGCAGCCTTTGTGAACAATGAGACCGAAAATTGCTGATGTGTGGTCGATTTCGAGCTCATTTAGCTGTTTGGCATGGGTTAAAAGTTGTTGACGTGTTTTCTGCGTTAAAACACATTAACCATCGATTTCTTCCGTCGCCAGTGCGTGCATTTACTATTTGGTTGAGTACGGGCAGTGCGCCACAAACAGCAGCCTAGTCTGCAGGTGGACGGGCTACGCATTTGCGCGTGCCGGGAATAACGTTCGTGTCAGGCACCCAAGGAACGTCCGGCTTCTGCAACAGTAGGAGATGGTCAGGGGCTGTCGCCGGGATGACTGATTGAATAGTGCGTGGGTTCTGTATTTTCGAAGTTTTGTTTCTTATTTCTGTTGTCTGTTTCTTTGTAACCGATCAGTTCATTGTAATCGATCGGTTCAAAGAAACTAGATAAAACTCAGTTAACTTTGATGTTTCCTTCATACGTTCTTAGAGGAATCTGACATGGGTAAACCCACAATAATATTAAAGGAAACAAATCAAGTACGTTCAATGAAAACAAGGCAGCAAATCAGATAAAAACCTAATATGCGAACTAAAATAAAGACGAAACAACACAGTAATTAAAATTATATATATATATATATATATATACACACTTACTTTTGCTAAGGCAG
>JAXCLR010000001.1:75221553-75237452 GCA_035584095.1 Annona squamosa
CTTCTCGATCTCTCTCAGGTACATGATTGCGATGTCGGAGAGGGCTTCTACGGCAGATTGCTGGAACCTCTAGAATCCGACGCTCTGGCATATCTAGGCAACGGCAATCCGAGCAACGGAGCGGCTGAAATCATCAGCACCCGACAACAACTTCTTTTCGCATTACGGAAGAAGAAAAAGAGAGAGCGGGAGATAGATCGCGATCGGGAGAGATGTCGCGAGTGGGAGAGGGCTTCTAAGACGAGAGAGGAGAGGAGCAGGAGACGAGAGAGGGCGAGCGGGAGAGAAGGTCGAGGGAGGGAGCGAGCGAGAGAGAGGAGGAGAAAGAGACAACGAGCCGGAGGGAAGAGAGAGTGCGGGCGACAAGATGCGGGGGTTCATTTGCAAAAATGAACCACTGACAGGGGCTTTGCTGCTTTCTTCCGGCATTTAATGCTGCTGCTGCGGCGCAGCATTTCTCCCTGATCATCCAACGGTGGACTTTTCTCCCACACCATCCAACGGCCTCGAAGTCTGGTCGGAGCGGTTGGGTGCGACCGACCGGTCGTAGATGATCAACTATCGTACTTAGCTAACTCGGTTGTATTTATCTTATTTTTAAAATTTTTTGATAAGGTTTTTTACAAGATTATTAATCTAAGTATATTTTTAATATATGTATATATATTGATTTTTATAATTTTTTTGAGATTTTTAGATTTTTTAAAATCAGTGGCATTTTTAATAATTTTATAATACTAAAATGCCACTTTATTTGTAAAAATCCAAATAAAATATTTAAAACTCTCCAAAAATAGTAAAAATTGATACATGTTAAATACACTTAGATTAATAATTTTATAAACAAATTTCAAAAAATTTAAAAAATAAATATTTGTACTTGGGTGTATTGAAGCTAAGTACACTCGAATGCATGAAATTATGCTCCTTTTAAATATATATATATATATATATATATATATTTGTTACGAAACGTTATTCAATTTGATATCTGTTATTACAAAAGATATATAATTAATCGAGATTAACTAAAGAGCAATCAAGAAATCAAAAGCATAAAGTATAAAGATCCATATTGAAGACCCTTGGATGATGAAAGGAAAAAGAAACACAAGCAATGGATTTTAGTCCGGTTATAAATATGCAAATGGAAAAACTTGCAGAAATCTTTTTATTGTCTTAAGTGAGTTTTTAATAATCGATTTGAGAAGTTTAGTTCATTCCTCGCTGTGGGTTGTTTTTAACAAGCAATGACTGATTTTTTTTTTTCACGTAGTTCCAAATTTATCGTTGTTTGATTTAGGCTGATAATATCTTATTTAGGAAGAATTTTATACTTATTGGTTTGTTCAGGGCCTATCGAAATTCATAATTTCAAATTAAATACCCCTGATTAATATCAAGGCCCATCTATCTTCTTATTCTCCCAAAATTTACAGCTTGACCTTTAAGAGAGAAGTGGCTGCTTTTTTCCTCTTCATCGGCTGTACATTGTCAAGACGGCCCATTGGGACGAATCTCATTGGACAAGATGTCTGCACAGGACTCCACGGAAGACATCGATCTAATGGACGCCCCTTGAATGCTTGATTCCCGAAGGGACATGCAAATTTGATGGCCTTTCTCCACTGGCAATGAAGGAGATGGCTGGTCAGTTATCGTTACTTGTGATGATGTGTAGTTGAGATCAACGATTGGGGCTTATGAATTTGGCATGGTTGGCTGGCTGCCACGGTTGCGAGCCTGCAAAGATGCTGCAGTGTCGCCAGGGGGTAGAGTTTTTTTTTGCTTCGCGGGCAATTTTTAAGTATAATTACGATTTTTTATCCTGCTATTTACATATATGTATGAATTTTAAAATTTTTCTAATATATCTATGCATTTGCTTAAAAATTTTATTTATACCCATATTATTAGAAATCCGTTTATTGGACAATTAACACTCTTGTAAAATAACAAATATACTCAAATTTTAATATAGCCTGAAGTTTTGCTCTGAGTTAAAAATTTATATTTAAATAATATATGATTTTATAGCAGTAAAAATATTAAAAATTCATTAAAATATGAATTTTAATTATAAAATCATAATTAATGGTGAACATTTTTGTCCTTTTACAGCGGTGTTGACTATCCTTTAAATGAATCCTTAGCAACATTAGTACAAATGAAAATTTTGACAAAATATTTGAGTATACTAGTATAAGCGAAATTATTAGAAAAATAAGTAAGTATACGTGTAATTTGTCATTTTTTGGGGGAAAAAAGTTGGAGAAGATGGCGGCGACGTCATTTGCTACTAGCATAGCAATAAGGTGAAGCAGCATACGCTAGGAGAGAGTGGAGGAGGGTTATGAGTTTCGTCGGAACAGAGACAGGGAAAGAAACAGGGTATGATGGAAAACTTACGAGGGGCGAAACCACATGAACACCTCCATTGCTGGCTCAAATTTTTAATGAATACCAGATAAATTTAAAAATTTACCAAATTAAAGAAATTACGAGAGGTCATCGCATTTAATAAGAAAAATACGAAAATGAGAGACAACCTCGCTTAAATTCCGACTGGCCCCACTCCAGATTATAGCTACCACCATGCTCCGGAGTGCCATCCATCCATCCACCCACCCACACATCCTCTCCCGCGTTTCCGTATGTTGGCACTTCCAAATCTTGCAACTGTGGTGGATAATGCTTTTGGAAATAATTCCAGCCCTTTTTATCCGCCTGTACTCGGCGATTGCAAACAGTCATTCGTTCCTTTCTTCTCGTCCAATATTACCACCGGCGCTGGACGGATGGTAATGTATATATATATATTTTTTTTTATTATTATTATTTTTCAATCAAAAAAAAAAATTTATTACCATCCGTCCAGTGCCGGTGGTGGCATTGAGAGCGACGTTTGAACGCGCCATTAACTTCGCTGCCAGCAAAGCCTGCGGACGACGTGCCCTGCAAAACATACGCACCGCAGCAGTAGCATGCAGCTATCACCGTCATCCTACGCATGCAGGAGGACAGCACCAGCACGACACAGCCACCCAGGAAGTGAAAAAAGAAATTCGACTGGAAAGGCTACTGCGGCGAGGAAGGAAGGAGCGTCTGTTTTCGATGACCAAACCGGACCGCTGGCTCGGACGGTCGAGATCGAGTCGTTTCCATACATGTGTAAATCGGAAGCTCGTGGTTAGTCACGGGACAGGGCAGTTGCCTGTCGCGATCGGTGTCAGAACATTAACGTGAAGTTATTGCACGACAAAAATGCATTAAAAAGACATTAAGAACATAAGATATGAAATGCGATGCATGCAATTTGATTTTAATGTGCACGTGGTCGTGCATCGCGCTTATGCGGTAACCATAAATAAGTCGTAATGGAGAAATATTAATCCAGTCATTCAAATCATTATAAATACCATTCCCCGTCTTTGCTGTCAAGGTAGGCAAAGAAAACATCGTGGTGTACTTTATTAAAAACATAAGCATTAAATACGTATCTTGAAAATATTTGCATATAGCTAAGTTGAAAATAATGAGTCCAGGTTGTTAGCTCCGCTAAATTATCAGTTCAACCATTTCTCCGGGCGTGGTTTCCTATCTGGAAGATCTTTTGCATTGAATATCCGTAGGTGAAAAATAGAAATATGTACTTGAATGATTAAGGTGTGCCAGGAAGCCATCAAACTTTTGATAAAAAGTTTTTAATATAAAGGTTTTGGAATTTTTTGTAAATTTACACGGAAAGTTTGACTAATATTGTACTGATGTGTCTAAGTTTGCTAGAATTGAGGATATAATGTTGCATAAAATTGTAAGTATATTCCTTTTGTTAAAACATTGTTATAGTTTTATATAAAATGCTGATAATGCCTTTTATGCTAAGTGGTACATTTATAATTTTTGCAAATATTGTGAGCATATTTGCAAAAAAAATCTAAAATAATAATGTGTAAAATATATAAAATAATAAATAACGAATATATCTCCAATATGTAGAAACATTGCAAGTGTTGTGCTTCATTTAAAAGACATTTTTTGTCATTTTACAAAAAATCTAGCAGTATCCTAATGGAATGAACACACTTGCAATTTTATTCAAAAATTGTAGGTATATTTGTAATTTTAGCAAAGTTAGGGACCTAGATACAATGTTAGTCAAAACTTGTACGCATATTTGCAATAACTCAAACATTTTTAAAATAATACAAAATAATATAATGTAATAAGAATAATGATGAGTAGTAAAATAATAAAGTTAAAAAAATATATTATGATTTGAGTAATTGTATATAAATAATTAAAAATTAAGATAATTATATAAAAGAAGTACAAATTAATTAAATATATGGTCAATGTAGATAGTGAAAAGTTTTAATTTGAAAATTTTTACTTTTATCCAAAAAGACTCTAAGTTGTAAATATATAGTTACAAGTGGAACAATAAAATATACTAACTTGTGTGCAATAAAAAAAAAAAGCAACAACATTTTGACAAAAAAATATTTCAATGAATGATGGCATGATTCCAAGTTGGTAGTACAAAGGCTTTTATGACAATCTTGTAAATGAATGAAGAATGTTTGTGGGGCAACATATTATCCTAAAGTTATTTTCAATTAGCATGTGTGGATGGGAGACTTTTTTTTAGTGGTGTTGATAATGGCTCATTGTAATGAAAGCTAAGGGTCTATTCTAAATCATGCAAGATTTTTAAATTGAATTTTAATTATCATTCCCAAAATAATTTCTTAATTCTCAATACAATATTTTAATTTTCAATATAATTTTACTCATTTTTCAATATACATCATTATATTCTTACCCAGATATAGATTCAAGAATTTGTATAGTTTGGAGCAAATCTTAACTTTTTTTTGAGAATCAAAGCCCAATCTTGTTCATGAGAAGAACAATGATGACAACATGATAGTTTGATTCAATAGTTGCTTGGCTACATCTTTATAAGACTTTAGCTCCTTTGTAGCCTAACTCTATTAATATGAGTTAATTAGTATATTGTTTAAATTTATGATCTCAAAATCAAAAAACAAAATTATTTATATACAAATGAAAAATTTATATCCTATTAAGCATTTTCGTTTCATTAATGGTGTACGTAAAATACCTATTATAAGGAATTTACAAAGTTAGACATACAAGCTAGACAATCAGAACTTACTAGTAGATCAATTTACAATAAACATATTTGAATTTTTATGTACTCCAACGAGGTAATTCAACGGCGAATTAAGTCGTGGTTGGTAAATGAAGGGGGAAAAAAATATCCTCACTCTCTACACAAATTTTTTATATAATTATTTGTTTTTACTTATTTCTATAAAATTATTTTATTTATTTTAAATTTATTTCCGTTACGCGTCGCCGTTACCCGTGTCGCAACACAGCACTCTCTGACTTTTTCTGTTAAACTTTCCTTGCACTTTTCTGCTCTTTTCTCGGGTTCTCGGGCACACCGGAGCAGAGGAGGGCTGATGAATTCCGCTGGACGTGTTGCACGTGCCCTATTCGTTTTCCAATAATGGATCAGGTCCTCCCATATAAAAATGATAATAATAATAATAAGAATAATAATGGAACGGGTCCCCGGCACCCTATGGCTTCGTTATCACAGTGGCGAGCCCGAGCCCGAGCCCGAGCCATTTACCTTTTTTGGCTTCAAACGGTCCGCTCTGGCTGGGGAGCAACCGGAATCTCTCTTCCCCAATCCTCAATGCGCAGAAAGCGCGAAGCGACATCAGTGCGGTATCTACGCGTAGCGCACGGCTTTTGGATAGAGCGCCAATGCCTCACCTAATATTCGCGCACCATACGGCTTCACTTTCACGTTTGTTGGCACTCAACAGAATTCCTTGAATTAAAGTTCAGTCTTGAAATTTCAGTGGTATAAATTCGTCATATAATTTGAATTTGATTGAAATGGTGGACGATTATCCAGTGAAATAGGAAAATTGGATAGACTTTTTTAACCATAGAACACAGTCTTCTGGTTTTGATAATAGAATAATTAGTTGTAAACTGCATCATGCTGCAGACTTCGACGAGCATCGGTTTACCTCACGCAGAATCTCTCTGTCTGACCAAAAGCAATTGATATTAAAACCCAACAATTGTTAGTCGTGCACTTCCTTCGACGGGATTACCCGAATGGAGAGTGGGACTGGCAACACATCCTTAATAGAAGGGTCGAATTCAAAGGCTAGACGACAACCCGACACCTTACTATTATTATTTGCTTAGCGAGACTGAAAAATGATTGTGAAGTATTGCAACCGAAATTACTTTTTTTTTTTTTTATTGGTACAATTACATATATCTCAATACATATTATACTTGAAGATCTGATATATTCTTACGAATACAAGGGATATATATTTCCAAAAAAATCTGGAGACACAGCTCCACGAAAGAATAAGGAAGACACAGCTTCCAACAACCACTTGGGAGACCACCCGCTCCCACACTCCGTCCATCCGGGAGACCACTGTTTTGCTCCAACGTATATTTTTTCCACCCGACGTCTTGAGCGCGATTTGAAGCCTCACCTCGCTGCCTGCGTACATTTGTGCCAGCGACAGCAACCAACCGGGCTAGCCTCGGTTGGTCCAACCGAAACTACTTAATTTCGGATACTACTGGATCAGATCTGTTAGAGGTTTCCAAAGACTCGAGTCTCTGCTGTTGCATAGTTCATCTTGTGGAATATCACTCGCGCAGTTATCCTCTGTCCGTCACTCACAGAAAAAGTGAAACAACTGCTGCAGTTCCAGCTATCCGTTGTTACGAGCTGCGGGAACGACTTTAGTATAATCAATTAACACAGCGGTCGTGGAATTAATCTAAATTATCGATAGCTCATGTTATATTTTAAATATATTTTTGACTTTTTGAAAGTGAAAATTGTACATATTAATTAAGCTTCTCCGCAGTGAAAATTATAAAATATATATTTATTATGTAAAAATGATATCTAATCATTTTAACAATATAAAAAGATATCTCTGAACTCATTATAGTGAAAATATATAATGTTTCAACTTATGTAAATTAAATTAGATTCTAGAATGTTACATGTAATCTAATTTTAAAATACAATATAGATTTTTGAAGAATACCCAAAAATAAATAACTTAAATCAGATCAGAGCCGTTCATCAGATTTTGCATACACTACAGAAGGGTTAGTTACATTCGTTTTGTAGTAAGAAAAAGAGAGAGATCTCTGGGCATGTTTGTTAATGTATATGGGAAGCAGGAGACGGGAATTCATGTAATTTACGGATTCCAATGCTGAATTAATAATCATATTTTTATTCACTTACTTTTACATTTCAATTATTTTTCTTTCTTACTGTACTCAAACTATCATATTTATGCTATATTTATCTTTATTACTTTGTATTAATCACATAATATTTAAAATATTTCATTTTTTTCTTCCCACCCCATGCTCCAGTTCCAATAATTTTTATGTTATCAAACAAGCTACACAGTCCCCGTACCCTATGCGACTCCGCTCGCTAGTGGAAAGACGCTGTTATGTGGGGTTTGAAATATTGTATCACCAGGCGTACTCTAATAGTAATATATAGGGTGTATTTGGTAATGAATAAAATTTTTAATGAAAAATTTTGAAAAGTAAAAGTTGTGAAATGATGTGACATGATAGGAGTAACAATGAACAGTAAAAAGGATAGAGTTAAAATAAATACGTTAGTAATGTAAATAGTTGTGTAGAAATGATTGAAAAGTAAGATAATTGTATAAAAATGTGAAAAATAATTAAAAAATATGATAGTTATGAAGTGTAAAAAATTTTTAATTAAAAATTTTTAACTCGATATTTTCTATTAATTGCCCGACACACCCGTTGCCACTTGTTGGCTGAGGGTCATGCTCTCCGCAAGCAATAAAATAAAAAAAGAAAGAAAGAAAGAAAGAAAGTGGGGGTCTGAAGTATTAAAACTAGGGGGTGGAATTGTCGCTCTCTTTTCTTTATTCCATCTGTCCGCACTCACGGTCACCAGTTTCCACGGAGAAAGAGCACCACTACTACTGTCTACTGGAGCTGAGGACTTGCAGAGGAAAGCTATACTGTCTAAATTCTATCCCTTTTCCCTGTCCAGCCAGCTCCTCTTTTTTCTCCTTCTCTCCGAAGAAACCCTAGCAACTGCAATCACCCCGACCACCGCAGAACTAAAGCAGACGCCATTCCATCTTTTTTCGCGTACCCCCTTCCTTCAGGCTCCAGCCACTCCATTCCGTGCTACTCTTCCTTCCTCTCTCTTGGAAACCCTAGAAAATCCCAACTCTCTAAGAACGGCTGCTGCTGCAGGAAATGGCGTCTTTTTTTGTTGCTTTTCTGCTTCTCTTTGTCTTAGGAGTCCCTGCGACATGCAGCTCGTCCTTTTCCTTCCCTAGATTTGAGAAATCTCCTAGTTTCAGCTCCCATATCGCTCTCTTCGGTGACGCAGAGGTCGATGGCGCTGACTATTCGATCAGAATAGCTCGTCCTTATATTTCCAGCACTGGCAGTATCTTCTACAGGAAACCGATCAATTTCTCTGACTGGAATTGGGGGAAGATTGCTTCTTTTTCGACCGATTTCGAGTTTTCGGTCTCGACTGGTTGTGACGGCATCACTTTTGTTGTATTTCCTATCAATCTCCCGCCAGATGGGCGATTATCGGGGCTTTCGTCCGGTTCAGATCGGTTCTTTGCTGTGGAATTCAACGCGTCCGCCGACGGAGAATTTCACGTCGGCGAAGAAAACAGGACTCGAGCCAAAATCTTCAGAGTTCACGACGTTTCCGCTGCTGGTTTGTCGCTGAATAGCGGGGAGAAATTGCATTCTCGGATCGATTACTATCCTGCTTCTCGGAAGCTGGAGGTGAGACTGACCAAATCCGGTTCTTCCCAGCCGCTCAACCCGTTGTTTTCTCACACCGTCGATGTGTCGGAGATTTGGAAGGATGAGATGTTTGTGGGCTTGAGTTCTTCGAGCCGGAATTCTACTGGGGGCACTCTTGTCTATTCCTGGAGTTTTAGATTGAATCATCTTCCACTTTTCTTGCATTCTGAGCCGCTCGATCCTCATTCATTTCTAGAACACAGACAGCATGCGAACGATCATTGGAGTGGTGATTATCTTTCAAGGATCCTCACAGCGCTTATCTTTGGCGTGGGCTGTGGAGCTGCCCTCGCTGTAATGGTGCTGTTCGCGTGGTCGGTTTTCCTCCAGAGGCGATCGCTGGTGCAGCCAGAGTGCTCTGTACACCCAGTGGACTTCGAGTATGAAAAGATCAAGGTGGCTGCCATCAAAGATGGCAGCATTCCAGCTGCCAAGAAATAGAATTTTAAGGGTGAGAATGTTCTGCCCTGTACATCTCCGTTTGTTGTACTCATATTCTCTGTTCTGGTTGTCAGTCCACAAGCAACGTAGTTAGCAATGCATATCCTGTGAAATCCGGATGACCGAATTGCAGAATGTACCTGTTTGCTTTCACCCTAGTCTCATTTTTCTTAAACTTGGAACTAGATTTGATGTAAATGGCATGTTTTTTTTTTCTCTTTTTTTGTAGATAAGTGCCTGCAGGGTAATACTGCCTTGTATTTCTGAAATTAGGGTTTGCGTTTGAGTGCTATTTAATCAGGAGTTGAAAGGTTCGTTTAATTGCAAGTTTGTACTTTTTTCAACTATAGGGTGCAAGACAATACATTAGATAGTTGTATTCTTTCTGTTTTTAAGATCATGAAAATATGTGGGGACTGATAAAGCGCCGCCTCAGTTTTATGACACACCCGGAGAATTGTAGCAAGATAAATTCATCACATGTTATGAAATTGTCCAGAAAGAATTAAATATCAATTGAATTTCTCTATGAACTATGAAGTATTGACTTTGGGATGATTTTAACAAGGTAAAAGAATGTGGCATGTTGCACTTTTGTATTGTCATTATTGTTAAACTTTTAGATTGGATGTTCAATATCAGCACATTGGGGACCAGTTAATACTGTTCTCGATCGTTGGCAATGCTCATCTACTGATTTATGCTGACATGTCAGCTAGATGATATTTTGCTGCTATGTAGGCATGCGAACTAATCCCCAATTATTTTCCATAATATGTGTTTATGAAAATATGATGATACTTTTCAATACAAAAGTTGTGCAACATGTATATCAGAAAAAAAAACTGTGTAATTTGTCTAATAAATGCCAATTTTTGGATCTAGCATATTTGCAAATTCGTTTTTGTTACATGGACGAAAAATTTTCAAGTAGGTAGAAAAAAGAGTAGTTATAGTAATGACAGTGAGGTTAATCTTTCGTTATTTTTGTTTGATGTTGTCCTTTGGATGTATATTATTCTTCAAACTTCCTTTGAAACTCCTTAATTTAGGTGTGGTTACATAAAATCTATATTGCTGATACTATCACCTAATATGGGCCTCATGACTAGGCTACTGCTCCAAAACACGTCTCTCTCTCTCTCTCTCTACAATAATTGGGCATACTTGTGAGACTATATTCCAAATATTTTTATTTGGTAATATATCCTCTTCTGCTATAAGCAATTTTCTTTTTCTTTTCTTTTTGGGTAAATAATCCTCTTGCTTTTAACCACACACTCTTTTATGCATATTTTGCTTTTTCTTTTTTCAATTTCCACTCTTTGGATTTTCTTGCAAATCTAGAACGCAGTCTTCTATTGTAGCAGCAGTCTTATTTATGTAATTGCTTCAGAGAGCGGTTGTAAGATGCCACATATCATTGTCATCTATTGTCAGGCATATTATCTAGAGGCATGATCATTTCTAAGCTGCCGTTTCTGACTGGTCTTCTAACATACTCTTTTTGCCTTTTTTATATACTCTTATTCTATTTTTATTAAATTCATAAACAAAGTTTTATCATTTTTAGAAATCTATATATATGTATTTAATTTTAAACACAGACATTTTTCCTGTGTTTGAAATTCAAAAAAAAAATTATGCATCTCCAATCAGTCAGAATTGGTGCCAATTCGGATCAGAAATGTCAGCCGATTATCTAATGGTAAAAATTAAGTTCTAGAATTGAAACCAAAGCTTGGTACCAGTTAGCTTTTAAGGGGGTGCCAGTTGGCAACACTACAGTTAGTGATGGCCTAATTGATAGGTGAAGTTGTCCATATGTTGGATAGACAGCAAATTGTTGCTATAGTGCACTATCAACAAATTTCTGTGAAAATTTCCAACAAAATTAGGAGACTGCTATAAGTTTATGAGACTTGGAGAAATGACATTCCCTATAAAACACCGCATGTATCAACCAATCGAGGCTAGCTCGGTTGGTCGTCAACAGCGGCGCGGAAACTTTTCCGCAGTTGGCGCGGGATCGAATCCCGAATGGGATTTCGGTCCCAAATAGATATGTGTGGGAGCATGTTGTCTCTCGGGTGGCTGTTGGAAGCTATGTCTTTCAAATTCTTTCATGGAGTTGTCTCTAGATTTCTTTGGGATGTTACGTCTGTCCCCAAATTTGTAAGAATGTCTCAGGATCTTCAGTATAATATGTGTTGAGATATATGTAATTATATACGAATCAAAAAAAAAAAAACACCGCATGTATCGATGCAGTTAAGAGGGATGTAGATGTGTAGATGCAGTAAGATGGACAGAGGAAGGAAGGATGTGCATACATGCAGTATGAGCGACGGAGCATGTACAGATGCAGTAAGAAAATAGAGTAGAACATAGTAGAAGAAGAGGAAACAAGTGAACTGGTGAAGAACATATTTTATGAAAAATGAAGGTAATCAACGAGGGGCATGTGCTAGTTGCAAATAGCGGCGTAAATAATATTCATAGAAAAAGTCTAGCAAGGTTGTATGGCAAGAGAAAATTTTTGTTGGTGTCCCACCACTGCCATTTACTCAGAATCCAGTCTACTTCATTAAAAAGAGGATCCCAGGGATCCCAAGCCAGTGTGTTTTTCATGGTTTTGGGACCCTTTCTGTCACTTGGTCTTTGATTGCATCATCCAGTGCGTAGCAGGCATTGGTGTTGCATGTCATGGTGCTGAGCCTACTGATGTAATCGAGACTGAAACCCAATGAGGTTGGTATCATCATGCATTCAAAAGCATAATCATTGTGCAGATGACTCCATGCCCCTACTTTCAGTGGGTGCTCTGATGGCTTCATATATTTTTACTGGAAGTCTGGAAACAAAACCATGCTTGCTTTTGTAAAAGGTAAATTCTAAGGCTCCCTTTGGCTGCGCATTGCACGGGATAATAGGTTGGGATTCTAGGATTCCACATTTCAATGAAATTCTAAAAAATAAAATCGAAAATTTCACTGTGGACGAGTGTAATCTAGCTTCCATTTGGGACAAGTAAAGTTTCGATCTCAGCTGTCCGCAGGTGGAGTTGTTTCTATGTTTTGTGGTTGGAGCAAGTGTCTCTGGCATTGTGTGTGAAAGCTGTCTCTCTTACCCATTATACTTTAATATAAGTATAATATGTTGTACATGGTACTTTGTGGAAACTGATCTTGTGCTCTCGATGCTTTTGGGTGCATACATTCATTTTTTATTTTTTTAAAATTTTTTTTTATAAGATTGTTAATCTAGATGTATTTAATATGTATATCAATTTTTATTATTTTTGTAGTATTTTAGGTATTTATTTTTTATTTTTGAAAAAATGCCATTGATTTTCAAAAGTAAAAAATAAATTCCTGAAATACTCCAAAAATGATAAAAAAATGATACACATATTAAATAAATTTAGATTAATAATATTGTAAAAAAATTTCAAAACAAAATTAAAAAAAATGATTGTATGCACCCAGGAGCGGTGAATGCTCCCAGGAGCATAGGAACAGGCAGTTTATGGCCCGGGCTTCGTTTTCTGCATGAAGTTCCTTCCGCGGATGAGTTACACTAGCAAATTGATGGGACGACGAGCCATCCAATTGCTAAGATTCACCAAATTAAGAACTATGTGGTTACCTTGACTCAAAAAAAGAACTATGGCATTTCGGCATTCTTTAGTATTTAAAATAATAATAATAATAATAATAATAATAATAATAAAATTTCCTCCACTACCTCCTGAAAAAGCTTGAAAAGCCTGCGAAAAAGCCCTTGCGAAGGTGGTGGTGTAATATAATGCCGTGTTTCTTGACCGACACGGAGTCTGAGGGAAGATTTCATGCGGAGAACTAGAAACATTGAGTAGCTCACCTTTCTTGGCCTTTTGGGCCTTTTGGCTAAGTTGGTGTCTGTTATTAGTTTAATACCATATACCTATGCCTGGCGCATCCCTACTAAGACTAGTCAAAAGGTTAAGTAAGTAAAGGTTCAATTTGAATGACTTCACAAAATGTTAAATGTTAATTTAATTGTAAAGAAAAATTGCTACATCACATTCACGGACTGTCCCAGGTCGCAAACATGATGCGAGGGAGGATGGTGTTTTTTTTTCATTTTTACCTTTACATTCTAATAATTTTATCATAAGATTCCTAAGACTATTCTATATTTTTTAAAATTTATTTCCATTTTCTAGTGTTTTTTTAAGCTTTTAGTTCATTGATTCGGGAGCTTTGGATGTTAACCGTTGCTCTGTAATCGATAATTCATTTGGGGTCCCATGGCGGTCCCTATTACAGTCTGTATCACAATCCAATATGATTTTGAACGTAGGCTACATTCACTTATTCAATCGAACCATTTCGAACATAGTAGAAAAATTATTAGCACACAATACGTTAGTGATTTAATTGACGGGAAACCTAGTTTATGATGCCAACAGCATGAATCGATTCTAGTCTGTTTAGCATTTGGTAAAAGTAAAATAAAAAGAAGACGAGTTCGCACTTCATCGTATACGTTTCTATTATAATGTCGAATTTTAACTTTTTAATACTCTACTTTTTCGATTAGTCTAACAATTATCTTCTTTAAGGGAAAGGGATGAAATCCGCCCACCTTGTCATCATCGTTATTATCTCACATTAAGGATTTATGTGAATGGCACAGACAATTTCAGTCTACATCATATCGTTTTTTGTAAATGTATGATCATATCCATGAACGTAGATATAAGATGCAGGCAGAAATAATTACCCATAAAATTTTGTATCAGTTGCAATCTATAAATTTGTTGAAATTTATGAATTACCAGATATGTCATTGGACTTCCTGCATCTCAAGCAGGCTAACGCTGATACTCGCATCTAGCATCTCATTCAGAAAACCAGAGCAATTCCCCAACAGATAATTGTCTACTTGCATTGTATAGAAGAAATGCACACACCTAATACCAGTACAAAACATTTCCAGTCCTTCTACGGGCTTACTGAAACTCAACTAATCCTGACAAAATATAAGCAATTAAAATAAAAGAGTAAAAATAGACAACGCGCCACTGTTGGCAACTGGAAGTTGCAGTCTTGGATGAGTGCTGCCTTTCTACCATCACATATCTTCCATACCTTCCTCTTCCTCATCATAATCAACATCCTCATCTGCTGTTGCATCCTGGTACTGCTGATACTCCGACACCAGGTCATTCATGTTGCTCTCTGCCTCCGTGAACTCCATCTCATCCATTCCTTCCCCAGTGTACCAATGCAAGAAAGCCTTCCTCCTAAACATGGCCGTGAACTGCTCGCTTACACGCCCAAACATCTCTTGGATGGACGTAGAGTTGCCGATGAACGTAGAGGCCATCTTCAGCCCCGTCGGCGGGATGTCGCAGACAGTGGATTTGACATTGTTGGGGATCCATTCAACGAAATAGGATGAGTTCTTGTTCTGCACGTTGATCATCTGCTCATCCACCTCCTTGGTACTCATCTTCCCTCGGAACATTGCGGATGCGGTGAGGTAGCGGCCGTGGCGAGGATCGGCAGCACACATCATGTTCTTGGCATCCCACATCTGTTGAGTGAGCTCGGGGACAGTCAGTGCTCGGTACTGCTGGGAACCGCGGGATGTGAGGGGTGCGAAGCCCACCATGAAGAAGTGGAGGCGGGGGAAAGGTATGAGGTTGACAGCGAGCTTTCGGAGGTCGGAGTTGAGCTGGCCGGGGAACCTGAGGCAGCAGGTCA
The DNA here is from genome assembly GCA_035584095.1 of Annona squamosa. NCBI lineage: Eukaryota > Viridiplantae > Streptophyta > Magnoliopsida > Magnoliales > Annonaceae > Annona > Annona squamosa. Next base: position 75,236,679 of record JAXCLR010000001.1, read on the forward strand.
CACCAGACATTGTAGCGGATATCAGATGATTGAGATCTCCAACTGCAGCGAACGAGAAGAAAGAGAGCAGAAGAAATTAATTTGAGAAGTGAAAAAGGAGGAGAAAACAAATGCAAGAAAGGAAAGGATGGGGTAGGCAGTAATTAGATTGATACAGCTTGGAGTGGTGAGCTTGAGGGTCCTGAAGCAGATGTCGTAAAGAGCTTCGTTATCAAGGACCATGCACTCGTCGGCGTTCTCCACAAGCTGGTGGACAGAGAGCGTGGCGTTGTAAGGCTCCACAACCGTGTCAGAGACCTTGGGAGAGGGGAAAACAGAGAAGGTGAGCATCATCCTGTCTGGATATTCCTCCCTGATCTTGGAGATCAGCAGCGTTCCCATGCCAGATCCTGTTCCTCCACCCAATGAATGGCACACCTGGAAACCTGCAGCAGCAGAAGCAGCAACAAACAAGTTTACATCTCCGTCCACCTATTTCATTGTTCATGGAAGAGAAGGAAGGGGCAAGAAAAATATATATATATATATTTTTAAAAGAACACTCACCCTGCAGACAATCGCAGTTTTCAGCCTCCTTCCTAACTACATCGAGCACGGAATCGATGAGCTCCGCACCCTCGGTGTAATGGCCTTTGGCCCAGTTGTTTCCTGCGCCGGACTGGCCGAAGACGAAGTTATCGGGGCGGAAAATCTGGCCGTAGGGACCAGAACGGATGCTGTCCATGGTTCCGGGTTCCAGATCCATGAGAACGCCACGAGGGACGAATCGGCCGC
>JAXCLR010000001.1:75238132-75266448 GCA_035584095.1 Annona squamosa
ATACGACCTCCCAGAACTTAGCTCCGATCTGGTTCCCGCATTGCCCTCCTTGAATGTGAAGAATCTCACGCATTTTTGGCCTTAGCTTAGCTTATCTTGGCGACGATGAATACGAGTGTCTGAGAAGGGAGAAATGAAAAGAGAGACGGAGATTGAGAGAGAGAATACTCGAGGTACTTTTTTCGAGCACTTATATAGTAGGAGGGAAGCAAGGTAGCCGTTTCAAAATGAGAGCGGGAACGTGAGTTTATTTTGAAATTTCAAATTTTTTTGGACGGCTGGAAAGCTGGATTCACATCGCTGTGCTTCCAGATTCAAACTTGGAAGGAGGCAAAAGGCATAATATATATATTAGAGGCCCGTTTGATTCAATTTTCAAATTTGAAATCCCACAAAACGGGCGTGCATCGCGTAAGACTGGATTTCATTTGTCTACACATGATACGATAAAAGCCGTTCAAGAGCTTTGACGGTACGAGGATTGGATGAGCACCAGATGAAGACTAAGGGTGTGTTTGGCAATGAGGAAAATTTGTCAACTTAAAATTTTCCAATCTAAAGTTTTTCACTCTCTATAATTATCATATTTTTTAATCATTTTTTCACATTTTCCCATATAACAACCCTATTTTTCAATCATTTTTACACAACTACCCATACAATCAACCTATCTATTTTAACTTTATTATCTTTACTTCTCATCATTACCTCTATCACATCACATCATTTGACAACTTTTACTCTCTAAAACTTTTCATCAAAAGTTTTATTCATTCCCAAACACACCCTAAAAATTTAGAACGGAATTGTAAGTGATAAAACTTTCAAATGAAATGTTTTAATGTAAAAATTTTTTAAATGGGTTAGTTATATAAATAGTTGCGTATAAATGATTAAAAAATAAGATAGTTGTATAAAAAAATAATTAAAAAATGTAATAATAATTGAAAATGAAAAGTTTTAGATTAACTTTTTTAGTCATTGTCAAACACACCTATGAAAATGAAAAAAATGAGTATTAAGGGGTGATTTGTTTATGCCAAAAACATTTCAAATTAATAATATATTTGGAAAATAATAAAACTTTTGTACAAAAAATTTGATATAAAAGTTGTCAAAAATAAAAAAAATAATGTGATATGATAGAAGTAATAATGAAGAATAAAAAGAATAAAATTAAAATAAATAAGTCAGTTGTATAAATAGTTGTGGACAATGAAAAGTTTTAGCTTAACATTTTTTATATCTTACCAAACACGTTATAAAATTTTTAATTTAAAACTTTTCATTCTACACAATTGCCCTATTTTTAGTTTTTACTTTTTTTTGTAAAAGTATTTTATTTTTTAGTCATTTCTATACAAGTACCTCAACATTTAATTTAACTGTTTTAATTTTATTATCTTTACTTTTCATCATTACTCCTGTCATATTATATTATTTTCTCTCATTTCAAAATCTTTTATACTATGAACATTAATCACTTCATAAACAAATCCAAATATTGAAAAAAACTGCATTGAAAATGAAAATTATATGCTATAATTTTTTGAAAACAAAAATGTGATATTACATTTCGAAATTGTTTCAACCTAATTATGATCACATCTTATCACATGCAATATCGTTCACAGCTTGGATGAAATTAGAAATGTTAACGAATCGGGTTAAACTCATTAAAGTCTAATTCTAGTCCCAACACATTTAAAAAATCTCAACGTTAATCCATTTATTAACCTATTAAAAAAATCTTAACCCTAACTCATTTACAATTCGTTTAATAAACAAATTAAGATGTCATTAACGAATTGTGTATTTATGTTGAAAACACATTAAAACTAAGCTAATTTAAAATTGAGGGTATATTATTTATAATTATCATGATGAATTGATCTACACTAACAGGATACATAACAAGGCTAAATCTTCATCGAAAAAGGGTATACATTCGATGCATTTGTACAAAGAAGTATGTTGACTTGGCGAGATAAAGAGAAAAAATATGAATGGAAAAAGGAGTTGAGTTAGAAAATTTGACCTGGATTAAGAATAAGTTTCGAATGGGTCAACCATAATCCTGTCCGAAGAATCCTAAATCACTCTGCATATATTTATTTATTATAAATTATAATTATATTTTTAATTTTATTCTCATTTTCTTTAAAAATTCTCGCATTGTTTATTATTACTTATATTAAAAAAAACAATAATCAATAAGAACCTTGTATATATAACTCTAACTTATGATTATAGTTTTTCATTATTTTTGGATTTTCTTGCAAAAAATACTATTATTTTAGAAAAATATGTGTATAAATGTCAAAATTCAGTTGGCATCAAGTATATTTTATTAAACTATTTTAATAAATATACATTATATTACTCATGCTTTACACTTTTACTTAGTAATAATGTTTATTTTTAACTAGTAAAATAATGAAGCTACAGTATCTAAATTTTGCATAGACATCTTTATGTTTAATATATGTATAAATCTTTAAAATAATTTTTCTTGACCATCATTTTTTTTACTTGACACGTTGTTTTGACAACGACTTGAGGCCAATTAAAATTTATCTTGGGCGTGATTGAAAAAATTGAAAGTAAAAAAAGGGAGGGGGGAGAGAAAGAGGGAGAGAGAGGGAGATGATCATAAATAGAATGAAATAGAGGAAAAGGAGAGGGAGTAACAAAAAAAAAAAAGAAAAACTGACCAATATCACCCATAGAGAGCATTAGGGAGGCAATGACAAAGTTATATCATAGCAACAAAGTGAATGCTATAAAGTTGTAGATGGATTATTGAAGGAAAAAATAAAAAATCAAAATGGAAAAATAAATTTAGAGTTTGTGATATACACTCTTTCTTAATATACTGTAAAGGGATTGATGAGTTGAACGAGTTACCGAATGATTTGTAAAAATCTCGACAATGATTTGTTTATTCATTTAAATGGTTATATGTATTAGTAAATCATGAATCATTTATTGAAAAATTTCAACTTAAACTTATTTATAAATGATTTGAACAAGTGAATTAATGGATTAACTATGACCATTAATATCCCGAATGGAGTGAGGATGAGTTAAGAATGTCGAATAGAAGAAGTGTACTTGTGTATTAAGAATAGAAAAAATGATATAATACTAAGAAAATTGTATCAAAAATTTTAAAAGTAAGTTGCTATTTTTTGTAAGTGGAAGAATTTTCTTTTGAAAAAATGAGATATTTCATTCCATTTTAATTCGAAGATCATCCCATCTGAGATGTAAATACATGAACATTCAAATTAATTATAAGAAAAATTCTTCAATTTGGCAAATTAAGGGTGCATTTGGCAATCACAACAAAATTTATCACTATAAAATTTTTCATCAAACGACATGTTTGGAAATTATAAACTTTTTCATCAAAAGTTTTATCGCTTTCTCAACACACACATAGTTGTTTTTTTAATTTTCAAGGATGTTTTAAATAATCCTATCATATAAAGGACAACATACTTTGAAGCATGAAAACATGGCATTGGTAGTTTCTAATTTGAAATTATTTTTCTACAACTAACATGCACCCCTTCGTTCTAAACAAAAAAATATATAATTACTTTATATACATCTATTTGTCCACCAATGTTAATTAACCATGACTTCTAGGAACAATTATGTGGTTGCTCCAAAGTATTCAAGTGACTTCAATGAAGTGAGAATGTAACCAGGGGAATGTTTAGTAAAACTCAAATTTTTTACACTAAAATTTTTCACTTTTCATAAGTATCTTATTTTTTCAAATTTTCCTACACGACTTTCTTTTAGATTATTTATACGAAACTATCCATGCAAGTAATATATCTATTTTATTTTTATTTTTATTACTTTACATCATTACCCCCATTATATCCCATTATTTTCTTTTATTTCAAAAACTCTTACACTATGAACTTTTTATTCAAAGTTTTATCACTTTTTAAATACACCATGGATGTGTTGAAAATAAGAAATGTAGCATTAAAAATATTAAAAATTTAGAAAACTATCCGAAAAATATTTTAGGTGGATTTGACAATAGAAAAAAAGTCAAACTAAAACTTTTAAATCTCTATAACTATTTATTTTTTTAATAATTTTTTCTTATCTTCCAATACAATTATCCTACTTTCTAATCGTTTTTACACAATTACACATACAAATAATCTATCTATTTTTTGTTTTATTTATCATTAGCCCTACCATATTACATCATTCTCTTCAAATTCGAAAACTTTTATACTAAAAACTTTTCATCTAAAAGTTTAATCCCTAACAATTGTTTCCACATGTTGTTGTGATCCATTTATAATATGTGTTTGGAATGCAAAATCTTTATGGCAAGCTGCAAAATAGAAACATCTTCCATCTTTATTGGTTTCCTATTCACCATACATTACTAAAGGGGTGATATAAAAGATATAAAATATACAAGAATGCTTCTATGAAATCACCTTTCCATGTAAACCCTTCTTTTTTAACATCTAAATCATTGATGAAAAATCTACTTCATCTATTGTGTTTAACATCACTTATATTATTAGGAATGCTCTTTCATTTGTCTAATATATATAGCTCTCATCTACAAATTTGTAAAATAAACATAATAAAATTATTTGATACTAAATATTAATTAAATAGTATTTTTCAACGTTTAAACTTATAAAATATCATTACTAAATGAATAAATAACTACATTTCAACACATATATGAATGAATCTAAACATTTTTCTTAAATTACATATGAATATACTTATTTTTGAACGAATGTATCCTATGCACATCCTGGATTTGGTTGAAACTTGGTCTCTTAACAAAACAAATGATGTTAAATATAATGAATATATTGTATATTTCATCGAATATCAAAATTTTAAAATTTGAAAGAGTTACATGAAATTTCTTCTATCTAATAAGATATATAAATGAAACGCGTATCAATATTTCTAAGATAACCTTTACAACTCACAAAATAGTTTTTTTAAAAAAATTTAATATAACCTTTTTATATTTCCAAAACACATCATTACATTCTCTATCCAAGTACATGTAAAGTTCAAGGTTCTTGAAACTTGAAAGCACCAAACAAGGTTACAACAGTACTAGTAAGTTCACAACTAATCACTATAATGCTTGTGAGTGGAAGAATCATCTTAAGGAGCAAGCACCCATTATTACCCAAGGGAGTCAGGGTGTAATTTGGAGGTCAATGGTGCAACTTAGGCTCATGAAACTCAGGTTCGCCTTAATTGTAACCCTATTTCTAAAACCCAAACACTATTTATAAACTTAAACCCGAACCCTATTTTTGAAATTAGGGCTTGGGTTAAGTTTTAGTTTGAAATTATTCTTTATATTTATTATTTATCTTATACTTATTCAAATATAAATCTATCATTAAAAAATTCAAAAATGATAATTTTCTATTTTTAAGCAAAAATTTAAGAGTCTTTGAGAATGTAAAGAAGAAAACTTCATTTAAACATTTTCTATATATTAAGTAGTTACCAACAAAAAAGGTATACTAATAACCTATTTTGGAAAATGAAAAAGTGCATTAATTTTTTTATTATGCAATTTAATATTAATATCATAACCATATATATAAACATCAATATCAAATTATAAGAAAAACCTTATAATGTCAATTATAATAAAAAATTCAAAATCATAGTATTAAGTTAAATAAAATTACAATAAATTTATTTCAAGTAGAATAAACGTCTAACCACTAATATCATATTGAAATAACTAAATGATAACATCTTATACAAGTAGTTAAGTTACAACACTAAATAAAACATCTCAAATTCTAAAAATAGTTTTTATTCATTTTGTCTTGAAATTACCACTAAACCGAATTTTTTTTTTCCTAAAAGAAAGCATAAAAATATTATATTGTATGATTGAACTTAAGGAGAAATAATGATTATATATGATATAAATTATATATAGGGTGTGTTTGGCAATGTTCAGTATGTGTCAATTTAAAACTTTTTAATCTAAATTTTTTTACTCTCCATGACTATCATATTTTTCAATTACTTTCTCATATTTTCCTATACAACTACTCTACGTTTTAATCATTTCTACACAACTACCCACACAAGTAACCTATCCATTTTAACTTTATTTTCTTTACTCTTCATCATTACCCTTATCATATCTTATCATTTGACAATTTTTACTCCCTAAAACTATTTATCAAAAGTTTTATCCATTTCCAAACACACCCATAATACATATAATGAGAACGATACTAGATTTATATGAAGTATAAAATAAATATAAAGTACAGGAATGCTTCTATGAAATCGAATTTCATAGAATTGATTTCGCTGAACCCTTTTCAATTTTAAAATTTTAATTCTTGATGGAAAATTCAATCCATTTATTTTATTTAACACTATTTTTTTAGTTAGAAAACCAAGTTTTATCCTAATCCAATACGCAGATATGCCACATTCGCTCAAAAATAGATGCATTCATGTGTAAATTATGAAAAAGGCTTAGATTCATTTACACATATGTTAGAATGTAGCAGTACTTCACAGGATCATTTATGTACATATTATTGATATTTTAGATGGTTTAGATATTGAAAAAATTACTTTAAAATTGATATTTAACATTAAAATATTTTATTTCATTGATTTTGCACATATATAGATGAGACCTATATATAATGAAATTGAAAAAAAGATTTTCAATAATACTATAAATGATGCTACATAAAAAATGATATGAATTTTCTATCAACTATCGAGATTTTAAAAGTGAAAGAGATTTTATAGAAGTGACCCTAGACAAAATATGTGCTATATATAATTTAGGTTTGATTTAGCTTAACTTGGGACCAAATTCTTTTCAATTCGCATTCAACCTTGGAAATCAAGCTCAGGCAAATCGGGTTCAGCCGACAAGATTTTGGTCGAGCTCTGCCCAAGTTGCACTCCTATTGGGGGAGTACAATTTAAGATTGACCCTCTTCTTAACCAATTTTTAAAAACTCACACCTTAATTTTAGACCAAGTTAGTTGTAAACTTATCCTATCTTGTTTTTTCAGGTTGGATTGGTCCTAATTTCAATTTTAAATTAATTCTTTAGAATAACCTTTATATTATACTTAAAAATAATAATTTTATTACATGCTTTACTAAAAACCTATAATCAAAATGATAATAATATAATTTTTAAAATACATTTACTAAGTTGGCTAAATAAAAGATAAATTAAATAAGTTTCTATATATTTAAATGATATATCTATATCTTGCATTATAAAAGATATTTCGTAAAATATATGTTAAATATATATTAGTAATTTAGATCAATTTCAAGTACTCAAATATTGAAACTTACTCTATCCTAATTAAACTGGATATTCTTTTACCTGAAAGCTTCTCTACCTTACGAGAATAAAAATCGAAACCTATGCTATCCTTTTAAAAAATATCTTATTTAAGCTATATCCTTAGTTGAAAGTCAAGAAAAAAGAATTTTGCACTCTCTTTAGTTGGATACCCTAAGGAATTGAATTTGGATTAGGAAATTGCATAAAAATGGATTTTGTAATTTGTGTTAGCAAATGAAACTTTATATTCAAATTAATATAATATTATTGGAAATACAAATTAAGATTATTATGTAATGTAAAATGTAAAATTATATAAATCTCATCCTACTAAATGATCTTAAACACACAAAAAAATTTGCACTTTAAACTTTCTTTACCTATGTGTATTTTAAATCTCAAGGCTTGAGTATTAGTATTTTAAATCTACGAAATTTTATCTTTTGAATTTAAACCCTTAACCCCCACAATGTTAACAAACACCATTAAAATTTTATAAAATTTCTATAATACCCTTTGCAAAGGAATTTACATTTCGAACTCTTTAACTTTGTATATTTGCATGTTTTTGAAATTAGATTTTGAAATTTGCAAATTAATATTTTAAACCTTGTGAAGTCTAGTTTACTACATGTTAAACCATTGGCTTTCATGACATAAAAGATATCATTGAAATCTTTTGAAATATCTAGAATGTTATTAACATTTTAAAAGGATGGATCAAATTATAAAAATTAATTGAATTTTATATTGCAAAAATATACCTACATGCGCATGAAGTGCAATAGATAGTTAGATTATCAAAAATTTTAAGTTTTTCCCATTTATGAAATCATCCATGGCTGTTAAGAAATCAAGAAAAAACTTGTTACTATATTTCCTTTATTGCTCTCTTTCCTTTAAAAATAGACATGTTAAGCATTAGACAAAGCTTCAATTAGTGGTGAAAATTGAGTCAAATTAACTCACGACCTGCCCCACTTTACCCCAATTGCACGAAGGGTCGGAGTAATAATTTTAATCTCGTGGGGTGGGAGAGGTCAACCATGTCTCCACTTGCCTCGACCCGAAAGGTATGAATAATTTTTATAAAATTTACAACTTACCTATATGAAATTTGTTTTACTAAATAACTATGTTTAACTTCATGCTTATTAGCATAAATATGATTGATATTGATGTATGTTTAATTTTATAACTTCTTTATATTGATAATTTTCTATTTTTTAGATGTATATATGTTACTCAAGTTATCTCATTCACGTTATTTTCAATAAAATAAAATATAGTATCTATGTTAGTTATATCTTACTCGAATGAATATTATTATTCTTCAATTTATCAATTTTAATTATAATTCAAAATGTGAATCAATGTCTTTTTTAATGTTAGTACACATTTATCAAAATTAAGTTATAAGCGAAATTATTTAAAAACATATCTCAGCTTTGATACTTTCTTTAGCTCCAATCTTATGAATGAGAAAAAATGTTACAATTTTTAGCGATCTAGCAATCTACAATAGCACATGTAAGTCCGTTTCGCAATATGCAATGCAACTATTTTTACAATTATATCCTTCCTTTTAAAATGCTAATATGCAAAATTAAATAATCTAAAATGCAAATGATAATTTAGATATTTTACAAGATTTTAATAATATTTTCAACGTTGTGAAGGCCAAAGGTCTAAAATATGATGAACCAAAATTTACAAGATTTAAAATGTTAATTTGTAAACCTCAAAAGTCTAAAATGCAAAACATGCAAAGTTAGAATGCAAATTTCGTTAGAGCATTCTAAAGATTTTATAAAATTTTAATTATGTTTTTTAACATTGTGAGAGGTAAGGGTCTAAAATGCAAACTATATTTTACAGAATTTAAAATGTCAATACACAAACCTCAAGATTTTAAATGCATATACCCAAAATTAGAATTTATCTGAACACCAACATAAATATTTATCATTAGATGTAAAATATAAAAATGACTAATATACTTCAGAATGTTATAATAGCTAGTCCAATCATATTTATCATTTATATCTGTACAGGAATAACGTTTTCAATGGCATGAATGTTGAATTAACAGTTGAAATAAATATATAAATAAAATCATTTTATTTATTGATTTTACACCTCCAATTGGATACAAATATTTCCTGCGGATGAATCTAGATGCCGAACAATTATAGACAGGCTATTTTAATTAAACCAAAAATGTAGGCCCAAATGAGGCAGCAAACTGAAATATTCTATGATGTTGGCACCTGGCACCCAGACGAATTTCCTCGCAATAAAATCAATAAATGAGCTGGGCAGCATTCCGAAACAGAAAGCTACCATTAAAAATAAAAATCAGAGTAGCCGGCCATGTAATGCCCCATTCGTTAACAGAATATTCAAGTTCACTTCAGAAAGGACATAATTGTAACAAATGGCACACCCCCATCCCACCTCACAATACAGTGGCAATCTCTCATTGCAACCACAACCCAAAAATACAGTGGCACTCTTGCGCGGTACACGGATGGAAATAAACGCATCATCCTTTGCCCGTTACAACGAATATAAAGAGCATATGGAGGCCACATGTACCAGTCTTCTACAAAAGCAACATCTCTGCTCCCTACAGCATACAGAAACCCATACATATGCACTCCAACAAAAACAGTCAGCAGAATCACTACAGAAAACTCAGTTCTAATGCCACAATTTAAAAGCCAAATGTAAACCCCTTTACAAGCGACCTGGTCCATCTAAGGCAAGCTCATACCCTTCAAATTTCTGTTTGATATCAGCATAAAGATGAATAAACTGGTTATGGCATAAGACAGGGGATGCATCTATGAAACCATCTATGAAACCCTTTTTCTATGTAACCCCTTTCATATAATTGACTACTTGTAAAACCTAAGCAGGCCTATCCCATAAACTCAAATAATCATCTATTGATCATCCATTAACATTATCGACAGTATCTTGACGTAGGTAAACCTCCCCATGATCCTGATTATAAATAAAGAATTTGATCCTGGTAAAAAATTACAAAATTGTTTGTTGGGTCTCAGTAGCTAGAAACTCTCTTCAATCCTTTAGAGAATTACAGATAGATAACGCAGAATTGTCATCAAATCATCGACCCAACCCAAGGGAGGAAAACAAAACAAGTGAAAACAAGCATCTCAGTATACATTTCCCCACAAGTGTCTTCATTAGCAATCAAAGTGCAAGGATAACAATAGGAAGTCATACATCATGGATGCCCTCATAAAAAATTGTCCTTCATCATCATTATAAGGACAAGATACAAAATAAAGGATTATGAAGGAGAAAAAATCAAGATATGTTTAATCATCATTATAAAGAAAGGAAACAACATTAAGGATTATGAAGGAAACATTTCACAAACCAAATTTAGCAGAATATTTTTCAGATAAAATATACAATTGGAAAAAATAAAAAATCAACAGGAGGGCAGAAGATACAATTAGAGTCATCATTATAACCATCATTTCATTAGGGGTTTTATCCATGGTGGTACACAAAAATTTGTTCAGAGAGACCACACAAAAGCAGAGATTTTTCAATTTCAGACTCGGTTTAATGTTTAACAACAGCAAAGACTGCAACTCAATTTTAAAACATGCAAGATCATCTTCAAATTTACTTTATTGGTGTTCACATCATATTCAACAATAATCACAATAAACATGTGAGAACTCACAGAAGACCACATATTAAAATCCAACAAGAAAATTTCTCTGCATCAAGGCATACTTTCCCATAGAATTTCCAGAGAAATGAATCCCGTCTATCCATCCTACACAACCATTTCATGCAAATGCATCTGAGGCCTTTCCACTGTTACACTCTAGCAGGAAAGAGGTATTATGGTCCACGTTTCCTAGTTCATTATTGGAGTTACTCTTCAAATAGCTTGAACAATCATTTCTTGCATATATTACAAACCAACCTCCATGGGTTCTGGATCTCTTCCAATTTTAGATCTGTGCACTCCATTGTTCCAGAAAGTGTCAAATTTGGTGCATTATAGAGAGAGAGAGACAGAGAGAGAGAGAGAGAGTTGGGATAGTTTACATGATCACGGCGCAGTGGAAACTTTATATATATATATATGAGAGCTGTACATTACCCCAAAAATGGGCCCCACACATATTAGAATGCAATAAAACTTTACACAATCATTTATTCATATATAAATTTTATAGCAAATGGTTTATATGTTAAAAAAACCACTTTGAAGTTGTTATTTACATCTAACTATTTTATTACGTTAAACTTGTACTATTTTCAGATGGAGTCCATACACATCTAATTGGGATGGTAATAGAATATATTATTCTAAATACAATAGGTGAAGTAAATTAAAATTTTATGGTCATGCGGGGCTTGGCGCTGTACTTGAATCTCTCTCTCTCTCTCTCTCTCTATATATATATATATATATATATAACTTAAATTCGCATGTTGTTGGCACAAATATTAGAAAGGTCATGCATCTCACAAATCAATAAGGATTTGCCTAAGTACAGCCATGGTTCATGTTATGTAAATGGATGCCAATAGTCAACTTCCAAGTGTGCTTCAAAAGCAAACCTAACCTAGCAAGTTCCACCTAGCGACTACAGTTGCTTGTTTCATCTGAGTAGTATCTCTGTTTCCATGTTCCTTTTCTGATTTTCTTTTTATCTAAGAAAATCATCCAACTGCAACATCAATACGACTTGTAAAAATTATGACTGCTGCATTAATCAAACTTCCAAGAACTTCAAGTCTCCCATATCAACAACATTTGATGAAGATATTTCCTTACAGGAATATCACTTAACAAAGCAACAGATAGACATGCTACTTTCTCTATCAAGATACATGCTACTTTCTCTATCAAGATTGTGAAAAGTCTTCAATAAATATCATAGAGCGGTCAATTGAGAATAAAAATCATATCTATTACAAAATCCTGAAGTTCCGCATCTTTGCTCGATTAGATTTATACTTAAAATGACAAGGTCCACATGTTCAATTAATGGTATAAGAATGTTTCTCACAAATGAGTCAACTCACAATGCGAATATCACTGTAAATAACATCCACTTAGACCAGAATGTCAAGTTAAGACACGAATCAAAACCCCAGAATTGTAATCAAGTTGAACACAGAAACCTTAACCACAAACTTCAGTGAGTAGTCAGGCCATTGAACATCCATAAACCAGTGGGGGGAAGGGAAACAGACTAGCAATCCCAAGGTCATCTTACTAACCATCAACTCACCAACAAACTTCAACAAGAAAATACAATATGCTATCCAAATTTAAGGAGTATAGTATTACACCACCATGCACAAACCATGTGATAAACAGAGTCAGAAGCTGTGGACATTACATTAGCTAGCTAAAAACTATTTTACTGACCATCAATTTTGTAACAAAAAATGTAACAAGATTATAGAGCATGCGTCTGCAGAATTTATCAATTTAGGATAATAGAATTACACTACCTAATCAGAACAGGGGTAAGAAATGTGGCCTTGACAAGCTACATTAAAAAGATTATATTTTCGTGGGCAATGAACATTTATACTGTCCTACCAGCTAACCCTATGCCTGTAGAGAAGTAAGCAATTGGGCAGGAACAACATAAGAACAATTTCAATGCTCGTCCAGCTATTGGAATAGGTACAATCAGATCAGTAGTTTTAAGCGACAGACAGGCCCCAGTTTCAGACAAAAGTATACTTCTCTCTTACATCCTGATACTACTACTACTACAACAACAACAATTATTATTATTATCATCATCATAATCATCTTTGCCAAGTAAAAATCCCCAAAAACAATCCTTCCAAAATTTTCTCGATTTTGGGCTTCTAAGATCACACTAAACTATCTCAGTCAATTACTACAAACAGTGACATCTTAAAAGGCATTTATCCAATCGTGCAATGCAATAGAGAAAATCCAAAGAGGGAAAAAAAACTAAGACAATGTGCAAGCCCAGATGTTCTACAAATGTTTCATAATATTTAACTGCACAATTGACAGGCAGAAATTATGTAACAAATTTTCAATATTAATTCCATTAATCGAAATTCAATCAAACACATCTTTACAATGCTATCAGGAATTATAGAACTTAGAAATTAACTGCGCACTAATGAAAAACTATGCTGATCATTCAAATATTAAGCGTCATTATTTTCAATTTTCTGTAATTTGTAATTAAAATGTTACTCACAATGACATCATTCCAAGGAAACACTGCATTCCCGAAAAGTTTAAGTTTGCTGATTACGCTGCAAGTAGAGATCCCATATGCCTGAAAAAATAAACTAAACAACTAACTTTCAACAGAGAGCATACTCAAATGATAGCTGAACTCTAGCATGGGGATTTAATCCAAACGGTCATTAAAGGGGCAGTTTAGAAGAGAACAAATATCATGAATAGTATATAAGAAAAATCAATGTAAGATAATAGTAGTTCTAGATGAAAATGTGTTAATAAGCATCACCAGAATGACTCAACAAAAAGAAACTACCACTTAAGATATTCACGTTTTCTAGTTCATTACATGCCTAAATCGACTCAAGTTGAGAAGATTTCTGCAGTGAATAACCCATACTCTACAATGAAGATCTCATCTATTCAACCGTTTTCTCCTGTGGCATGCACATTCAGAAATTAGTACACCCACCAACATCGCAATGCTAATGCCAAAGCAAAAGGATTCATACAGCATATAATTTTATACGATGTAAAATTTAAGCCTCTTAACATCTGTTCAGTGACATTAACAATATTGCTACGTCCAAGCCAAGCAAACTTACCATAGCTTTCATTTCAATTGAGAGAGAGAGAGAGAGAGAGAGAAAGAGAGAGAGAGAGGGGGGTAAGGGTGGGGTGGGGGGGTGGGGGACCTACCGTAGCTTGGCTGTTCGAAGCTCAAACATAAGCCTATAGTTTCTGTATAAATGAGAGAATCTTTAAGAAGGCAACTCAATCTTGCAAGCAGATCAGCTTTGAGCAGGAAATTTGACTTTTGACTTGGTGGGCTAAAGCTCAACCCATGCATTGCTCTGTTCTGAACCTTTATGATCCTAATTAATGGATAGGCATCTACATATTTTGAATTTTCTTATTTCACTAGCCACATACCATTTGTAACATATCCTACCAAGATATCTCATACATTGTCAACACATCCATCATGAGTAATATGGCAAATACAATCCCAACCAAAAAAATAAAGTTGCAATGCAAAACCATTGCCTAGATCATAGAAGAAACAAATTTAATTACTGAAGGACAATATAGAAGCCATTATGTTTAGCATTGTTCATTTCAATGTTTTTATAAACCACAAGATCCATTTAAGAAGCGATCCAGAAGTGAATTAAAATCATTCTGCCTACGAATGTAAGGCAAAGGTTGAGCGTTCCCACCATCGAGTTCCACATTAGATATGGTTGATATCGATGCTCCATATTTCTATAGACAATCAGCCGACAAGACCAGGCTACAACCAAAGTTAGAGGAGCAACTAAGCATTTGTTTCTAAGGGTCAATACAGTGACACGAAAGAAGGTACATAGACATTGTTGTCCAGAATAAATTTCAATAATGTAAAGCAACAATAAAGTGATGGTTCATCAGCATAATTATGGTTGTAACCAAGTGCTTCTGAAAATCTATCAGTGAAACCTCACAAGCAATTCTTACCTTCCAAACAAAAATTTTAGGACATTTAGACAGAAATAAGGCATTTCATAATTTTATTTATGTTATAGATTCCATAAATAATTAACAGCTTTTACATCTCTGAAACTTTTCACGTAGCTAAAAGTTGAAACTGTTATGAGATGTGAAAGAGGAGAAAAGCAATTTATATTATGAGGGAGAAAGATATAAAAAATGCACATATCAACTGCCTGATGCGATGTTTGAATCTTAACAATTTCATAATGCATATTTCAAAAATTCCGCCCCTAAAAATATATTTACAAATAAACAAATGGTAATTCATCTAATAGCTACTCTTTTCCGGGTATCGTAAAAAGCTGTGCAATCAGTGGCCTGCTAATATAGGTGTAATGCAACTTTGCCAGGACCTAGGGATCTGTTAAATACAAAAAATATTGCCAACAGAAAAGAAAAAAAAAAAAAAGAGCGGTGTTTGGAAATGAGTAAAACAGGATGGAAAAGTTTACACGAGGTCTGTTTTGGTAATGAGAAAAAGAAAGCAGGGGGAAAATGGAATAGTGAATTAAAAAAAGAGTGTAATGAGGTGTGGAGTGGTAATGATATGAGCAACGTGAATAAAGATAGAGTAGATAGGCTTTTTGCATGGAAAATTTGAAAGAGTGATTAGAAATATAGGAAATAATAAGTAGGATACCTAGGCAGTTGTGATGTCAAATCACATCAAAAATAAGAAATTTGTGGAAAAAATTCTACTATTTTCCACATTACGAAATGAACCCTATCTTCAGTTCTTATTTTTCATCTAGTTCTAATTTATTAGTCCCTATCACATCAAATCATTTCCCCATTTTCCCTCGTTTCTTGTTTTCTTCACACCTATTTTCCCCATTACCAAAAGCAAGGGAATTTGCATGCATACATAACCGTAATTCTATACATGTTTGCATTTTGAAATATTAGTAGGTATAAATACAATTTTGCACAAGACATGAATTATAGGAATCTGGTTATCACAATCATTGGTAATTTATGAGTTATGAAAATTTTTAACATTTATTTTAAAACATCCTAATGGACACTGAAGGAATAGTTATCATAAATTTTTCCTTCCACAAGTATATGACCATATTCCATAATATTCAGAAAAACAAAGGTGCATCATCATCATCATAAGCTATTTCCCACCTAGGTGGGGTCGGCTGCATGGATTCTGTTGCGCCATTCTTGGCGAGTTAAGACTAAATTGTCTGTAACTTGTAATTTTAAATCTTGTTTAATTACTTCCATCCATGTTTGTTTGGGTCTTCCTCTCATTCTCCTACTACCTTCTACTTGGATAGATTCTGTTTTCCTAACCAGTGCTACTTCAGGCCTCCTTTTAACATGACCAAGCCATCTTAATCTATTTTCTCTCATTTTATCACAAATTGGTCTCACTTTTAAGTTTTCTTGAATTATTTCATTTATAATTTTACCTTTTCTTGTTTTACAACTCATCCATCTTAACATTTTCATTTTCGCCACACTCATTTTTTGTATATGTTGTTCTTTAACTGCCCAACATTCTGCCCCATAAAACATAGCAGGTCTAATCGCAATCTTATGAAATTTTCTTTTTAGTTTGATTGGAACTCGACAGTTACATAAAATTTTTGACACACTTCTCCATTTCTTACATCTTGCTTGAATTCTATGTATTATATCTTTCTCAATTTCTAGAATAACCATCATCAGAAAAAAAAGGATTAATCATTTGAAAATTTAAAACAAAAAAGGTAAAAATAGGCAAGTAGAGATCTTGTTGAGCTGAAAGAAAATTTCTTCCTCTTTTGCCACCATCGATATTATCCAGGGAACATTTTTTATTTAACAGTTTACCACCACACAAACAGCCACAAAAAAATAAGTCTTAACTAACAATAAACCCAGATCAACAATATAAGAGTTTGACCCAATAGACTAATTGGACAATGAATCAACACAATTTTTACAGACAGCATCATCAAGAAAATCATGCAGGCAATCATCCTCCCCAGAAATTCTTGTTCCATTAATTTGCTCCTGTATAAAATACATTTTTCTAGATTTTAGTTGGTTCTCCATTAGGTCGCAACTCCATTTCCATCTCCCATTCAATTCAAATCACATCATCTGAGCCTATATTTCAAAAAGCACAAATTTAGACAATGTGTTCCCCAAGCATAATATAATCCTAGAAAACAGGGTTTGTATCAAGTCAATACGCATAATAAAAACATATTTTAAGAGATAACTATAAACAAGATTTGATCCGGATCATAATAAAAATGAAGGCTTCAACCAGGCCAAGCTTGACCTCAGAAATCATCCAAATGAGAAAAACCTTGAATTCATCCACTTGTATTCACTAAATCCTTAATCAAGAACCTTCAAGCACAGCATGATTTCCAAAGTGGTAGTTAGATTTCAATGCATCCTAGACATTATGACCAAGAGCTGGAGCAGTATAACAAAGAATCACCACATTATAACATCCAACTGTCAACAACATCTACACAAAATATCTTCCACAAAAAAAATAAAAATAAAAATGCAGCGACTAAGATTCTGATTACAGAAGACATTATTCGATATACTCAATGAATGCAAAACACATTATTAGAATTATATGGCAAAAAAAATCTCTTTTTTCTTCTGAGGTGATAACAAAAATCTCTTTTAACAAGCTATTTGTGTATATTTTTCCTGTTCACCAATAATGTAGGACCGTAAGAAACTTGTGAAGGTTCTAACAATTGCATGTTTTAATATAAGACTAGCATTTCACCGTAAGATCACGGAAGAACAATCATGTTCTACCTAGATTGGAAGGTAATTAGATACAAGTAGTAGACATGGGTAGGTCTGGGACAAAACCATGTAAAATTGGGTTGATTCAGAGGAAGGGATTCTAAAAAGACAAGAAGGTTGCACAATAAGGTACCATGAAAAGCATATAAATTCACAAGAGTTGCATGAAGCATTCAACTCTGCAAGAACAGCCTAAGTAAGGAAGTATGGAACTACCTATCCAATTCATATGTTTGGCCAAGAAAGAAGCCTAGGACACTTTTATCAAAAGTGTCGTGAAGAAAGTTTCCAAGCAGCCCAATCTGATCAAAAGAAATTAAAATCTAACAGAATGGGTATGGTTGAAGTGTTAAACATTGCAACAACAGACTCAAGTATGGAAGTACCTATCTAATTCAGATCTTTCGCTAGCCAAGAAGCTTAGGATATATTATCAAAAGGATTGTGAAACATGTTTCCAAGCTGACTAATCTAATTAAAAGAAATTAAAGTCTAAAAGAACTAGGATGGTTGTAACCTACTCTAGTAGTTTATGTACAGGGTCTGCAATAGAGAGGAATGGGTTGGTACAACTCGTAAAGAAGACCCCAATGGGTTCTTGCTTACTCTACTCCTTAGTTTATTCTCGTCATTCATCCATCTAACTAATGTTTGTGGTCAAAATAAATGAATACTATCATTATTGTATTGTCTAAAATTTAAATATATGTCCAGCAGGTAAACATTAAGATACTGATCAAGAATATCCATTCCTATAACAAAACAAGAAGCAAGGTTCTTAATATCTTTATCGATGTTCAACTAGTAAACACTAATATACTGGCCAAGATATTCATACCCACGCAACATGTCCACACATGACATTTATCAAATGTCAAGGACAGCCCATGCCCAGAACCCAGTGAAGGTCGCAATATTATAAGCATCTGCTTTACACACCCATATCACATGCCAATCCAGAGAGATTGCATGCCCAAATTCACATTTACTAGTAATGGTTAACATCAACCAACAACAAAAGGCACAACTCAAACAGACAGCTAGTTAAGTGGCCAAAAAGGGAAAGGCTTCAATAATAGAACTGCTTTGGTACAATGGGCTATCGCACAAGATAATCAGAGCAGCAAAAACATATAAGTTCTAATAGCCATGAAATCAGATAGCACTTCAAAAATAAAAACAAAAAAATACAGTGTCAACTAAAAGTTTCTGCTAACAAGATGAAAAACTCACAATTAACAAAAGGCAAAATTTGCCATTTACCAAGGGATGAGCTTTAAAATGGCAGCAACCTACAAAAAGAGAAACTAACATAAACCAACCTTGGCAGTCAAAGCAGGAGCCTATGGTTTAGCGACTGTCCAGTAAGAATGCTATCGCACACCACATCAAGCAAGCCCAACCTACAAGAATTTGACTTCTCTCCTATGCTGTAGTGCTCGGGCCTAAACTCTGTTACCCCGATTCTCAAAGCCAGGCTTCCTAGACTTATTTGCATCTTCAAGTGAAACACGATCTTCAG
The DNA here is from genome assembly GCA_035584095.1 of Annona squamosa. Lineage (NCBI taxonomy): Eukaryota > Viridiplantae > Streptophyta > Magnoliopsida > Magnoliales > Annonaceae > Annona > Annona squamosa. Next base: position 75,257,589 of record JAXCLR010000001.1, read on the forward strand.
TAGATCTGTGGAATGTGACAACACAACATGATCTTAGTGTTAAGGAATGACTCACTAAAAGGGGCAGCTCAAAATAAACAAACAATGCAACAAAACAGAAGAAGAAGAAGAAAGAAAGGAAAGGGGAAAAACTCCAAAGAAACAGTAAAGGTGAGGTACTTACACTTTCTGCTTCTTAGCATTCTCTTGCTTGATACTCAAAACCATATCCATTGCCATCTTCTGGTGCTCTCTGGTCTGTGAATGAAGATCCAGACCCTCAACTGTTTCACAATCAATTTTGCAAATCCGACACCATCCCATGCTTCCAGGCTTCCTCTTTCTTGAGGGATCAAAGGATTCTATATCACCTTTTGAACCCTAATAAGACCACAAAAAATTCATATTTAACTAACAAACCACTAATCATGCCCCGTTTACTACCAGTACATGTGAATGAAAAGCTTGCATTTTTAAATACATTGATTGCAAAAGGAAGCAAATACAGACAACAATTTATTTCATTAGAGCAATTCAACTACAATAATGCATCCTTGTACAGTCATCTAAATGTAGATGGTACGTAATAAGAAAGCAGGGGATGATATAAAGGCTGGCAAATTTAAGAGCGCATGTGACAATACAAATAATTGATTGACAAGGCTTCAACAAGTCAACAACTGCTCATGCGCACATACCTGACTGAAAAATCCACCTTCATTGGCCGAACCATACATTGGGATACCACTACCAAATCCTGGCTCACCAATACGCAGGTGTGAAGGCAAGTTCCCTGGCCCAGTCAGCTCACCCATCCGTACATGGCTAGGAAATCCTCCAAAACCAGCTGGTTCAAGCATCCGCAAGTGATCTGGTCCTAATGGTTAAAGACACAAATGACCGGGTAAGTTATGGGTAAGTAATGGTGCTCAAGGTGCTCACCTGCCCGCATATGGCAAGGAAGACATCTGGACCAACTAAGTCAATGTTACTCAAATGAAGACACAGAGTGCTATATCCAAAATGCTCACCTGCCCTGAAATTTCTAGGACCATCAGCCTCACCCCTACGAAGATGACCAGGAAAAGGGCCTGATCCTGCAACAGAAACATGGAAAATTCAATTTTATTACTGCCAACCAAAGCCAAATTATCTAAGAGCTGACAAAATTATAACGCATCAACCAAAAGCAGATGGTTCCTTGTCATCAAAATCATAGCGCCAATGACTACCTAAACCAAAAGCAGCACTCCCACCAAATCTTCTTGGGGGAACCCCAGGATAATCTCTAACAGGGCTCCTAGGAGGCATATCCATATGGTGCCAACCATATTCTGAAACAGGCCCAAGAATATCAGGATGGGAACCCGCAGCGTTCATCTTCTTTCCCATGTTTTCGGTAAGACCTGTAGGCCTTGACCGTTCTCCAGTATCTGCTGGATGTACTGAAGGACCAGCACTTTCGACTGGAAAACTACCACTTCCATCAGGTACAACATCACGAGCAAACCCAAAAGGCCTGTCAACACCAAATCCATGCTGGACCCTCTCAAGATGCCTCGGTGCAGAAAAGTGATTTTCAAACTTAGATTCACCATCCAAATAAGCTGGCCTTGGAAACTGTTTGAGATCTTCCTCAAAATCTCTCCGATCAATTACACGATGACTTTGTTCTAGTGAAAAAGGCTTAAAATGCTCTTCTGGAGGCAGCTTGAGACTGTCTTCTGTCATGGGTTTAAGCCTTTCCGGGTAGGGCTTGAATCTATCCTCTGCTGCACCTCCAACCAAACCTTTACCTGAAAGCCCATTAGTTTTCATCATATTTGCACTAGAAGACAGTCCAGATAGAACACAGACAGAACATACTGAAAGGAAAAGAAAAGGTTGCTTACCATCAAAGAAACCAGCCCTCCGGTTTGCAAACATTTCAGCTCCCATGGGATTAGTTGGATGGTTCCTTCCAACCTGACCATCAGAACCTTGAGGTCCCCTTGCCATCACACCTCCAGGAGAGCCAAATGGCCCAGAAGGTAGTGCGCTCAAAGGGGGTCCAGCAAAAGGCTCCCCTTGAGAAAATCTAGGTCCACCTACATGTGGTGGTTGACCTTGATTAGGCCCATGAGTAGGATACGGCTCAAAAAGTCCCCTTGGATGACCAAAACGGCCTGGTTCCCTGCCAAATGAAGCAGCAGGCATGGTGCCAGTTGCAACTGAACCATGTAAAGTAGATGGATGACCTTGTAGAGGTCCCTGAGGCCTCATTTGTCCTTGCATGTGCATTTGATGAGGAGCGGGTGGTCTCTGCGATCCATCGTGAATTAGGGGAGGCTGCCCATAAGGACTTGGTGCAGGATAGCCAGGCTGTGCAGTCAGTACCTGAACAGGTGGTGGAAAGCCCCTATATTCATCCAGCCCGTGTCCTTGGAGGGGGAACTGAGGCATAATTCCATCCTTATAACCAGGATTGTTCAGTGGCTTGTCATTACTTGGACCAACATTCTGGAAAGGTGGTAGATTGTTCTTCTCAATACCAACAGCAGCTGGCGGTTGTTGAGAAGCATGCATGCTACTTTTTTCATTCCCTGGAACATGTCCTTTAGAAATTGCATTTTTAGCATCAAACGATAGTTGAGGACTTTGGAGATCAGCTGCATCCTGCTGCATCTTAACATTCTTCCCTTCAATAACCTCCAATTTCTGAGATGAGAGACTGTCATGTGGTAAACCATCCCCTTCTTCCTTGACTGAAAGCAAGGAAGCCTCATCCTTCTTAAGAGCATCTTCATGGTTCTCAAGTGTCATTTCTACTGATAACCGCTCACTAGCTTCTTCCTTCACCATCATTTTTTTTGCAGGGTCCTCCAAATTAGCTTTGTTATTAGACGACTCCATTTCCTTCCCACAACCACTAGGAGCATCCCCATCTTCAGTCACAACATTTGGGTTAACTTCATCACCCCTGGATTTTGAATTGTTTTCAGACTTCGAAATCTTTGAGTCAGCAGAATCTACTCCAATGTTTGCTGTCACAGAATCCTTCCCATTGGAAACTGCTTCCACCTCCCCACCAGGCACCTTTGCAACTTTCTCAGGCACAAAATCTTCATGAGATAATATTGAAGGGCCATCAGCAGCAGATAACCTACTTTGGCCGCCAGATTGCGGGACTGAAGATGCACACAATTGACCACCACCAGGTTGCCCTGGCTTAATTAGAGATCGAGCATCCAGACCATGAGTCGGTCCGGCCGCACCACCACCAGGATGCAGATGCTGCGGCTGCATGGCTCCGTGGCCTGGCATCAGCCTACCAGAAGGATTTTGCTGTTGATGAGAAGTCATGCCCTGAGATGGTGGAACATTCTGCAGCCACTGTGGATGGCTCTGAGCATGCTGCTGCAAAGTGGATGGAGTTTGAGCACGTAAGGGCTGCTGCTGTTGCTGCAAGGGTTGAGGTGCCATGAGAATCCCATGCTGAGAAGGTTGATTCTGTGCAGGAGGTGCTGGACCAGGAAAAGGCTGAGACTGAATAATCCCATGAGCTTGTTGATGTGGCACTGGCTGATGCTGAAGTGGCTGCATTCCAGGCTGATGCTGGGTTTGGTGGCCTGGATGATGTGCCTGAGGATAGGATTGCTGCAGCTGCTGCTGCACATGAGGGACGTTCGGATGTTGCCCTTGTGCAGGCAGCATAGATGGCTGATGAGGGTGTTGCCCTGGGACATGTGAGTGGGGTACGGGGTTGGGTGGACGCATATGAGGTGGTTGCTGAGGAAGAAATTGACTAGGATTTTGAGGCATCTGTTGAGCTCCTGCTGTGGACGCATATGACTGGACATTCATGGGATGTTGCTGTGAACCTCCTGGTGGCATTTGTTGGTAGGGACGAGGCTGCGGGTAGGACTGGTGCCCTGTAACAGCATGTGCAGATGGATTCATAGACTGAGGATGAGGCTGGAAATGAGAAGGCTGTGTTTGAGGTGGAGCCTGGGGATATGGAGGTGGCTGGGCCAGTGGTGGTTGTGACTGCATACGTAGATGCTGGAGGTGGGACTGAGGGTGAGCGTGTGGATGATGTGGTTGTTGCTGCGGCGGATGTTGGAGATGGGGGCGGACATTGGGCAATTGCGAGTGTGGTGGGGGATGTTGTGACATTTGAGAATGTGGCTGTGGATGTGGTTGGGGGTGAGGCAGATGACCCGATGGGTGCACTTGACTTTGCGCGTGGGAAGGTGGATGAGTTTGTGCCTGCACTGGTGCATGAGGTTGCTGTTGTGGATTAACTTGAGGTGGCAACTGAGATTGAACAGGCATTTGAGATTGGGGCTGGGGCTGGGGCTGGGGCTGGGGCTGGGGCTGGGGCTGGGGTTGACTCTGGGGTTGGACCTGAGGTGGTGGTTGAACCTGAGGCTGAGGCTGGACAGGAGCCTGCACCTGAGTTTGTGGTTGAGGCTGCACCTGAGGTTGTGGCTGAGCATGAGGCAGGGGTTGGGGTTGGGGTTGCATATATGGCTGAGAATGAGGTTGCCCTGGCATTTGTTGCGGATGAACTGGCACCTGCTGCGAGAACTGTTGTTGATGATACTGAGCATACTGCTGATACTGCTGTTGATATGGGTCATAACCAGGATATTGCTGATAGTACTGCTGATAATACTGTTGCTGCTGCTGATACCACTGCTCTGGAGTTGGAGCCTGAACAACAGCTGTTGACTGTGTCACTGAGGTCCCCTGACTTTGCCCTTGTCCGCTAGGGGCTACAGTAGTCTGAGTATTTTGGTCTTGGAATGCAGGCACCCCAGGTTGAGAGGCTTGACCCTGCTCTGTTGCAGCAGCTGTATTGTCCACTTGTTGAGCTAGAGGCAGTTCACCCTGTCCAACCAATAAACAATAAATAAAAAACACAAAGTTTAGGCAGTCCCGCAAAATGCATGTGGTAAATTGTTGTAAGTATATTACTCACAGGGCATATCTGGGAGTGTTCAAGCACTTGCCGGTGCACAATTTGTGCCCCGCACCTATTACACATAACAGGAGAATTGCCAAAGCTACACCCAGAACAGTGATTCGTGCTCTCTGATAATGTGCCCTGCCATGTACATCCGCTCCTGTGGTAGAGACATGTCACTGCAATACGACCTATTGTCTCAGCTAGCGCTTGATTTACTTCTTTCAGAGGCTGCAAAAACAACAAACCACAACATCATAAAGCAAATACATCTTTCACACCAGATACACTGAAAAATGGGGACATCTAAGCTATAAAGAACAATGATACCTTGGCTTCTGCTTCTGTCACAGGGTAGCCATCATAGGGGCAAGTGTGAGTGTTGCTCACAACATATGCTAAGCAAGATTTGCAATACAGGTGTGTACATTGTGTCTGCAGTGCTTCATCTGGATAGACAAGCAAACGGCAGACAGGGCAGAAATATTCTCCAGCAAGAGACTGAATATTCTGAATGCACTCGATGTCAAAGCCCATATTGATTGGATGTAGTTTCCCTCTTCAGTTCAGCTAGGTATTGACATCTGCAATGGAAAATGTAACATTCTCACTATCAAAGAAAAAAATTCCAAACACTGAATCACATTTTGAAAATGAACCGAAAACAATAACAGGTGACAAAATGAAAGAAGGATTATGATCAGTTTCAAAGAATAGCTAGCAAGGATAATAACAAGTGAAATAGAAATCTTAGAGATCAGAACCGAACATCAATAGATTTTTCCTGCAAAAAGGGCTAAACGGAAACTGCTAAAACAAGTGAGGGATATCAATTTAGTCACTTGATTTACAGACATCACAATATTGATAAAAATCACCAGTTGCAGAATTAGAAATTCACAGACTTCAATCACTAAAAAAGCTGCAAATGAACAAACAAAAATATCAAAGTGAATTGCGCATATTCAAACAACCTAATTGATTCAAAGTTTGCAAAACCCATCCCAGTGCAGACAGACAATAATCCGCATGCTTTCCAAGGACCAAAAATGCCAGCTTCTCTGTTGATTCGGAAGTTGGGGGAAAAAAAATGGTTTGGATATCTTCAAAAGAGCTGGCACATGCACCACGTAAAAATCATTTGGGCTGCCATAGTACTTCCAGCCAATACATATCTGCCCTGATATGAGCAGAATGCAGCATAATAAAGAATAGTAGGGATATTGTCCAGTGTTAATACAACGTTGCAGCATTCGCTAAATCACAAATTTAAAAATTGAAATTTATATTAAAATAAGCTTAAAGGTATTTTATGATTTCAACCATCCCTAGGAAAATCCTTCGTTTTCAAAATTGTTTTCAATAATTTTGAAGAGAACAGAAAGTTTCTGCAAATAGTAATCATTTCAGTGTGTACCCTGCTGAAAATCCTTTTAATGGACATTGAACTCTGACATCCTTCTATTTTCATTTAAAAATTCGTGTTCAACACCAACTAAATTCTTATTGAATGCCCCTACCATTTTCTTAATTTTTTTTTCGAATCTATCTATCACATGCTATTAAGTGATACGAATAACAATGAAATAAATCTTTTTCCTGTCCCATGCAAGTAATAACTCCAACAGCAAGATGTCAAAGACTGGCCAAGAGTTCAGTATCAAAGAGGCCGCAGTTGGCTTTTGTGTGCACCAAACTTTATCTTGCAACCATAACCATTGCATTCCAAATCACCACGCCACAAGATTATTGCATTTCTATGTCAGAAATTGGCACAAACAAACAGATGAAAGCCATGACAAGCCTTATGAGTACTGAAAGAAAAAGCAAGCACATCGAAACCATGCATGCTTCGCTAGCCAGATAATCAGCACACACAGATTCAATAAGTACTTAGAATGCTGCAGTCCTGTCTGCCAACTACTTCTTTGCACAAAGTGGCTAGACAAGCTAGAAGCAAGTCCTGCGGTAATATCTGCCTCCTACTCCCTTGTCAACTGGTTCCTATGCTACAAAGTGTTATTTTACTCGCAGAAGACCTCAAAATTCTTCTCGATTTTGCAGCAAATGCGCTGGATGTCCAGACAAATACCTATAAGCAATGCACCTCAAACAGAAGGGCAAAGCTCAGACTGCAAAGGACCGAAGTCACGAATCACGACTGTTCATAAGGCAGACCCAACAAAAACAATCCTGCAGCCACGTAAAGGACAACTACTGCCCTACCAGTTCGCCGACGGAACCGTTCCTCAAAAATCATCAACCAACCAGGAAAATGTCGTATGGCATACCAGGAACAATCCAGATCAAAGATTACTGTGCCATCCATTTCCTCTGTCACGGCAAGCGACTTGGAGATTTAGGGTTTCACAGTCATCCTCTTGCCGATCACACAGAGACGAAAATCATCCACTCAGAAACAAAAATAGCAAAAAGAAATAAAATAAAATAATGAGAATTTATAACACTACGCTTTGAACACTAGCGTAAATCAAAAACATGACATGAGACACGGCGCTAGAGATCCATGCCTGTAATAGCATCCGATCTTCGTGAAATTCCTAAACCTTAGCTAAGAGGTGAGGGGGAGTTTTTAGGGTTAGGGTTTTGGCTACAAAGTTCGAAGATGGCCAGTTCGGAGGAAGATTTACAAAGAAAACACAGGGCGAGAGCAAGGGAAGAAATGACACGCTAAAGCGGTGTCTTTAAAAAGAGTAACGGCCGTTTATAGTGATGACGGCATGTGCCCATTGGTAGACTGATGTGATAGCCGCGGCAGGGTTTACTTGGCGGCCTAGAGCACTTTAAGCGTACGGCGCTATAACTTGGGTTGGGTGTCCACCAGCCCAGCCCAGCCCAGCCCAGCCCAGAAATAGCACTTGGGCAAGAAACAAAATTAAATTCTTATCCAATCCTTTATATATCAGGTGTGTTTAAAAATTGATAAAACTTTTGATGAAAAGTTATAGAAAGTATAAGTTGTCAAATAATGTGATATGATAGGAGTAATGATGATGAACAAAGAGGATGAAGTTGAAATAGATATATTAGTTGTGTTGGTAGTTATGTAAAAATAATTGAAAAGTAAAGTAATTATATACAAAAATGTGAAAAAATTATTTAAAATCATGGTAGTTGTTGATAGTAAAAAGTTTTAATTTGACAACTTTCACTAATTACTAAACACACCCTTGATGAAAAGTTGTAAAGAGTAAAAGGTGTCAAATAATGTAATATGATAGGCGTAATAATAAGAAGTAAATTTGATAAAGTTGAAATAAATAGGTTAGTTATGTTGGTAACAGTGTTGTCAAAACCGAACCGATGATTGAACCGTTAAAGGAACTGGTCTGATTCGAACTGGTTCGACCGGTTAATCAAACCGGTTTGAACCGATGACGTCGGCATAACATATTTATGATGTCATAAATATTATTTTTTAAAATTTTAAATAAATATATTAATAAAATTATATTTTTATAAATCCTAAATATATTTGTTAAATTTTAAGAACAACAATATAAGTATAAAACATGCAGAAAAAAATTAATAGCAAGTTTTTAAAAATCTTTAATCATAAATTTTAGAAAAATTAACTACATTAACCAACCTTAAAGACTTAAACTTATAATATGCTACGACTGTTGTTGCTTGGTCGTTGGTTCTTAAATTCTTCCTTTTTATCTCAGTATTTTAATAAATTGTTATAAATATACCTGAAAAAATAAGAAATAAAACAAATTAGCTACTGGTGAGATGGCAGCGAGCTGAGAGCAGCGACTGGTGACGGCGAACGGCGACGCTGAAGAAAAGATCTTAAGTTCTTAACTGATATTTTAAAAATTATTAATCCTATATATAATTTAGATAAAAATTAAAAATAAATTTTATTCTTTAATATGTAAAACCTTACCAAATGAATTACATATAAAA